>OW240923.1:5164344-5238042 GCA_933207985.1 Pelobates cultripes | reverse complement strand
GGGATATGTGGATGTTGAAGGGGCACATTGGAGACCAAGCCATATCAGTTTATACCGAACTTTGAATTTTGACGCTCGGCCCATGTGCAATTTCTAAGCATCATAGCAGGTTTTAAGTTCAAATTACCCCACAAAGGCCTACCATTTCTTAAAGTAGACACCCCAGGGCATTTCAAAAGGCATATTTTAAACCTTAGCGTTGGATCATTTTTTTGTTAGTTTGTACCAAGTTTAGTTACAATTAGCATTTTTTCTGCCTTTTTGACACACACTTGGAGATATTGCTGTATATTTTGCAATCCTTATGTGTGCTATGGCAGTAGAACACCTAATATGTTGCTCAGCTATGTCCTCTTAGTGCAACAATACCCCCATGTGTACCTTTTTCCGGGTTATGTGGATGTTGAAGGGGCACCTTGGAGACACATCACTTTCATATTTTTCAAAAGTGGATGCTGGGCCAAAGTGTTATTTTAGCAGCCCAGGACTGCAAATTACCTCTCAAAGACCACATATATATTTTTAAGTATAAGCAGCTCATCAATTCAAATTATGAACAAGTGCATACTATTTGCTGTGAAAAGGGGGAATAGTTGGCTTAATCCTATCTGGGGGTAGTACCCAGTGATCTGTGTCACGGGCAACGCTGTCACGGATTCCAAAACACAGACAGACTACAAAGAGAGAGAACACAGAGAGAGACACTTGTAATACCGGTCCTTAGAATGGCCGGGCTATACAAGCAGAGAATAGTCAAGGTACAAGCCGAGGTCAAAGGGGTAAAGAGAAACGGAACAAGGATAGGACAAGCCGAGGTCAAGGATCAGAGAAGACAGGATAAACGGGAGACAAAGCCAAGATTTGGTAACCAGACAGTTGACTAAATTCAGACCCCAAAACTGGTCTGCTTATTCGGCCTGGGTGTGGAAAACTTTAAAACAGTGGCCAATACATAGGCCGGGCTGAGAGGGGCAATCAGGGCAGTAATAGCTAGTCTCAACTCTTACGCCCCTCTTGTAACACACCCTGCATCTTTTCTGGGGTTTTTTCTTTCTGGGGGTTGATGGAATCTTGAAGCAGAAGTGACCTACCTCCATTCTTCTGCTAAGCTCGACTGATGGTCCCCCTCTGTGGCACTCAAGTAACCCAGAAATTAGCTGAAATTGAAATGAAAGGAATGTGCATTTCAGCTGAGCATTTGCCTTTTTAAAAATAATAAAGGCATTGTGGACTGCCGTCTGCATTATATATATGCCCACTTTTTTATATCATGCCCTGGTTTTGCGCATGATTAGATACGGCTGCATTAGTTGATCGGACAGATCAACTCCCCCCATATGTCGATTATATTGCTGTATGCAGACTGGCACCCGTTTATATTCCTCTCTGCCACGAACTGCGACCCTGCGAGTGTTTTCCCCGTGGATGGTAGTTAGGATGAAAACCTCCTTTTTATCGCGGTACTTGAGTGCCAGCAGTTCATTTTGGCAGAGAGCTGCTGTTTCCCCCTTTTTTAATTTTTTTTCTGCTAGAGCCTTTGGGAAACCTGTGCGACTCTTCCTGATAGTGCCACAGGCCACGGTCTCAAAACAGTACAGCATTTGTAAGAGTGGGATGCTGTTATAAAAGTTATCGATGTATAAGTGATAACCATAGTTAAGTAAGGGCATTATTAAATCCCAGACAATTTTCCCACTTGTCCCTATTATATCTGGGCAACCTGGGGGATCAATGTGGCTATCCCTTCCTTCGTATACACGAAAGGTGTATACATAGCCACTGCCACTTTCACATAATTTATAAAATTTGATCCCATACCGGGATCTTTTGGATGGGATATATTGTTTGAATCCCAGTCTTCCCTTATATTTCATGAGGGACTCATCAATTGAAATGTGTTTTTTGGGGGTGTAAATAGTGGCAAATTTTTCATTTAAGTGGGAAATTAGGGGGCGTATTTTATAAAGAATGTCATACTGTGGATGACCTTTTGGGGGGCACTTCATATTGTCATTAAAGTGCATAAAACGCAGTATGTCCTCATATCGCTCCCAATGCATTGTCTGGGAAAAAATGGGGGTATTAAAAATAGGATTTTTAGTCCAATACATTCTAATTGTGGGCTTTTTAACTATCCCCATTAACATTGTCAGTGCCCAGAATTGTTTAATTTCTGGCACACTGGTTGGGTACCATCTCTCTGTCCTGGCGATTCGGGAGTCTTGGTTGCGTGCAAGATATTGCTTCGCATACAGATTTGTCTGGGTAACTACCTCCCCAAAAAAATCATCCCCCAAAAACAGCTCCATACAATCCAGCGCATTATAGCCAGACAGGTCAGCCTGTATGCCAGGATTGGCAGTGAACACTGGGATGTCTGGCGAAAAATGATTAGGGGGTACCCAGTCATCTGTGCCATATTGAACATTAGGGGAATCAGCGATTTCCTCTGATGTTACTGCAGAATCTGGCACATAGTCCCTGTCCCCTGCGTCACTCCCTGCGTCACTGCCTGCGTCACTCTCTGAGGCAGTGTCGGTCGCCTCTGAGTCAGCGGCTAACAGGGCATAAGCCTCCTCTGCGCTATACTCTCGCAACATTGTTAATACAGTTAACACAGAAACAAGAAAACTTTAACTAAATAACTAAACTTTTATTTTTTTTAATTTATTTTTTATTTTTTTACCCCTAACTAAATTCCCCAATTAACACTAAATTCCACCCACCCAACTAACTAAATCACAAATTAATAAAATAAAATAATAAAATTGAACCCCTTAGGGTTACAAAAAAAAAAAAAATTAACCCTTAAGTGTAAAAAAAAAAATAGATCACAGTAAAGTACTGTGACCTGTATATTGATCACTGCTAGCAGTGATCAAGCAGCAGGGAAAGGGTTAATTTTTTTTTTTTGACAGGGGAAAGGGATAGGTAATTTTTATTATAACTTAACTAATTTTCAGGGAAACAATGTAGCACCGATCCGTCTCTCTCCACTTCACAAACCCACAAGAGGTGGAGGGAGGCGGATCAGATGTCCCAGCAGCATTGTGACCGCTGTGACTGGCTGTCACAGCGATCACATGTGCTGGGACATCGCGATTTGCTGTTGCTGGTCTGCCCCTGACTCGGAGGCACCCAGCAACAGCGCTAACCCCGCGATCGCCGGCACTGCGGCGATCGCGGGGTTAATTTTACCGCGTGACGGACAAGGTCCGTCACCCGTCGTTAAGGGCATCCCCAGGATGACGGACCTCGTCCGTCACCCGTCCTGAAGGGGTTAAATAACCTCTCAATACATTAGCAATTTCAAAATTGGCGCCAAAATGACGTCATAATTTATGCATAAATTAATAATGCAGCATATGTATGATAAAACAGTGATTCTAATATAAATGAAGCTTCAGAGGTAGTAAAACAAAAAAACATAAAACATACACAATAATAAGTAGAAAATGCACAAATTAATGTGTAGAGTAATAGTAAAAACGAAGGGTTATTGTGTTGCTTGCGGTCATGTGACCGCAAGACAACCAATGACATAGTCATAAAAACATAGTGGAACAGAGGGGAAAGTGGGAGATGTAGGCTGAGTATACTTCCGGGTACCGGCGGTCACGTGACGCGGAAGAACCAATAGCGTTCTAGCGTCTAATCACGTGGCCGCGAAGAGGAAGCTGGGAAAGGTAGTAAAACGAGCAATATGCTCGTTTATAGCCGAGAGTGGGAATGAAAGTAATATAAAAAAACAATAATATGTATAATGAAAAAAGCAATAAAAAAGAATAATGGAAGTTAAAATATAAGTAAAATGTGGTATAAGATTATGTCTACATAATAGGAAAGCTAGTGCTCTAAAGATAGGAAGTAAAAGAGAAAAATAAAGTATAATGGGGTTATAAAACAGATGAATCTAATATGTAAATACAAGGAGAGAAGGGACTTATATAAGTAAAAAATGGGGAATAGTGTATAAAAGAAATAGCAATACAAATAAAAAGGATAAAAAGAGAAGGGGGGTATAAAAGTGCATATACATAAATGGGAACTCGGAAAAGATAAATAAATAAATAAATATTTTATTATAAATAAGGAATATAAGAAGGGAAAAATAAAGTATAAGAATGGGAATAAAATTATAAGAAGTTAAAAAGATCGAACTCCAGATTAAGACCATCTGGAGAAAGTGTTTTTAGATGGAATACCCCCTCCATCTCCTTTTTTCCAAGAATGTTTCGGATATCACCACCTCTCCAGGGGGTGTTACATTGTTCGATGCCTTTAATAATGTTACGGCAGTGTTCTGCAAGTCTAGTTTTCAAGCATCTTGTTGTCATACCTATATATTGTAATCGGCACGGGCATTCTAAAAGATAAATAATATTCTTGGAGTTACAACCAATGAAATCTTTTATAGGATATGATTTACCTGTATTTGTAGAAGAGAAATGAGTGGTCTTAGATTTAATGGTAGATGAACTTGTAGTTTTGCACACAATACATCTATTGCATCTAAAAAAACCTTTAGGTTTTGTCATAAAGTCCTTATTAGAACGTGTATTATTTTTGGTATAGTTTTTTGTAAGGGTATTCTTAAAATTAGGGGGGATAAATACAAATTATACATAAAGTAAAAAAATGCTTCCCCCCCCACACACACCATCCAGCACTCACACACCCATCATCCAGCACTCACACACCCATCATCCAGCACTCACACACACACATCATCCAGCACTCACACACCCATCATCCAGCACACACACACACCCATCATCCAGCACACACACACACACACATCATCAAGCACTCACACACACACATCATCAAGCACTCACACACACACACATCATCCAGCACACACACACCCACCATCCACACTCACACACAATCCATCCATCCAGCACACACACACACCATCATCCAGCACACACACACTCATCCAGCACACACACCCATCATCCAGCACACACACACACACCCATCATCCAGCACACACACACACACACACACCCACATCCAGCACCCACACACCCATCATCCAGCACCCACACACACACACATCATCCAGCACCCACACACACACACATCATCCAGCACCCACACACCCACATCATCCAGCACCCACACACCCACATCATCCAGCACTAACACACATCATCCAGCACTCACACAAACACACATCATCCAGCACTCACACAAACACACATCATCCAGCACTCACACAAACACCCATCATCCAGCACTCACACACCCATCATCCAGCACTCACACACACATCATCCAGCACTCACACACACGTCATCCAGCGCGCACACACACATCATCCAGCACACGCTGCATTCATTATACACACTCTTCACTCACTACAAACACACTACATTCACTATACACCCTCTGCATTCACTATACAGACTCTGCATTCATTATACACATTCTGCACTCACTACACACTACATTCACTATACACACTCTGCATTCACTACAAACACACTACACACACTGCATTCATTGTACACACTCTGCACTCACTACAAACACACTAAATTCATTATACACCATTTGCACTTACTACAAACACACTACATTCATTATACACACTCTGCACTCACTACAAACACACTACATTCACTATACACACTCTGCATTCATTATACACACTCTGCACTCACTACAAAAACACCACATTCACTATACACACTGCATTCACTATACACACTGCACTCACTACAAACACACTACATTTATTATACACACTGCACTCACTACAAATACACTACATTTATTATACACACTGCACTCACTACAAATACACTACATTCATTATACACACTGCACTCACTACAAATACACTACATTCATTATACACACTCTGCACTCACTAAAAACACACTGCATTCATTATACACACTCTGCACTCACTACAAATACACTACAATTATTATTCACACTGCACTCACTGCAAACACACTACATTTATTATTCATACTCTGCATTCACTACAAACACACTACCTTCATTATACACACCCTGCACTGCACTATATGCATAGGAGTGTAATTTAAAAAAAAAATAAAAAATTTTTAAGGGGGTGGGGGGGGGAGGCGGGAATCTTGGGTGAGTTCCCACACCTTTTCCCCAGGACTTGACCTCTGACTGTACCCCCATTCTCTGAGGTACATGGTGTATATATACTGTGACCCCCATTTCCTGAGTGTGCATGGTGTATATACTGTGACCCCCATTCTCTGAGTGTACATGGTGTATATACTGTGACCCCCCATTCTCTGAGTGTACATGGTGTATATACTGTGACCCCCATTCTCTGAGTGTACGTGGTGTATATACTGTGAACCCCCATTCTGAGTGTACATGCTGTATATAATGTGACCCCCACATTCTCTGAGTGTACATGGTGTATATACTGTGACCCCCCATTCTGAGTGTACATTGTGTATATACTGTGACCCCCCATTCTCTGAGTGTACATGGTGTATACACTGTGACCAACCATTCTGAGTGTACATGGTGTATATACTGTGACCCCCCATTCTGAGTGTGCATGGTGTATATACTGTGACCCCCCATTCTCTGAGTGTGCATGGTGTATATACTGTGACGCCCATTCTGAGTGTGCATGGTGTATATACTGTGATCCCCCCATTCTGAGTGTGCATGGTGTATATACTGTGACCCCCCATTCTCTGAGTGTGCATGGTGTATATACTGTGACCCCCCATTCTGAGTGTACATGCTGTATATACTGTGACCCCCCATTCTCTGTGTGTACATGCTGTATATACTGTGACCCCCCATTCTCTGAGTGTGCATGCTGTATATACTGTGACCCCCCCATTCTGAGTGTACATGGTGTATATACTGTGACCCCCCATTCTCTGAGTGTACATGGTGTATATACTGTGACCCCCCATTCTCTGAGTGTACATGGTGTATATACTGTGACCCCCCCATTCTCTGAGTGTACATGCTGTATATACTGTGACCCCCCATTCTCTGTGAGAACACACGTGTATGCAGCACTGTTTGTGCCATTCTCTGTAAATAACCTGCATCTTTCTCATGGATTATTTAGTGTTTCGGATTAAAGTGCAGAAATGTCATTGCAGAGCAAAGGCAGCCAATCAGACGGCAGTGGTGTGACCTCTGCCCTTTATTTCTTCATGTCGACTGCTATTATCTTCAATGCAGAGAAGCCACACTGGTTGGTTTTTGTGCGCCCTGCATTTTATGATCTGAGATGCACTTCATAATAACAGGGTCTGCATAAAACACAGCCATTAATGTCACCAAGTCCCCTCAGAATTCAGTCAACCAGTTTATTTCAAGAGACGAAAAGGTAATACACAACAAGCCTCCGACGCCTGCTCTTAACGCACATGTGTATATCTGTATCACACACCAAGAAAAGGCAGCACAACCCGAGACACAAAGGTCCTGGCACTGATCAATTCTGCTTTGGATAATGGGAAAAAGGACACAATAATAATAATCTACCCCCTCCAGGAATGGGGCTTTAAACTACAATAAATGTGTTCAGAGATCAGTCTGCGTAAGATACTTTGTTAAAACTTAAATTTCCAGTTACATAAATGGTTATTATTAATTCATGAAGTTCCTTTATATTAAAACAAGTGCCCTGCCCCTGGCCACGCCTCCAGTCACAACCTCATTTTATGTCAACACATTTTTGAGCAGTTTGGCAAAACCTTGGACTCTCCTGGCACCTAAAACCATCCCTGCTACTCAGAGAATATTACCCATCCCACCATGATAGCCTACCATTCAGAGCCTATCACTACCGCCCAAGGTTGGACAGATGTTCACATCGCCATTACCGGAGTGGCATACTAGGGCCCAGAATTTAGGTGCCTAGGAAAAGACTTGAGGAGAAAAAAGACTATTTGTACCATAATCACTACAATAAACCTGTGTTATGATGCTAGAGAGTCCCATTCATTTTTCGTTTCATTGTTAATCCTTTGTAGAAATATTGGGGACATGAACATTTGTAGACACTATATGGTATCCCTCATTCCATGATCCATGAAATACACACATTATTTTAGACTTTCCAGTTATTTTCTTCAGTGTTCCAAAAAATTGGAAATATTTTGTTATTAGTACAGTACTATTTTTTGTTTATTTCGTTTTTGTTATTGTTGTGAACAGTTTTTGTTGGTAGTGCCATGTAACCACTGTATGTTCCACTGATCTGTGCATGAAATATTTCTCACAGAGTTTAGGCTAAACATTCGATATGCACTGTGCATGTCATCTCACTATCAAATGTATCAATATAAAATTCAATTATTGTTTGGCAAACCAACAGAGACATGGAGACCAACTATTGCCAGGGTGTAATTGTGCCATGAATGTACTTTTCCGCACAGGATTATATTCCCTGGACACAGCATGTAATCCCTACTTTTAGCGATACTAGAAAATATGAGTATTTTCATACTCCAGCATTGAGCTAATGGCAGACAGATGGAGAAGCATCTGTTATTTCCTACTTAGTGACACAGAGATTGTTAGTGTCTCTAATCTCCCCTCTGCAGGTATTCATCATTACAAAAGGCTAGGTAAAGCAGCCCCCAGCAGAGCTCAGTGGCACAGAGCATTAACAGATGAAACACAGTACATCAGGCAACATAGGGCTAGTACATGGAAGAGGGCCCTCTGTGACCTAAATCTTCCCTCTCCGTACTATGGTATTTATTTCCAAAGACCGGAACAAGGTGAAAGAGGATGCCCTTACATGAGTTGCCATTCTGAATCAGAACTGAAATTAGTTACTTAGTTACATAGCTGAAAAGAGACTTGCGTCCATCAAGTTCAGCCTTCCTCACATATGTTTTTGCTGTTGATCCAAAAGAAGTGATTTTATTTCCATGGACTTGAATAAAGAGACAGAGTGAGACCACCCACGGCCTGCCTTCCTCCATCATTTTCGTTCTGATTATAACTAACTGTGGCAAACCTAGCCACTTCAGATAATGCTGTTATATGTCTAAGGGTTGTCCTAGAAAAGCTGGTCAACTTATGTGATTTTATGTATTCGCTCATAACTGTAATAGAGGGCATTCGTTTGCTAGTGGCACGAAAGCCGCTAGCATTCATATGGTAGTTTCACAAACAGTGACTTTCAACACTGTTCGTGAAACTAACAAAGTACCGAATGGGAGCCCACACACAGGGGGTCGTGTGGCTCCCATTAACCGATTGCAACATTGTATCAATTGGCTGCTAACTGATTCCCAGGGTGGCCCTCGTTCGGATACCGACCACGCGGCGGCGGCCATCTTGGATTCCCTTTTAGCCCAGCGGTGTTTGGTCGTCGAGTGCCTGGAACTAAAATTGGCTACTCAACGGCGCAAACACCGCTGGACTTCCAGGCTGTTCGGGAGCGCCGGTCTTTCGGTACTTTCTTCCAATCTATGTATTCTTGACTTTTCTGAAGAACTAATGTTAAAATGTATTTCATGTGGCGTTCGGTTAATTGTGCTGGGATCTGAGCGGTACTTTCACAAAGTGTGTGCTCAGACTCCAGCTATCTGCCGATCGGTCATTCGGTACAATGGCACAAATAAAGTATAAGTTACAGATTTTTATGTGAAAAGCCGGTTCTACTGTACGGAGGGATAATTCACTTAACAGGATATTCTTGTGGGAGTATCCCTCTCGTACAGCAGTGCTTGGTGGGAGAAATGCCCTGCATGTTCAGTTCCCCATGTAGTCCTCTACTGTATAACCCCTGTAAAGTGATTAAGGAAACCCCTTGCATGGGGAACCACATAAATACTGGAGCTTGTGAATAAGATCGTCAGTTGACTCCCAGAACTGTGTTTCGTCCGGTTACTGGGGGGATTTGGGATATTGCCTTCCTTTTCAGCGCTTTCCTTGGATTACCTTCTTTTATCAGCGGAGATATTGGGATTTAATATTGCAGCTCCGCTACACTAACATACTTTGATTTTATTTTCCTTCCATGACCCTCCAAGATTCCGTGACAAACTCCAGGACAGGCTACATGTAGTGAAACTTCTCTGACCTAAACCATCCAACATACCGTGACTAATTCCAGAACACGCTACATATAGTGGACCTTCTATGACCACAATCCTTCAACATGCTGTGACTGACTCCAAAACACACTACATATAGTGGACCTTCTATGAGCAAAACCATCTAACATACCGTGACTAATTCCAGAACACGCTACATAGACCCTATTTCCTCAAAAATAAGGGCTAGTCGCTAGTTTGCTAATCTGTGTTCGGGAAATCTTCCCCAAACATAGATTTGCGGGATTCCATTCGTGAGTAATCTAATCTAAATTTGGGGAAGTTTCCACGAACATAGATTCACGGGATTCTATTCGTAAGTAAGCTTATCTATGTTCAGGAAAGCTAATCTATGTTCATCTATGTTCTTCAAACATAGATTCGCGGTATTCCATGCCATAGTGATATGGTCTATGTTCTGAAATGTACACCTGCTTTCTAGCACATGCTAGAAAAAAATAAGACATCCCCCAAAAATAAGCCCTAGTGCATTTTTCGTGGGAATAATTAATCTAACTCGGTCTTATTTTCAGTTAAAATCCTCCAATATATTGTAACTGATTCTAGGACATACTACATATAGTGGACTTTGTGGGTGCTCTGCTCCAAATCTGACTCCATCCCTCTGAGGGTGCTCTACTCCCGATCTTAATCCAGCCCTCTGTGGGTGCTCTGTTACTGTTCTTACTCCAGCCCTCTGTGGATGCTCTGCTCCTGATCTTCCTCCAGCCCTCCTTGAACCTGCTTCAGCATTCCATGGACACTCCTCTCCTGATCTTGCTCAGCCCCAACATGTACCCTGCTGCCCAACCTACCTATCCCTTCCCTCTGTGGATCATCTACTCCAATTTTTATGCCAGCCCTCCTTGGTCCCTTTTTCAGAAGACTGTATCCAGTTTATGCTGCAACAATATCTGTTTTGTTGTTTTGTTTTGTTTTTGTCTTTCTGATCTTTGACTTCACATTGCCTGCCCTGACCCTAGCACAGGAATTGACTGCAAGACTGTTGCTCCCCCTTCTGGACTTGACGTTTCAGATTCCCCAGTTCCCTGATTTCTGTAGACAATCATTTATTTATTTTATTTTGAGGTAGCCCCCATGCTAACACAAACCTCTAGGGAGCTTCATAGTTACTTATGTATCTACATTTTGAGGGTGAAAGTCCAAAAACCAGGCTTCTAGGTAGAAAATCAGAGCACTGCAGCTGATCACCCTTTGGTCACTTTCTGCTATACTGTATTCAGCTGGTGGGAATAAAGGTTTTCCAGGATACAACTATCAGGTTATGTTAGAATAAACTCCAGCATTCAGCACAGCTGACGTAAAAGCAGCAGAGAATCGAGTTCCACAAGTGGTTAAACTTTTACATTAAACGGTGGATTAACCTCAAGTACCAAATGAATGGCTGTAACCCGACACGGCTATTGTTGTGAGAATTGCTAAATACTTTCAAGAAATGAATCAGAATTCATGCTATTTTATGTATAAGTTATGGCTATGTGTTTAACATAGTTTGCGTTTAGTTAATCACACATACAGGAGCCATCAGAGCAGCACTATTAATAACTTGTGAAAATAGCTTTACTTACATGGTGTGGGGCAGAGGGAAACAACTTTTCCCACAGCTATATAGTGCTGTGGAGGATGCTGCATGGAATTGGAAAGATTACACAAGATCGTGGGATAAACCATGAAAAAGAAGGAATTCAGGGATTACTGGGTTAATGATATGGGGACTGTTAACAAAAGTAGAAACATTAACACAGGGATAATTGTCTAGATGTAGTATGAAACAAAGAAGGTAAAGATGAAGTAATTAATATAAGAGTATACATGTATACCATTTTATTTCTTAAAGGGACACTGTAGGCACCATAACTGCTTTAGCTAATTGAAGTAGTTATAATGTATGTCCTTGTGCTGTCCTTTCATTCAGCAGTAACCCGTTTTTAATGCATATCGTTAAATGAGAGTCCCATTCACACCATCCTCTCTGTGCTATTTGGTATAATGAGAACGTACAAGCATGAGCAGCCTGGGTGACAGCCTGGGTGACAGTGATTGGCTAAGAGTGTCAGCTGACCACTGTCAGCCTATCACAGCTCCAATTGCTGGTATGATTTGGTAGTTAGAAGGGAGTGTGTAATCTTTCTATTAGCCACACCTCCAGTGTGGGCTGGGCTTTGAGAAGGACAGTATAAACAATTCAATGAGATGAAATGGTTATAGTGACTACAGAGAGCTGAGGCTGTTGTAGTTCATATTCTGTATTGTATGCTAGTCTGTCACAAGGTTCTGCCACAGGAAGAGGCAAGACGGTGCATTCTCTGTTGTTAAACCACTATTAAGGAAGAACTCCTTTCCTTGGGAGATGATGATGTGCAAACTCAACAACTAAAATAGATCAAAACAACACATCTTCAGTTTCAAGAAGCTTATCTGATTCATCAAAGCCAGCAAGAATAAGAAGACCCAAAGAATGGTCAGGAAACATCTAAAGACCAGGAAAGGCAAAATGGTTCAGGATCAGAGAACAAGCTAGGCCTTCAGGTACAACTGGTACAATATCTGAGCGCTATCTGGAAATTGTTGGACATTTATGAAATAGATTTAGGCAAGGGCACAGAAGCAATGATGAAAACTTCAGCACTGTCAAATAGATTCAAGTTGAGTTCCCCACGATTCACCACAAGTTCCTAGTGTACCTTCTAGAAACGCTTTCAACATCAATATGTTGAGAACATGGTGTGGCACATGAAGCCCTGTGAGCAGCCTTGGTGGCCTAACGCAGACCCCAAGATGACAGGAGTGTGTTCATGGTAATACAAAGCCACAAAACGTAGCAATGCGTGATGTCAAAGATTTCCCCTCTCATAACATTTACAAAACTGTTTTCCATTTGGTAGTTGTTTTCCAACTGAACCCTGTCTCTTGACTTTCCTAAATTGGGCCCCTATTATGCCAATTGACAAACTGAGGTTTGGTGGAGAATGTAAAGGGCAACAAGCACCTACTTCCATCTTGCCAAGAATACACAAATCTTCAGTTTACCTCTTTAGAAGATTGTGTTGTTGCCTAGGGGAGATTAGAGCGCTCTTCTAGGTGACATGTATATAAGGACCGGACAAAGTGTCTGCATCTGTGAGGATATTTATAACAGACACAACGATCTGTTGTCTTGTTTTCATGAATGGAGCTTGTTTTTTAACTGTGTCTGGGGGAAATATGGTGCTGAACACAGTCTTTTTCTCCATGCAGCCTGCACTTCATAATCTAAACACATTTTAATCAGCATTTTCCCAATGCTGTTGGCAAGTCCTCAAGTGGACCTCTTATTCTGCAGAGACAGAAAGAAAGGTGCTCTTTTATTAGACAGGGGAGACCAGGACAAAGATGCCATGCAAGTCTGAGCCCTTCAAGAGTTCTTCTTACCCTGAATCTATTCTTTCCTTTACTCCTAATCCCTTCACTTGGCTTTGACCAGTAACCTCACGGAAGGCTCTCTCGAGCAGCCCATTGAGCTCTGCTCTCCAATTGCCTCCAAGCCCGGTGGATATTCCTTCAGATGTCTAACAAGCAACTAACACAACTGGGGTTTAGAGAGACACAGAAATCAATACTGCGGCTTCCACTAGTCACTCTGAGGGATTAGCCATCCTCAGGAAAGGAGCAGACAGTTGAATAAGAGAATCATGACTCAGAATATCCTTAAAGGTTTAAGGATGCTAAAGACAAAGTCTATGGTTTCGGTAATCTTTGCCTGGCCCCGTGGAAAAAAACTCCCCACAATATCTAATGAGACTTAGAAAGCACAAACAAAAAACAGCCACATCCCAATGGTATACAATTTCAGGACACATTTTTGCAAATATATTAATAGTTAATTCCAGTTTACAAGATAAATGTCTCTCATTTAACATTATTATATTTTTTTAAGGAGCCGGCTACCTGGGATTATCACAGTTTGCAGGCAAAAGGTAAGGCAGCCAGCAGTAGCTGTCCCTTATAAATACCCTCACCCACAGATTTTGGATCATTACTGATGAGATGACTATAGTTTGTAACCAAAACATTGGTGACTTGCAAAAGGTATACAGTTGTAGACTTGGAAGCTACATCTTTAAACACCTCCTCTAGACCGTAAGCTTGTTTGAGCAGGGTCCTCATCCTATTGTGTTACTGTGCACTTATCTCATTTATTGTAAATTCCCCCCACCCCCCCACCTACCCCTGTCATAATATTGTAAAGTGCTGCGGAATATGTTGGCGCTATATAAATACCAATAATAATAATAATAAATCTGCATTGTTATGGAGTACATACCCCATGTTAAAATAAATTTAGGGTTATTCGCTAAATTTAGAATTGTTGGGAATTCAAAGTGAATTAAATATTTTGGGCAAAAACACACACTTTGGAAATAGTCAGTTAACATCCTAAAACCCATTAGTGTTATACGCCTTTAACGAGCTGAATGGCTGTTCCTTTTTTGTATCTCGTAACATTTAGTGAAGCATGACAATACTCAAATACCTGTTTACATTGTATTTAGTAAATTCTTTATTTAGAAGAAATGTCATTTTGTAACAAGGGTGCAAGAAATAAACACAAGTATTGGCAGGCAGATTAGCAACTGAACATTTGTGATGTTTCATATCAAATATTGATCAGTTGCCAAACAAGATGCAACAGAGTCACAACGGGGAAAGGTGGGTGGGGATTCCTTGTAGAAATGCAATAACAACATGTGGACATTTTATTTCAGTGTGCTCGATGGACAGGTGGAAGTGCATCTTATCCAGATTTATTCATTAAACACTGAATTGCAAATCCTAAAAGGGTTAATTTGCAGAATTTGTCCAACTTTGCAATATTCACCACTTGGCTGTTTTAGCCCAAATCGTGTAGTTTAGTTTTCAATTCACTATAGCTCTGTGTTTACTGGGAAATAAATGGGATTTGCATGCAATTGACCAGGGGACAGATTGAAAATTTCACGCCAATTTAGCCAAGCTGGTAAATAGAAAAAGAAAATCCCCAAGTCATGTATCTATTTATTCAGCTCAGCAATGTTTCCACTTTGGGCATTTTGGCCAGTCATTTTCAATCCTCCAAGAATTCCCAACCGATGCTTAATATCCTCTATATACATACCTTAGTTTTAGGGGAGTAAGTGGGGCGTGGCTAGATGGGGCATTTCTTACTAATAATTTATCCAACTAAAATGCAATTTAGAAGAAGGAAAATGTATGTTATTCACTAAGACTGATTTCTAAACACATTTATTGTAGTTAAAAGACACATTACTGGGAGTATTATAACCGTGGAGCTCTGTTATACACTCAGAGACATTACTGGGAGTATTATTGCTGTGGAGCTCTGTTATACACTCAGACACATTACTGGGAGTATTATAACCGTGGAGCTCTGTTATACACTCAGACACATTACTGGGAGTATTATTGCTGTGGAGCTCTGTTATACACTCAGACACATTACTGGGAGTATTATTGCTGTGGAGCTCTGTTATACACTCAGACACATTACTGGGAGTATTATTGCTGTGGAGCTCTGTTATACACTCAGACACATTATTGGGAGTATTATTACTGTGGAGATCTGTTATACACTCAGACACATTACTGGGAGTATTATTGCTGTGGAGATCTGTTATACACTCAGACACATTACTGGGAGTATTATTGCTGTGGAGCTCTGTTATACACTCAGACACATTACTGGGAGTATTATAACCGTGGAGCTCTGTTATACACTCAGACACATTACTGGGAGTATTATTGCTGTGGAGCTCTGTTATACACTCAGACACATTACTGGGAGTATTATTGCTGTGGAGCTCTGTTATACACTCGGACACATTACTGGGAGTATTATTGCTGTGGGGCTCTGTTATACACTCAGACACATTACTGGGAGTATAATTGCTGTGGAGCTCTGTTATACACTCAGACACATTACTGGGAGTATTATTGCTGTGGAGCTCTGTTATACACTCAGACACATTACTGGGAGTATTATTGCTGTGGAGCTCTGTTATACACTCAGACACATTACTGGGAGTATTATTGCTGTGGAGCTCTTTTATACACTCAGACACATTACTGGGAGTATTATTGCTGTGGAGCTCTGTTATACACTCAGACACATTACTGGGAGTATTATTGCTGTGGAGCTCTGTTATACACTCAGACACATTACTGGGAGTATTATTGCTGTGGAGCTCTGTTATACACTCAGACATTACTGGGAGTATTATTACTGCGGAGCTCTGTTATACACTCAGACACATTACTGGGAGTATTATTGCTGTGGAGCTCTGTTATACACTCAGACACATTACTGGGAGTATTATTGCTGTGGAGCTCCGTTATACACTCGACACATTACTGGGAGTATTATTGCTGTGGAGCTCCGTTATACACTCAGACACATTACTGGGAGTATTATTGCTGTGGAGCTCTGTTATACACTCAGACACATTACTGGGAGTATTATTGCTGTGGAGCTCTGTTATACCCTCAGACACATTACTGGGAGTATTATTGCTGTGGGCTCTGTTATACACTCAGATACATTACTGGGAGTATTATTGCTGTGGAGCTCTGTTATACACTCAGACACATTACTGGGAGTATTATTGCTGTGCTCTGTTATACACTCAGACACATTACTGGGAGTATTATTGCTGTGGAGCTCTGCTATACACTCAGACACATTACTGGGAGTATTATTGCTGTGTAGCTCTGTTATACACCCAGACACATTACTGGGAGTATTATTGCTGTGCAGCTCTGTTATACACTCAGACACATTACTGGGAGTATTATTGCTGTGGAGCTCTGTTATACAATCAGACACATTACTGGGAGTATTATTGCTGTGGGGCTCTGTTATACACTCAGACACATTACTGGGAGTATTATTGCTGTGGGGCTCTGTTATACACTCAGACACATTACTGGGAGTATTATTACTGTGGAGCTCTGTTACACAATCAGACACATTACTGGGAGTATTATTGCTGTGGAGCTCTGTTATACACTCAGACACATTACTGGGAATATTATTGCTGTGGAGCTCCGTTATACACTCAGACATTACTGGGAGTATTATTACTGTGGAGCTCTGTTATACATGCAGACACATTACTGGGAGTATTATTACTGTGTAGCTCTGTTATACACTCAGACATTACTGGGAGTATTATTGCTGTGGAGATCTGTGATACACTCAGACACATTACTGGGAGTATTATTACTGTGGAGCTCTGTTATACAATCAGACACATTACTGGGAGTATTAGTGCTGTGGAGCTCTGTTATACACTCAGACGCTGTGGAGCTCTGTTATACACTCAGATACATTACTGGGAGTATTATTGCTGTGGAGCTCTGTTATACACGCAGACACATTACTGGGAGTATTATTTCTGTGGAGCTATGTTATACACACAGACACATTACTGGGAGTATTATTGCTGTGGAGCTCTGTTATACACTCAGACACATTACTGGGAGTATTATTGCTGTGGAGCTCTGTTATACACGCAGACACATTACTGGGAGTATTATTTCTGTGGAGCTCTGTTATACATGCAGACACACCAACATAGAAGAGCAGGGCAAAAGGATAGAAAAGAGAGTGTGTTGCTACTCAGGAAGTACTTTGCACAAGACATAACAAACCATGTAAATGCCTTCTTTCTGCAAATCTAGATTATAACGAAACGCTGGTATTGCAGATACCCATTCGTCTGTTTCTTCCCGAACGGCTAGAGGCTGAGTGATTATAACTAGCAGTTCGGGTGTTGATTCAAATGTTCTCCAGATGAAGAACAGCATCCAAGTATATTCCACAAGCAAATCAGACAGATACCCAAACATCAGCTTAGACTAGATGAAGGGTACAACAGGAATGGTTATTCAGGCTAACCGCCCAGTTTAATTGCAGTTACAAATGTACAGGGTTTACGGTGACATGTTCCAGGGGCATTCCCCACTGGACCTGAGAGGGGACAGTGACAAAATACATTCTGCAGTTACATTGGCTCTCAGGTCCAGGACGCTTCTAATGCAATAATATAATACGTCCCCTGTATTGGGGAGATAATAGAGTCAAGCACTATACTAAACTCAATTATCTCCAAACACAAAAAACACACATTTCCACAAAATCCAGAAAGTACCCCAAACTCCATGGAAACCCCACAAAAGTTATATCCCCTGATAGCCCTGATCTAGGGGACCAACATATTAAAAAATCATGCAGATCAGTTCAGGGATCCGGGAGTTCCATAGAAGTCTTAATTTGACTGACCACACACGAGGTTTCTGCCCAGAAATAGATCCATGAAATTAGGCTGTGCAGTCGGTCTATTTCGAAAAGTCTAAAAACTAAACAAATCCATGAATGGTTCCCCTGGCTCATAGGTAGCGTTTGTTCCCCTAGTTCGTGGGAACAAACCTACCGAATAGCGCTCTCTTGGCTGGTCGGTGAAAGGAGGCAGGCGTTCGCGAAGTTGACCGGTGTTCGGGAAGTCGAGTGACTGATTTTAGATTGAGACACTTGAAGACCAAGTCCCACTGCCTCCTTTCGTGCAAACAAGATGGCCGCCATTTTCTCCTGCATGTGATGTTCGGCTATACGAACGGCGGCCACACAGAGAGAGAACTAATCTTGCGGTCTGCTTTGTAGTTAATGAGCCAGGGGGGTGTTCGGTAGTTTTATCTACTGAACAAGGAAAATCCAAGGTAATGAAACAAAAGGTGTAGTTTCTTCACAGAAATAAATTATGATTTTAAACTGTTTGATGGAGTACAGCATGACTGCCGACCCACCTGCAACCCATTTCCATACCAGGTTACAATCCGCCACCCATCTAAATTACGAGGACACCATTTGTTCAGTTGGATAGGTCAACAGCCACAGCTTTAACAACTCTTAGCCAGGAAACATGAACAGACTGTTGGCTGCTGGGGTGAGTACCCAGCAGCTCACTAACTTAGCAATTAACCAGGTCTCAAGCAGTTTGCCTTCTGCCATCAGCCGCTGCAAACCACTCGCTCCCCCAATGCCGGACTGGGAACCTTTTCATTTTCTTTTAGATTCGAGCGCTGGCTGGGAATCTCTGTGTACCTGTGACAACTCAAGAGGAGGGAAAACACCAAAAACACTCACTCCATAATAACATATAAACAACAAATCACATAAGAAGGATGTGGGTGGGAGAACTTAGGTTCCCTCAACTTCTTCCAAACTTCTGGCAAGACCTATCCCTCTTTCTCCCCTTAAATCCCTTCACGTTATAGTTTTTTTAACACTTTGCCCCAGTATTCAATTTTGTGTCTTGCTAACCCTTGCATAATGAGGAGGAGAGTGTTTCTGCTTAAAACAATTGACACATTAACCCTTGCAGCGTAATGTACTAAATGCCACCCAAGGATGACAGTGTCCATATGGTCTGACCTGGCACTATTTGGCTGCTATGCCACCTTAGCACTACCTCACACCAGGCCTCAATGCTCTGCCCATCCTTTAAGGCAGTCATATGCTGTGAATCAGTGAAAGAGCAGCCAGGATGTATAAAGGAGCTCTCTCCCTCCCAGCGCTGAGCTGCCTGACCTCTCCGCCAGAAGTGCTCATAAATCTGCCTCACCTGATAGGCGATGGGCTTTTTAGGATCTCTCAGGGTGCTCTGAGGTAGCACTTTTCTGAACCCTGTGCCACAATAAATAATGCTACCTGCAATACGTCTTTGAGAGTGTGTCAGCAGCGGCTGTTCTGCTATGAATTCTTATTCTTCTCTGGCGTAAGATGGATTCCAGACACAGCACATTGCTGCACTCAGTGTCACTTCTCTTTATACCTTTGCCCTGGTGCAATGACAGGGACCACAAATAAAATAAAAAAGAACAGACACATAAAAACAGCCTCAGAGCAAAGGAACTGAGCTGAGCAGATCAGATTGAGAGATGGAACCAGAAGGGAGGCTGAGGAAAAGGCAGACACTAAAAAACCAGTGTATGAGCACCTACTGCTAACTGAGCAGCCAGTGCTGAACTATCCATAGTACCACTCACAAGGACCACATGTGTTACATGTGCCAAACTTCGAGAGAATCTGCTGTAAATGTGGCAGGCCTTTGGGTTATGGGAGGTACAGACACTGCTCAAACCTGCACCAAAAATGGCTTTAAAAGGACACTGTAGGCCCTGCAACTGCTTTATCTCACCAAAGTCCTTCCATTCAGCGTTAAATCGATTTTAATGGTTTAATGCTAAACAAGAGTCCCAGCAGCTCATCCTCTCTGTGCTGCTTGGTTTAAAGAAGAAACATTAGTCTGAGCAGTAATTATTATTAATATTATTATTGGTATTTATATAGCACCAGCTTATTCCGCAGCGCTTTACAATAAGAGGGGAGTTTACCGAATGAGACAATAACAAAATGTCACAGGAACAATAGGTAGTTGAGGACCCTGCTCAAACGAGTTTACAGTCTAGAGGAGGTGGAGTATAAAAACACAGTAGGAAGGGTATTGAGAGAGACAGTAAAATAGACGTGGTGGGAAAGTAGCAGAACTGGAGGTGAGAGTGGAGTGTGGCCCTATGGGAGAGAACGAGAGGAAGGTTTGAGAGATAGAAGTTACTCTTGGAGGCCATAGGCATTCCTGAAAAGATGGGTTTTGAGGGACTTCTTAAAGGATTGAAGACTCTAACGGGTGTAGGCAGGTTGTTCCAAAGGAAAGGAGTTGCCCGTGAGAAGTCTTGCAGACGTGAATTTGCAGTAAGGATGTGAGCAGCAGACAGGAGAAGGTCACCAATAGAGCCGAGAGACCGAGAGGGGGCATACCTATGAATTCGTGAAGACATGTAAGAGGGGCTAATGTTGGTTAGGGCTTAATAGGTAAGGGTTAGTATTTTAAATTGACATCTGTAGGGGACAGGAAGCCAATGTAAGGATCGATAGAGGTGTGAGGTGTGAGAGGAGCGACAGGAGAGAAAGATCAACCTGGCAGCAGTCACCACAGATTGTAGGGGGGCGCTACGGCTTCTGGGGAGACCAATTAGAAGAGAATTTCAGTAATCCATGTGAGAGATTACTAGAGCATGAACAAACTCCTTGGCAGCATCTTGTGTAAGAAAGGGGCAGATGTTTTTAAGTTGGAATCGACAGGTTTTAGCAACAGACTGGACATGAGGCACAAAGGTGAGGCCAGGATCAAAAGTGACATCAAGACAGCGAGCTTGAAATGATAGGGTGAGGCAGGTGCCGTCAACCTGCAAGGAGAGTAAATGAGGAGGAAAAATAAGAAACTCCATTTTAGAGAGATTGAGTTTCAGAAAGCGGGAGAACATCCAGTCATAGATAGAAGAAAGGCAATTGGTGACACGTTGGAGGACAGCAGAGGAGAGGTCAGGGGAGGAGAGATATATCTGGGTGTTGTCAGCGTATATGTGGTAGTGGAATCCAAATGATTTAATGAGTTTGCCAAGAGAGGCAGTATAGAGAGAGAACAAAAGGGGACCGATAACTGAACTTTGATGGACTCCGACTGAGACAGGACGAGGAGAGGAGGTGCTGTTGGAAAAAGAGACACTAAAGGAGCGTTGGAAGAGATAGGAGAAGAACCACAAGAGGGCTGGGTCACAGACACCAAGAGATTGAAGAGTTAGGAGAAGGAGGACATGATCAACAGTGTTAAAGACAGCAGAGAAGTCAAGAAGAATTAGTATAGAGTAGTGGCCTCAGTGGCGGATCCAGGGGGGGGGCAACAGGGCAATTGCCCCCCTCCCGAGAAAATAGTGCAGCTGCCATCAGTTGAGCGACCTCATTAGGGGCTCGGTCGGGTGCTGCAGCCCTTTGGCAGACCGGGCCCCTTTAAAGTTGCAGGGAGTGCTGGGAGGAAGTGACTGTTACTTCCTCCCAGCATACAGACCGCGCGGGCTGAGAACACCCAGGATGCAGCTGGGAGAGAAGGAGGAGGGAGGAGAAAGAGAGCTCTGCAGCTTCAGACTCCCATCAGGCTCAGCCAGCCTCAGGAAGTCACCTCCCTGCAAAGAAAAAGGTATTTAAGCAGAGGGGAGAGGGGAGGGTGCTTAACATTATGGAAGCTGCAATTTGTGTGTGTGTCAGTGTGTATGTTTAGATATGTGGACATCTGTGTGTGTCAGTGTGTATGTTTATGTATGTGGACATCTGTGTGTGTCAGTGTGTATGTTTAGATATGTGGACATCTGTGTGTGTCAGTGTGTATGTTTATGTATGTGGACATCTGTGTGTGCCAGTGTGTATGTTTATGTATGTGGACATCTGTGTGTGCCAGTGTGTATGTTTATGTATGTGGACATCTGTGTGTGCCAGTGTGTATGTTTATGTATGTGGACATCTGTGTGTGCCAGTGTGTATGTTTATGTATGTGGACAGTGTGTATGTTTAGATATGTGGACATCTGTGTGTGTCAGTGTGTATGTTTAGATATGTGGACATCTGTGTGTGCCAGTGTGTATGTTTAGATATGTGGACATCTGTGTGTGCCAGTGTGTATGTTTAGATATGTGGACATCTGTGTGTGCAGTGTGTATGTTTATGTATGTGGACATCTGTGTGTGTCAGTGTGTATGTTTAGATATGTGTACATCTGTGTGTGTCAGTGTGTATGTTTATGTATGTGGACATCTGTGTGTGTCAGTGTGTATGTTTAGGTATGTGGACATCTGTGTGTGTCAGTGTGTATGTTTAGATATGTGTACATCTGTGTGTGTATGTTTAGATATGTGGACATCTGTGTGTGCCAGTGTGTATGTTTAGATATGTGGACATTTGTGTGTGCCAGTGTGTATGTTTATGTATGTGGACATCTGTGTGTGCCAGTGTGTATGTTTATGTATGTGGACATCTGTGTGTGCCAGTGTGTATGTTTATGTATGTGGACATCTGTGTGTGCAGTGTGTATGTTTAGGTATGTGGACATCTGTGTGTGCCAGTGTGTATGTTTATGTATGTGGACATCTGTGTGTGCCAGTGTGTATGTTTAGGTATGTGGACATCTGTGTGTGTATGTTTAGATATGTGTACATCTGTGTACATCTGTGTGTGTCAGTGTGTATGTTTAGGTATGTGTGTATGTGTGCATCTGTGCCAGTGCATATGTTTAGGTATGTGGACATCTGTGTGTGTCAGTGTGTATGTGTGCATCTGTGTGCCAGTGCGTATGTTTAGGTATGTGGACATCTGTGTGTGTCAGTGTGTATGTTTAGGTATGTGGACATCTGTGTGTATCGGAGTGTCAGTGTGTGAATCTGTGAGTGTTAATGTGTATCTGTGAGTATGTATCTGTGTGTGTACCACAGACAATGTCGTCCACTGCACTCAGGTTCCGCTTTTCACTCTGGTCCACAGCCTCAAAGGTGCTCTGGAATAGATAGACACTGCTAATCCGTCCAACAATACAAGGTAATAGAATATACAGGCAACACACCAGGTACCGAAGGTGTATTTATTCGAGGGTAGAACACCACATAAAAGTGCAACTTTTCAGCCCTAGAGGGACTTAAACATGATTAAGGCCCCCAAGGGCTGAAACGTGTTCTACCCTCCAATAAATACACCTTCAGTACCTGGAGTTATGCCTGTATATTCTATTACCTTGTATCTGTGTATGTGAAGGTATGTGTGTCATTCTGTGTATGTGTAGGGATGTGTGTGTGCGGTTTCGCCAGTGTGCATGTGTATGTATGTGTGTATCTATGTGCCAGTGTGTGTGTGTGTGTGCCTGTGTAGGTATAGGTTTGTATCTGTGGGTGTGCCAGTGTATGTGTCTGTATCTGTTATTGTGTTTCCATATCACTGTGTGTGGCCGCATATGTGTACAGCCTCTATCCCCTAAACAAGAGTCCCCTATTTCTCCGCTGCAGCCTGTTTCACCCCGCTCTAGCCCACTTAAGTGCCCCTCCCGAGATTTGGTTCTGGATCCGCCCATGAGTGGCCTTTGGATTTGGCTGTGATCAGGTCATTTGTAACTTTAATAAGAGCACCCTTAGTAGTGTGGAGAGGGCAAAAGCCAGATTGAAGAGGATTGAGGAGGGAGTTGGAATTTAGGAAGCAAGTCGTACAAGTGAAGACAAGTCTTTCTAGAAGTTTTGAGGAAAAAGAAAGCAGGGATATGGGACGATAGTTGGAAGTGGAAGACGGATCTAGGGATGGCTTTTTTAGGATGAGTACAACAGTAGCATGCATGAGGGGAGCAGGGTCAACACCAGATGACAGAGAGCAGTTTAGGATGTGTGTTAAGGATGGTACAAGACAAGGGGTGAGAGCACTGATGAGGTGGGAAGATACCGGATCAAGGTGGTGGGATGAGAGGAGAGGCGCAGCCACCTCCTGTTCAGTAGCTGGACGGAAGTCTTGGAGGATATGTTACAAGTGAGGTTGAGATAGAGAGCGGAGAAGGGGGGAGAATTAGTTCCTTGATTGTTTAATCTTGTCAGTAAAGTAACGTGAAAAGCTATCACCTGAAAGATTAGTAATGGGTGGTTGTGATTGGCTGAGAGTGTCAGCTGACTGTTTTTACCCTATCACAGTGCCCATTGCTGGTGTGAATTGGCATGGTTAGAAGGAAGTGTGTAATCTCTGCCTTAGTCACACCTCCAGTGGGGGCGGGGCTGTGGTGTGTTAAATTGATTTACACTAAACAGAGGGACAGTGCCAGGGGACTCCAGGCACTATAACCAATTCAATGAGATGTCATGGCTATTGTGCTGACAGTTTCATTATAATGAACATTCTTCTGCATCATTCTTCCTGGTGTAGATGATGTCATCATCCCATGATGCTCCAGGAGCATTCACGCATTGATCAGGCATCAGCATGCATAACGCTGAATGACCATTGTATAATGCCAAACATAGGCTGACTGCTGCATAGGGGTTAAATTCATTTACATCATATGTGCTGGCTGTGTCAGGACAGCTTGGTATTTTATATAAATATCAAAGGAAGAAAATGTGATCTGAGGTGTGTGAGGTGTGTGTACCTTTAATGAGGGACAGTTATTTCACCAACACAGATTAAGAAATATGTGCTGACCTATAAGAGTCAACATACTTGCCAATGTTTGCAAATATCAACCCCAGCTCAGGTGGGGGCAATCAGGGGCGAGATCATCTCAGTCGCATCATGACAGGAAGGTGCCATTCTGGCATGCAATAAGTGATTGTTTCAGAGACTGTGCACACCTCCACAGCCACTCACACTCAAACAGACCTACAGAGGTGGCTGGTGCCATAAAGCACAGGGAGACTAGAGGTGATTTACAAGGTCGTTGACAGATGCAAGTATTGATCGGGTATTAAAGTGTCTTGTGATTAATACAGCCTTCTAAGTAATTAGTGCAGGAGATCTCTTATATCTCAACGTGTTTAAATAATGTATCTGTGAACATACAAGCACCTTGTCAATCACGCTTACTGCGGCCAAACATCACATCACCTGATAACTCATTTGGAAACTGGGCTCGCTGCCTGCTGAATACCTTTCACGAACAGCAGATCTCTCTCCTAATTGCCTTGGGTGACCTAAATTTAGAGCCCTGTAATCAGCAGGGGTGGAATGCCAGAGGGAAAATTAGAGCCTGAACCATTACAGAGGCAGTGAAAGTCGGGGAAAGAGGCCGAGTTTAGACGGAATAGAGGGAAGGCAGGATGGTAACATTTACATCTCAGGTTAACCAAATCAGATCAGGGGCAAGCAGGAACACGCTCAGCAATGAAAAGAATAACCGTGTCTGGGAGATGTCAATTAATGCAACAAGTTTACAATATATGTGTAAAAAGGACCTTGGGTTATGAAAGAACATTGAAATACAACAGACTACAGGAATCTCTCCTCCCTCTCTTTCACCTTTACATCACTAAGACAACCAGAACAAGGCCTCGCTTTGGAGACTCTGACCTGAAATGGAGGACAGGGGTGTGTGTCAGTTATGGGACGCACGCTACAGACTGCAGAGGAAGGTGAAATTAACACATCATATACATAACAGGAAATACACTCAGTAGAACACTGACAATGGAACTACAACATAAACAGCACGTGGGCTGGACTGGAATGAAACAAGCTGGAGAAGGCTATTTCCACCAAGACCTTGCCAGTTCTCCAGCTTAGTGAATACATTGTATAGTGGTGAAGTTCCATCCTACTCAGGTGTCTGGTGTAATCTAGTGATATCGATGTATAAAGCAAGGTGATAGATAGGATTTATGGACTGCCTACCCCAGGTTTACATGACACCTTGAGAAATGAAATGATCATATTGCTGCTGATACAAATACTTGGATTTTCCTTAACGCTCTGCTCATTGAAAGCAGTCCATAGAGTGATTGCATGTATAATCACCAAGCCATATTGAATATTATAAACCCATCTTTATCCATTTAACATTAAAATCATGTTTGGCGATAAGAACATTTTTTTTTTTATTGTGATATACATTTTTAAAACTATACCTAGTATTTAAGAGTATGTTTTAAACATGATACAATAGACCAGGGGTAGACAAGTGTCAGCACTCCAGATGTTGTAGGTGTGGTCTACATAGCTCCTACAAAGCTCTTGCACCCATAATGCTGGCAAAGCGTCATGGAAGACGCCGTCCCGAAATTCTGGAGTGCTGCAGGTTGCCTACCCTTTACCTCTCAATGTCCCCGCCTTACAGGCGTTAAATGGTTGAAACCAAATCCAGAAAGGAACTGGATCACATTCCATTTTTCAGTGAATGTCAGATGCTACTTGTTAATTAATTGCACATGCACACAATATTCCAATAGTATTATCAATTTGGACCTCTGTGATACACTCATATACACTGCACATTGCTGTGAAACTCTGTGATACACGCCTACACACCACACACAACTGTGAATTTTATTGTCATGGAGCTCTGTAATACACTCGAAAACAAGCCACACATTACTGTGAGTTGTACTGCTGTGGAGCTCTGTGATACACTCCTACACACTGTGTATTACTGTGTGTTTGATTGCTGTGGAGCTCTGTGTTACAGTTGTACATACCGTCTATTAGTATGAGATTTATTTTGCTGTGGAGCAGTGAGATACACTCGACAGCAATCAAATAAGGTCTGCCCCTCCTAAATCGGGACATTTTGGAGTTATGTCTAAATGTGATTGTTCCATTGAAAGATCGAGGTGTATATATACAATCTTCCAGTTTCCATGTTAGATTCCTGTTAGTGTGATTAGACCCTAGCAATTACTTGAGCAGCCATAAGTTTTATAAGCGTCAAAACACGCTGCCCTTCTGTTTGCTGTTACCTGCTCATGCAATCACCCTCCCAATCCACATACCTCCCCCCCATGTTATCCAATCACTACAAGTTTATGTATTGGGGCTATTTCACTTAGAGCCTTCACTTAAATATTCATCATTTAGCTCTCTGGGTAAATCGTATTTAATCAGCACAAGAGAGAAAATAGCATAATTATAGATGCCGGATGCCATTACAGTGAAAGAAATGAAACCTGGTTTGAGACGTCCAGCAGTGTCTCTGATGAGGAGTGGATTGCATTACCAGCGGGGTTACTGCGAGGTTATTGGCTGAGGGGCTGACTGCACCTTGTAGCGTCTCTGACCCCAATGAGCCGTAAGAGGATAGAGAGAGCTCTATGTCTGACTGAGGACCGAAATAAAATTCTCCTCCCATTGCAGTGCTAGATGAATCTTTTATTGTACTGTGGACATGATTAATGTCAGAGTAATCAAGGCACATTAATGTGCAGAGATTCTACAATCTCTGTAAATAAACATGCACCAGTATGACTAGACCCACACAATTCAGGGGTTTTAAATTATCCCCTCTAAAGGAACATGGCACTGAACAGTATTAAGTGCCGCTCCCCTGAAACACTTAGGGACACACATCTTGCTGTTTGCAATTCCTCCTGATAAATACCAGAACCGTTAACCGAATATAACTAGGACTGGTGGACAGGTGTTTGTGCTGAGCAGGACTGGTTAAATCTCTTTAAATCTAGCTTGGCAAATTAAAAACTAGGAAAAGGCATTAGTTATGTAGCTCTAAAGACACCTGGAAAAGATATTTATTGATCGTATTCCCACAGTTTGTTGAACTGGGTTTCAAAAAAGCTCATCTGTTTCTTCTCAAAGTCGAAATGGCAAATAATGGTTTGTCATGAAAACCAAAATATGTCAAGGGAAAACATATGTCCGTGAGATTTATTCACTAAGCTTCAAGTAAGAACTAAGCCTAATTGCAAATTTTAGGCCAAATTTCTTGAATAGAAAAAAAATAATCTCTCATTAGGCACTGTTTTTCAGCTTGGCTGTTTTGCCCTACTGTTTGTTGTTTGTTTGCTCTACAACTGTGGCATATTTTGTCGCCATACTTTGGTGCTTGTTTGAGGTCAGGTGAAAGGCCATTAACTGATACAATTAGTGACTAAGGTGCCAGGTTCATGAATGTAGCAGACTCCATTCCTTTGTGTTGAGTGGTCCGTACCAACTTGTTTGTCTCCCAAATGACTGGTGTGTGATCCCCCTTTTTATACCTCCATGAACATGACCTCTCCTGGCTGTTAACCACCAATTAACACATTGTCTCGAGTGCTTTCCCTGGGTGGCCACTGTTCGTATAACCGAACACACGTGGTCTGTGCATGGTGATTTTATCTTCCGAACACAGGCATCGATACATGGTCGTCCAACGCCTGAATGTTTTTGGCCACGCGAGTACACGAACCTGGGTGGAGTTCATACTGCTGCCCGTTCTATTTCCCGACCACCTAGACGAATGACGTTCGGGAGATATGATCTACTGACTAGGGGGAGCATTTACTCCCTAAAAAGCCAGGGAGAGCGTTTGTCTGTGTTTGCACAGGAATCCCCAAAAGCCGACCGGCCATCCTGCCCAATCCTCTGGAACTGTTTTGGGCTATCACCTGGTCGATCAAAACTTTACTCGAATAGCAATTTTGTTCTACCGAACCAATTTTAGCTTTTTGTGGATATGCTGGGCACTCAGATCAGAGCTATTTAGGGGTATGATTTTTGTGGGGTTCCTGAATTCTCTTTGTGTATTTTTGGGGTGTTTTAAAATATGTGTGCAAGTTTCTGTATTTGAGAGATAACTGAGTTATCCAAATTTAAGTTTAATTATCTCTCAAACACAAAGGCTCTCAAAAAGAAACCTCTGTTTTCTTGATGTGTAGACCCCATGAGAGGGGCCAGTGCATAAAAGCCGTGTGTGGCAGAATAAAGTTCAGTTGTACTCTGAGAAATGTGTATCGTCCAGTTACTGGGGAGGAGGTGGGCTATTTACTTGGCAATATCTTGTTCCTGAGTTCTACTATTGGTGTTCCAGTGAAGGAAAGTCTCGTCAGGACTAGGGCTCTGCTACAACGAAGATACACAGAGCTATAGTAAAATATGGCAATTTTAGGGTAAGGTGCAAAATGGTGCTATCACCGTGGGAAGAAATGGGATGTTTCTGCTGATGGGCCGAATAGTCCAGTATGAATATGGCCAGGGTGTTTCAGGATGGGCCGAGCGGCCAGTGATCACAGAGATGATCTAGTATATGTTATGTCTGATGGCCTGCTGCTGCCTTTGATATTTCCCTCCCTGTGCGCAAAGCACTTGAATGTACCCGTCCCTTCTTCCTCCTTTTCCTGGAGAGAACCACCTCTCCAACTCATCTCACCAACCACAATTAAGAAACCTCAAAGTCATTTTCAAAATGTCACCATCTCATTTACAAAATGCTAAATAATATATGAAGTATAATCAGTGCCGTGTGTTGCCAGTACAGCTCTGTAGTGTCATTAGTAAAACCACACTATAATTTACCTGTGTCGCTGTTTAATTATATTTTGCATTTACGCTTGTGGATTGGAAAAAATTTATTATTTAAATCTATCACATTTTCTTGTTGATTCAGAAGAACCTAAATTTATAATTTGATTGATTTGGTTTGTACAGATTTCATTTAATAAATTTGTTTAGGAACAAAAATCAGAGGAACACACTTTGCAGCATCTGAAGATTGAGGAACTGAATTTTCTATTTTAACCTCTCAGATGTTGCAATTGTCGCCCGATCCTCTGTACAGGGCCCTCATCATGCTCCTTGCATATTACAGCAGGGTTGCTTGCTAGTTCCTCCACAACCATCTAAGCTAAGAGGTGGTGGGGTTCATTATTTAAAATGGGGTTACCCAGTGCAGAGTCACCACCTGCTCCTCAAGGCATTAATAATGGAAATGGCAGACAGAGTTGCTTATAATAATATAATGCTTTATCTCCTTGTGGGACTCTTTGTTTCACTTAGGGACATTGCCAGTGGTCGGCCTCTCATAAGGTGAGTGAATGGTTAAAGAACAGGAGTAAGATGGCTGCAGTAATGCCCACACACGGACCCGATGGCTTGGGTTGTTGAATAGGGTCCATAATACAAACAAAAATTATTTGTCAGCTGTTAGCGGTGCGCGTCCACTCCATCCACAAAGCACCCTTTTAGATGAAATAGAAAATACTACTTTTTGAATAGATCCTTTTTAAATTGCCATACATCAAAATGTCATAAAATACTCTTTGATCACATGAAAAATCCCCAGATGTTGCAGGACTGCAACTCCCACAATCCTTAGCTAGCAGAGCTGGATAAGCATCAATAGGAGGCACACTCTGCAATAGCTGGAGATCTATGATTGACTACAAAAACTAAAATCCCAGGATACTAAGCCTCACAAGAGTTGCACCTGTGCTGGGTGCTGGGCAGAAAAGGCTCCAGCTATCCCTGGATGCTTAGCCAGCTCTGTTAGTTACGTTTCTGGAATACCTGGGGACCAGTCTTTTAGGCCGCCCATCACACAGACCAGGAGTGGAGCAGGATCTATGCTGACAGGTGCTCTTAGATTGCCAATCCCATTAACAGACAGGGAATTAGTGTCTGCCCTCCTTCTCCTCTCATTTAACAGGATGACACTGTACCTGATCTTAAACCCAGAGCCTCGGGGATGGGGACACTGTACCTGATTTTAAACCCAGAGCCTCGGGGATGGGGACACTGTACCTGATTTTAAACCCAGAGCCTCGGGAATTGGGACACTGTACCTGATTTAAACCCAGAGCCTCGGGGATGGGGACACTGTACCTGATTTTAAACCCAGAGCCTCGGGGATGGGGACACTGTACCTGATTTTAAACCCAGAGCCTCGGGGATGGGGACACTGTACCTGATTTTAAACCCAGAGCCTCGGGAATTGGGACACTGTACCGGATTTTAAACCCAGAGAATCGGGGATTGGGACACTGTACATGATTTTAAACGCAGAGCCTCAGGAATGTGGACACTGTACCTGCTTTTAAACCCAGAGCCTCGGGGATGAGGACACTGTACCTGATTTTAAACCCACAGCCTCAGGAGTAGAATGATGCAGTGACTGGCAGCTCTGCAGATCCACTATCCGCTACACACACATACAGCCTGCATCCTCCCTTTTGTTAACGCAATCAATTAAGAATAAACAAACTGCATGGACATTCTGTCCATCAAGCAACATGCATTTGTTTATTTCATTTTAAACATGAATTATTAATTCATTTTTCTGACAAATTAACAAATTATTCAGGCAAATTTTCATCCAAAAGTCAATGTACGTCTTCTTGAAGCAGTTAGTTTTAGCAGCGAATGGCAAGGAGTCATCCCTCTAAACTAAACCAATCTTCAAAGAACCATCAGTCCCCCTTAACATCTACCAAAGACCCAGGCTGAGCTAGGTTAACATTAGAAGCTTTGCAACAGTTAGAAAGTCAGGGGAAATATAGGGACACAATGTTTCTCTCTCTCTCTCTGAGTATTCCCTTCACCCCACTTGGTATCTGAATTTTTTTGTAAATACACTACAGCAAAGAGAGCTACGGCTAACTGAGCACTCCAGATGTTTGTGTAGTACCCAGGATGCTAGGTGAGTACGACAGGAAGTGCAGGAAGAGTAGTTCACAAACATCTGGTTTGCAAGGTTAGTCCCCTCTGCATGATATGGTACACAATCCATCCATGTGAATGTTCTTTCAGTGTATAAATAATCTGGAAAACATTTGCCATCTCTAAACCGAGTGTCAGTACCCCTAGAGCCCATTTATAGCTGTGTGGGGGCAGGGGAGTTTCTCCTAGCACAAAAAAAAAGGACAATAAGGGTTTTTAATATAATTAATTTTGTTTTGAACACATAAAAAGCCTCATAATATTTGTGTACAGCAGACAGAAGACCCAGCCCGTAGATGAAAAGCAATAAAGAGGTCAGATCTGTGTTTGCCCCTGAAAACATGAGCTCACACACCATTTTGATTGTCCGCGGCGTACAATATGACCAAATCACCAGCAATTTAAGGGACATCTTACAGCGACCCCCGTCATGGCTTTCTAACAGCCAAGGAATAAGCAAAGAGGAGGAAGATCCTGAGCAATGTCAAATAGGAAGGAAGGAAGATATTGTGGCGAGAGCAGCCGCCCGCTCCCCCTAGTAGCACTTCTGTAAATTTAACAAAGAAAAGCCCAGGCTAGGGGGAAAAAAATAAATAAATTGTGTCTGCTCCCCAGACTGGTGCGCTGCAATCTGGCTGTTTCCATGGAGACATGTCGGCCTGTTCACATGGCAACATACCTGCAGTCCACTATTAAAGTGATGAGCAGAATGGTGAATGCATATGGATGCCTTTAACCCTTCGGCTGCTGGATTGTCCAGCTAAGATTCGGGGAGAGGCAAACGCAGGCACTTTAGCTGCCCAAAACTACGGCTCCCAAGTTGCTCACAGCTGGCTGAGCATTGTGAGAGTTATGATACACAGTACTAGAGGAAGTCTAGCCATTTCTAGCTGTGCCCAGTTCTTCGCTGCCCTGTGCTGCAGGGAAAAGCCATCACTTCATATAAATGCAATGTGAGGGTGCATTAACATCCTATTGACATGCCGTTCCTATAAACATGACCCCAGGGGTGCAGGCAGGTCTCCGGAATTGGGAACATGATGGGAAAGGTGACGGAAATCTTATTTGCTGTGAGTATGGGAAGGATGATGAGAAATAGGCTTGTCCGGATAGCTAACGACGCCCTGGTGAATTCACCCACGCTAGGATGGGGAGATCTGGGGGGATTTGGGTTTGGTTGGCGTAGACACCCACATTACAACAAACTCCACTAGAGAATCTTCCCCAGCATAATTTCCATTTCTTAGACAGGTTTTTTTGTGTGTGTGTGTGTTTTTTTGTTTTTTTTCTCTTTTGCCATACTCCATCGTTTTTGCATCATACCAACGTGTTTTGTGAAGGACACTCAGTTTGATAAAATTATCCTCCATTTTGACACAGCACTACACCATTTTGCATTCTTAGTGCAGATTAAAACGTCCTTATATGCGAGAATGGATGTATTTCTAACATTAATAAAATGACGGCTAGCCTCCATGACAACACACTGTGTAGCTGGAAATCTACAGCTCTCAGCTAAAGACAACCCATTCTACAACTCTACACTTCTATTTTTTCTTGATATTAACATTCACCCCCTCCGAGTCCCATCCCTACCTTTTTTCTGTGTCCCTGTCTGTTTCTCTACCCTACTTTAGACTTCAACATATAACTGCAAATTTAGTGTGTTGCCTTGGTGTGATTTCTCGTTTATGTTTACATTTATAGCCTTCCAGTGGGAACAGTAAAGGCTAACGGTGATATAGAAAGAGTAGTGGATACCTGGAATAGCCTTCCAGTGGGAGCAGTAACAGTGATATAGAAAGGGTAGTAGATACCTGGAATAGCCTTCCAGTGGGAGCATTAACAGTGATATAGAAAGGGTAGTAGATACCTGGAATAGCCTTCCAGTGGGAGCATTAACAGTGATATAGAAAGGGTAGTAGATACCTGGAATAGCCTTCCAGTGGGAGCAGTAACAGTGATATAGAAAGGGTGGTAGATACCTGGAATAGCCTTCCAGTGGGAGCAGTAACAGTGATATAGAAAGGGTAGTAGATACCTGGAATAGCCTCCCAGTGGGAGCAGTAACAGTGATATAGAAAGGGTAGTAGATACCTGGGATAGCCTTCCAGTGGGAGCAGTAACAGTGATATAGAAAGGGTAGTAGATACCTGGAATAGCCTTCCAGTGGGAGCAGTAACAGTGATATAGAAAGGGTAGTAGATACCTGGAATAACCTTCCAATGGGAGCAGTAACAGTGATATAGAAAGGGTGGTAGATACCTGGAATAGCCTTCCAGTGGGAGCAGTAACAGTGATATAGAAAGGGTAGTAGATACCTGGAATAGCCTTCCAGCGGGAGCAGTAACAGTGATATAGAAAGGGTAGTGGATACCTGGAATAGCCTACCAGTGGGAGCAGTAACAGTGATATAGAAAGGGTAGTAGATACCTGGAATAGCCTTCCAGTGGGAGCATTAACAGTGATATAGAAAGGGTAGTAGATACCTGGAATAACCTTCCAGTGGGAGCAGTAACAGGGATATAGAAAGGGTAGTAGATACCTGGAATAGCCTCCCAGTGGGAGCAGTAACAGTGATATAGAAAGGGTAGTAGATACCTGGAATAGCCTTCCAGCGGGAGCAGTAACAGTGATATAGAAAGGGTAGTGGATACCTAGAATAGCCTTCCAGTGGGAGCATTAACAGTGATATAGAAAGGGTAGTAGATACCTGGAATAGCCTTCCAGTGAGAGCAGTAACAATGATATAGAAAGGGTAGTAGATACCTGAAATAGCCTTCCAGTGGGAGCAGTAACAGCGATATAGAAAGGGTAGTAGATACCTGGAATAGCCTTCCAGTGGGAGCAGTAACAGCGATATAGAAAGGGTAGTAGATACCTGGAATAGCCTTCCAGTGGGAGCAGTAACAGTGATATAGAAAGAGCAGTAGATACCTGGAATAGCCTTCCAGTGGGAGCAGTAACAGTGATATAGAAAGGGTAGTGGATACCTGGAATAGCCTTCCAGTGGGAGCAGTAACAGTGATATAGAAAGGGTAGTAGATACCTGGAATAGCCTTCCAGTGGGAGCAGTAACAGTGATATAGAAAGGGTAGTAGATACCTGGAATAGCCTTCCAGTGGGAGCAGTAACGGTGATATAGAAAGGGTAGTAGATACCTGGAATAGCCTCCCAGTGGGAGCAGTAACAGTGATATAGAAAGGGTAGTAGATACCTGGAATAGCCTTCCAGCGGGAGCAGTAACAGTGATATAGAAAGGGTAGTGGATACCTAGAATAGCCTTCTAGCGGGAGCAGTAACAGTGATATAGAAAGGGTAGTGGATACCTAGAATAGCCTTCCAGTAGAAGCAGTTATAAATAGAGCCTTCAATTTCATATTGTTCAAAGATGATTTACAGTACTGTTAAATAAGAACCATCTAGTCTGCCCATTATGCATTTTTAGTAATGCATTTATTCGGTTTAGTTAGGTAATGGAATTATACAGGCAATGTGTTTCTATTTCTTTCTTTCACATGTAACTCGCCATTACCACATAACTGTTATTCACACATGCACAAAGCCTTACATTACATGTATATTACACAAGTATCTCTGGAAGATGCACTGTTAGAAACCTGCTGATTAAAATGTGGAGTGTAATAACACTCTGTTTGTGGGACTGCCACTGCTTTATCAACCTGCTCATAGGGGCATGTACCCAGTGTGCTCCAACAAAAAAACCTCCAAACATGACATGGACACTAGAGATGATGTGGGCTGTAAACACGTTGCCTGCTGAGGATAATAGGAGTTACACTGCTACACAATATAATGAGAGCAGGAATACAATAAGTACTAAATATGTAGTTTGCGAGGTTACTCTAATGTGCCCAAAATACACAGCTAATAACTGCATTCTTATTAATGCAACACCATTAAAATGTCATCATGATGCTGAACATTTTAAATACGCTATTTTGCAATGTGCACTATTGGTTAAATACTAATTTATTTCCTAAATGGCTAGTTTCCAAACCTGAAGATACCTGCATTTAATGCAAATTGAGCCTGGGTGCACATAGTATGTGCTTGGTCCATTTCAGGTTCCACAATCTCACATTCGCTTTGCTTTATTACAATAATTAAATAAACAATCTTTGAATCATTAACACAATTAACTTAATACAGACAATACCAGTGAACTGAACGTAACCAGCTTAACCCCTTTTGTCACATCATTGTGTGTGGTTTCCAGTTAATCTACATACAATAAGCTATCTCACCTCACTTAACGATTCCGATATATGGCACAAAATTCAAACTTCATTAGAGGTTTGCCAAACAGAATTACATGTACATTGCCGATTCAAGGTTTGCTGCTTCCTTTGCCAAAACAAAAATTCTCATTGTCAAATCATCAGGAGAATTTCTGTATCATTAACCCTTTATAGATATCAGACCCCGATACTTTGATTCTACACTGGAGCGATGCATACTGTAAAAGGAGCAATGCATGTTATTCAATAGATAGCTCATGTTCTGCATGGTTATGATATGCAATACATGGTGTGTAATTCATGGTGTGCAAGGGTTAAACATTAAAGGGACACTCCAATGCCCAAATTATAGAAAATATTTAAAACATTAAAATTTAAAAAATCATTGTTTAGTAAACATACTCAAAAAAACAAACAAAAAACATGCATTCAATTAATAATAATAATAATAATATTATATTTATTTTCCATTGGGGGTATATGTAAACACAGCTTGCAGAAGCTTTTCTGCAGCATTTGCAAGCCCTCCCCTGCCCAGACTTTCTGTGGCTGTCCAATCACATAGTTCCCAATGCAATGCAATGAGAAGTCTCTGGGCAATTGCTGCCTCTTAAATTTAGTTCTACTGAGATAAAGAACCAAAAGTAACAGGACTAATTATCTGATTGACAGCCAGGGGGCTCTAACAAGATTAATTTATAAAAGTATCACTTTGTACTGAAATCAGTATTTTTTGTAAAATGGAAAAAAAGAGCACGCACTGTTCACACATAAAGCTCATAAGCAAGCTATTTAGGGGTCTGCAGTGTCCCTTTACTCACAAGGGGCATCTACAATACAGTCTGTGCAATACATGTAATATGTACACAGAATACAGCAGGCATTCAGCGCTAATCAACACACACTATATGCAGAATGGGCAGCAACCCAAGCGAAGGGAACCCCTCAAGTCCTTCAATGGATCAAATACAACACAAAAAAGACGGAGTAGGGCTGCACCAATACGAATAAAATAGTCTTAGAAAGGGTAGTAGGTCTCGCTAGAGTAGCAGTAGATAATCAGGGAAACTTGATAAGACATTCTCTTCAATGGGAGTGGATACACCTGAGGGTGTTAGTTCATATTATGAAACAGAGAAGAGGCAGAAAGCAACCAATAATGCAGTATGTCTAGAGTCCAAAAGTGCAGTAAGTAACAAGAGGTAGAGAACTCACATTTAAAAGAGCTATGGCCAGCTCTGGTGTGAAGAGCATACAGCGGTATAATCCCCGCTTATGGGATGTGTAAAGATGTATCCGTCAGCAAGAGTAATACTCACAAGTGTAGAGCAGAAACACTGCTCTATTGATATCGCGTTGGTGGTATGATCCCTACCTCGGATTTACTTGGAGTAACAGCGTAGGGCAGGCTTACTGCTTGATGGTATCAGCTCTGGTGGTATGATCCCTACCTCGGATTTACTTGGAGTAACAGCGAAGGGCAGGCTTACTGCTCGATGGTATCAGCTCTGGTGGTATGATCCCTACCTCGGATTTACTTGGAGTAACAGTGTAGGGCAGGCTTACTGCTTGATGGTATCAGCTCTGGTGGTATGATCCCTACCTTGGATTTACTTGGTGTAACAGCGAAGTGCAGGCTTACTGCTCAATGGTATCAGCTCTGGTGGTATGATCCCTACCTCGGATTTACTTGGAGTTACAGTGTAGGGCAGGCTTACTGCTTGATGGTATCAGCTCTGGTGGTATGATCCCTACCTCGGATTTACTTGGAGTAACAGCGAAGGGCAGGCTTACTGCTCGATGGTATCAGCTCTGGTGGTATGATCCCTACCTCGGATTTACTTGGAGTAGCAGTGTAGGGCAGGCTTACTGCTTGATGGTATCAGCTCTGGTGGTATGATCCCTACCTTGGATTTACTTGGTGTAACAGCGAAGTGCAGGCTTACTGCTCAATGGTATCAGCTCTGGTGGTATGATCCCTACCTTGGATTTACTTGGAGTAACAGCGAAGGGCAGGCTTACTGCTCGATGGTATCAACTCTGGTGGTACAATCCCTGCCTCGGATTTCTTTTGATTAGTAGTAAAAAGCCAAGTAGCAAAGGAAATATATTATCAAATATATTTTAAAATGGTAAATAAAATTTAAAGGAAATTGGCACAAACCAGGTCTATTTGTCCAAAAATAATTCCTTTATTCAGTAGTAAAAGTAAATATAAAACATCCAAATAAGCGTTTCGCCGATGTGGCTTTATCAAAATGGGATAAAAACGTCTCATCAAGGTTCCCTGCTTATCGACATGTAATATGTAGATAGAAACATAGATAATAGTATGGGAAAATAATATCTTGTAATGAAGGAATAAAATGGCACTTAGTCCAGTTATAAAATAGCATGTGGGATGGGACTAAATAATAATGGCATGTACTATAAATATAAAATGTAATGTACTATGCGGATGAAATAGTACGCTGTAAAGAGTGTAAATAGAATTTAGTATGTGGAATTAATAAAATATATTATAGGGGAGCGTGGCCTGGATGTGAATGGCGTCGGTCGCACACAAAGAGAGCTCCGCACCTCCAGTCGACTTTAGCAGCCAAAACCCCACTTACAATTAGCAATGGTGCGAACAAAGAAACGTATTAGCTCGGGGGCAGTCCAATCAGGGTCTCCATGCCGAAGCACAGGAACACTCGACAACTACATCTCTACGCCCTCCGAGTTAGGAGGATTGGGGCCTACAGACAAGATGGCGCCCTCATCCCCAAGCTCCAAAAGTATTAGAGTATCACTGCCTGACAGCCCGTCAGATGGGGCACTGCAGAAGATTAAAGCGGAGCTGACTCGGATTGCCGGCTTTATGCACACAAAGGCGGATTCGGGTGCCCTGGTGCAGGACTTCAAGGTGGCAGTCCATGAAGAATTGGCGGGCATATGGGCCGATCTGTGCAACCTGGAGGCCAGATAGGACCCCGTTGAGGTGGAAGCCCAAATCTGCCATCAACAACACGAAGCAGCTGAGATAGCAGCCACACGAAAGGGGAACATGCTCCTATTACTCCGACACCAGGTTTAAGACCAGGAAAATATAAGCCAGCGGCAGAACATATGCATCAGGGGCTTACCTGAATCCGACATTACTCCACTGCCTACCTACTGGAGAGCCTGTTCTGCAGGTACTTGGCCCGGATGCTCCTACAACAATGACCCTTGACAGGGCCCACAGAGCCCCAGGCCCCCCACAACCCTACGGGAGGCCACATGATGTAATCTGCTGTCTGCATGAATTCCAGCTCAGAAGGCAGCTCATGGCGGCCACAAGGTCCACACCGGTGATGAAGTTCCACAACACGGAGGTCTCCCTCTACCAGGACCTGTTGGGCATGACTGTAGATGCACGGAGAGTCCTCTGCCCAGTGATATTGGCCCTCAGCGAGAAGGGTATAGGCTACAAATGGGGCTTCCCCTTCAGCCTCCAGGCCAAACATGATAGCACGTGGATCACAGTCCAGTGTCCCAGCGACCTTCCGAGACTCCTGAGGGAGCTCTGCCTGCCTGCTATACGCATCAGGATCTGGCTTCTGGAGGATCCTGTAGCCCAAGAAAGAGCGTATCACCCGTCAATAGGAGCTGAAAAGCCCAGCAGGGACGCTCGCCACCCCCAAGATGTTGGGGTGGCCCAGGAAGCTCAGAAGAATAATCCCCTCCACAAAGGCCAGCGACCAGGACCTTGCGCTTACCAGCAATCAGCTACTGATTGAGAACGGGTGGTCCTTGACACGCAGGGGGGTGGGGATGACTGTCAGTGATCCCACAGTTATCAGGTGCCTGCACTCGGAGTCCTGCAGAGGGAGGGATTGGGGCCGGGGTGGGGGAGGGTAGGCATAGTACCCAACTATACAGGCATATGTTGTACAACGCTACGGAATTTGCTGGCGCTATATAGATAATAAAACAATAATAATAAAAATAGAAAGTGTAAGGGTTTGTTAAAACAGTAGAAAGGTGCTACAATCACCTATGTGGGTCACTTCACCACATACAAGTGCAATACAATAAAGTCAAACAAATCGGTGAGAGCACACTAAAAGACATGCATATTACCACTCATGTATATATGGAAAAATCCTGTTGAAAACAAAACAGGAAACAAACATAGGGTAATAACGTATTGATTTTGTGAAAACTAAAATAAAATCAGTCTCACTCACATGGTGCTGAGTCACTTAACATAAGCTGGCTCAGACTAAAGATATTGAATGGATAAGTGTAGATGGTCTCAAGGTGTCAGACTGTCGTTTTCTTGTTGTCCTTATGGTATTTTCACAGATATTTCAGGATGCAGGATATCAGGAAAAAATATATTTATTGAATAAAATAAAATGAGAAGACAGCTTGTTAAAACAAAGTAAAATAGTCCACTACAAAAATAAACAAGTACTTAACGCATTTTGGCGTTAACCTTTTTCAAAAGTACATTCTCCATTCTGTGCGCCCAGGTCTTTAAAAATGCCAGTATTGGTGCCGGACGCAATAACACGCTAGCGAGGATATATTCCCCGAATACGAACCAACACCGTGACGAACCTCAAAAAATTCAGAGACCGACTCCTGGTGGTGTCGGGGGATCTCAACATTGCATTGGACCTTAGAATGGACACACCTAGAGGACACTGCTCCATTCCGCTGTGGAGCCTCGGTAGCCTGGAATATAGCTGGAGGGCCATGCACCCGGACGTCAAGGATTTCACCTTTTACTCCTCAGTACATAAACAGTACAGAAGACTGAACTACATATTCATCGTGCAGGAGTTTCATATCTGGTCTACCCGAATCAAGTTAGGTTTATAGCGGGTAGGGAGGCGAGAGACAACACCATACAAGACAATCAGCATGGATGCTCCTCCTCCTCCCTACTGACGTCAAAAAGGCGGTCGACTGGGTGGACTGGCAATTCATATTATCTACACTGAAGACTATGGGATTTGGGCCACATATTCTCTCTTGCATAGACTCTATCAAGATCCATGTGCCTGCTTGTGCATCAACGGCACCATATCACCATCTTTCCAGATAAAGAACAGGACAAGACAGGGATGTCACCTGTCCCCCCTCCTGTTTGCCATCACTCTGGAACCTTTCCTGGAGTCGGTCAGACTGGACGGGGGTATTATGGGGTTCATTTCTGGTGACACCAAACACAAAGTGGCCGCATATGCCGACGACCTGCTCTTTTTTTGGAAGCCCCCCAAATCTCACTACCGAACCTCCTTCTGAGCTACCGAGAATATGGTCACCTGTCTAACCTAAAACTTAACATGGAGAAGTCGGAAATACTACCTGTTACCCTAACACATTCAGAAACTGCCCACTTATGCTCCCAATTTTCCTTCCACTGGTGCGAGCACAGAATACACTACCTCGGCATCTGGCTCACCAGGGACCACTCCTTATTCTACCAGGACAATTTCCAGCCCATCCTATGCACTCTACAGTAGAATCAATGCAGTAAAGCTCAACCTGCTCTCGAGGCTCTTATTCCTCTTCCAAACCATTCCTATAACCATACCACAGGCATTTTTGCAATCGCTCATAGTATAGTATGAGGATAGAATATAGTATAGTATGTGGAGACAATAGCATATAGTATAGTATGAGGATAGTATAGTATGAGGATAGAATAGAATATAATATAGTATGAGGATAGAATATAGTATGAGGATAGAATATAATATAGTATGAGGATAGAATATAATATAGTATGAGGATAGAATATAGTGTGAGGATAGAATATAATATAGTATGAGGATAGAATATAATATAATATGAGGATAGAATATAGTGTGAGGATAGAATATAATATAGTATGAGGATAGAATATAGTATGAGGATAGAATATAGTATGAGGATAGAATATAATATAGTATGAGGATAGAATATAGTATGAGGATAGAATATAATATAGTATGAGGATAGAATATAGTGTGAGGATAGAATATAATATAGTATGAGGATAGAATATAGTGTGAGGATAGAATATAATATAGTATGAGGATAGAATATAGTGTGAGGATAGAATATAATATAGTATGAGGATAGAATATAATATAGTATGAGGATAGAATATAGTATGAGGATAGAATATAATATAGTATGAGGATAGAATATAGTGTGAGGATAGAATATAATATAGTATGAGGATAGAATAGAATATAATATGAGGATAGAATATAGTGTGAGGATAGAATATAATATAGTATGAGGATAGAATATAGTATGAGGATAGAATATAGTATGAGGATAGAATATAATATAGTATGAGGATAGAATATAGTATGAGGATAGAATATAATATAGTATGAGGATAGAATATAGTGTGAGGATAGAATATAATATAGTATGAGGATATAATATAGTGTGAGGATAGAATATAATATAGTATGAGGATAGAATATAATATAGTATGAGGATAGAATATAGTATGAGGATATAATATAGTGTGAGGATAGAATATAATATAGTATGAGGATAGAATATAATATAGTATGAGGATAGAATATAGTATGAGGATAGAATATAATATAGTATGAGGATAGAATACAGTATCGCATGAGGAGGGAATCAAATATGGTATAGTATGTGGATAGAATATAGTACAGTATGTGGAGAGAATGGAACATAGTATAGTATGTGGATAGAATATAAGATAGTATGAGGATCAGGGCCGTCTTTAAGGAGGAGCAAAAGGGGCAGCTGCCCCGGGCCCAGTTACTCCTGGGGGCCCTAAGGCAGCTGCCCCATGGGCCCCCTGCAGCACCTGAGGTAATCAGGGGCCACAGCCCTTTAATACTGCTCTGGACCGGGCCCTTGTAATATAAGGGTTGGCTGAATACAAACACACAGCTAGCCCCCTCACACACTGCCCTGTGATCCCTTTTCTTCTCCGTGGCATGCTGGGAGGCAGTGAGGTCAGATCACTTCCTCCTCAGTGCCGCTGGGGAGGAGGCACACACCACACGGAGGAGGATGCAAGCATTGTTGGGGAGAGGGACTGAGAAAGCTGATGGCAGACTCCCATCAGCCTGGGCCAACAAGCTCCCACTGGACCCCAGGGAAGCCACCTTTCTGTACCCAAAAGGTAAGGAGACAGGAGGGTGGCTAAATATGTTTTGTTTTTTGTTTTGCTAATTTCTGATATCACTTTTATTCAAGTGTTGGTGTTTGTAATGTAACACACAGGGAATAAGTACATGTTAAAAATCCTAGAAGAACCTGACAGTTCCCTATTAAATATAAATTTTAAAAGTATTTATTTGAACATATTATTGCATCAAGTGTTATCAAAGGCTGTACACCATTTTCAAATGTCACTTTTGCCAAATTCTGGACCAGGGTATGTAAGAACAGAGTTGAGACATTATTATGGCCAAGGTTGCTGGGAGTTGCTGTCCAAGAGCTGCTAGAAGGCAGAGATTAAAATATGTAAATGTACACATATATGTGTGTGTGTATCTGGCTGTGTTTATGTCCTTGTGTGTATCTGGCTGTGTTTGTGTCAGTGTGTGTATCTGGCTGTGTTTGTGTCAGTGTTTGTATCTGGCTGTGTTTGTCTGTGTGTCAGTGTTTCTGTGTGTATGTATACCTGTGTATGTGTACTTGTGTGTGTGTGTTGTGTACCTGTGTGTGTGTGTGTGTGTGTGTATGTGTCAGTGTGTAAGTGTGCATCTGAGTGTGTGGTAATGCATACATCCCAGCATTTTAATGCCAACACAAATACACTCCATCTCTAGCACTGTACACATATACACCCCTGCATTTATACCTTTATGTATGTGTGTATCTGAGTGTGTGTGTACCTCTGTATGTGGATGTGCCAGTGTGTGTGTGTATCAAAGTGCTTGTATCTGTGTGTTAAAGGGTGTGTATCTGAGTGTGTGTGTGTATGTGCCAGTATGTGTCAAGGTGTGAGCATGTGTCAGTGTGCCTATGTGTGTATCTGCGTGTTAATGTGTATGTGTATATGTGTTATAGAAATCACACAACATGCAAACAGAGCCCTGCAAACACAAACATTACATACAAACACACCAGTTTGCTGAAACACCAATACTACACACAAATGTACACAACACTACATCCAAACAACCCCCTGCATGCAAATACAAACATTACATACAAACACATTCCTGTATTAAAACGCTAAAATTATATACAAACACCAACTATACACACAAAAGTACACCTGCATTTAAAAGCCAACACTACAGACAATCACACATTACTGCATTCAAACGCAAACACTACACCACTGCATTCCAATGGTAACAGTACATACAAATACACCCCTACATGCACACATACACTCTATACAATAACATGCTGACATTCAATTGCACAAACACTGCTCAAAAATACAACCCTGCATAGCATTGCAGGAGTTGTATGACAGATGGGGATCTATCTTTTCTTTACTCTTGTGCTACAGGGCAGGCCTGAATTATTATTTTTTTGCACCAAGGCACTCTCTACATTAGTTTCGCCTCTAGGTTAGGGTGGAGGGAGTGATTGCATGCCCAGGGGGCCCAAGCAGATGCTTGCCCAGGGTCCAATCAATATTAAAGACGGCCCTGATGAGGATAGAGTATAGTATAGTATTTGGATAGAATATAGTATGAGGATATAATATAGTATGAGGATAGAATATAATATAGTATGAGGATAGAATACAGTATCGCATGAGGAGGGAATCAAATATAGTATAGTATGTGGATAGAATATAGTACAGTATGTGGATAGAATAATATATAGTATGAGCAGAGAATAGAATATGGTATAGTATGAGGATAGAATATAGTATAGTATGAGGAGAGAATAGAATATAGTATGAGGAGAGAATAGAATATAATATAGTATGAGGATAGAATATAGCAGGCGTAGGGAATCTTTTAGCAGCACTGTGCCGAAATATGATTGTGATGTGCCGTAGCGTGTCAGTCCTATTTGTTTAAATTGAGGTGTGCATGTTGCCATATTCTGCTTGTGTTATTTATACTGCAGTTGCTTTGTATCATAGTTGTGCATATATGAGCTATTATATTGTATATGTTCATTAATAGTTTGTGGTATCATGTATAATATCTATGAATTTGGGCTGTGTATTGGGGCTGCTTGTGGAATTGTGTGTGTGTGTGTGTGTGGATGGATATGCCACATTGTGTGTTTAGTAGTGTGTGTATGTGTGGGGCTGTTTTGGGTATTGCATGTGAGAGGCTGCAGGTGGGGTTGTGTGTATGTATGTGGATTGTTGGTGGTGTTGTGTTTGTGCGGACTGTGTGTGTGTTTGTATGTGAGCTGTTTTTACTATTTGTTATTCTGCAGCTCTATGTATATCTAGCAGTCCGGGAGGCTTCCTTGGGTTTTAGTGGGGACCATGCTGGCCAGGTACAGCTCAAGGACAGAAGCTGCAACAGGAAGCTGTGGGCTGTTCTACTCCAGTGTGAATTCCCATTTACAAGTGCTGGGAGGAAGTGATCTGAGATCACTTCCTCTACGTTCTGCAATGCATAAATGGAGGATTGTCCTTCACCACCTTTTCGTGTTAGCAGATATCTGAAGTTTCACTGGGACTCCTGATAGGACAGAGCCTGTTTGGCTCTTGTAGCCTTGAGCGCCGTGGAAAGGCACCTCGAGTGCCATGCATGGCACTAGTGCCATAGGTTGCCTACCCCTGGAATATAGTATAGCATGAGGAGAGAATAGAATATGGTATAGTACAGGGGTAGGCCTACCGCCGTAGGTTGCCTACCCCTGGTATAGTATGAGGATAGAATATAGTATAGCATGAGGAGAGAATATAATATAATATAGTATGAGGAGAGAAATGAATATGGTATAGTATGAGGATAGAATATAGTATAGTATGAGGAGATAATAGAATGTAGTATGAGGAGAGAAATAAATATGGAATAGTATGAGGATAGAATATGGTATAGTATGAGGAGAGAATAGAATATAGTATAGTATGAGGATAGAATAGAATATAGTATGAGGATAGAATATAATATGGTATAGTATAAGGATAGAATATAGTATGAGGATAGAATATAATATGGTATAGTATAAGGATAGAATATAGTATAGTATGTGGAGAGAATAGCGTATAGTATGTGGAGAGAATAGCGTATAGTATGTGGAGAGAATAGCGTATAGTATGATGATAGAATATAGTATAGTATGAGGATAGAATAGAATATAGCATGAGGATAGAATATAATATGGTATAGTATAAGGATAGAATATAGTATAGTATGTGGAGAGAATAGCGTATAGTATGTGGATAGAATAGCGTATAGTATGTGGAGAGAATAGCGTATAGTATGTGGATAGAATAGCGTATAGTATGTGGAGAGAATAGCGTATAGTATGTGGATAGAATAGCGTATAGTATGTGAAAGAATAGTATAGTATGTGGAGAGAATAGCGTATAGTATGTGGATAGAATAGCGTATAGTATGTGGAGAGAATAGCGTATAGTATGTGGATAGAATAGCGTATAGTATGTGGAGAGAATAGCGTATAGTATGTGGAGAGAATAGCGTATAGTATGTGGATAGAATAGCGTATAGTATGTGGAGAGAATAGAATATAGTATGTGGAGAGAATAGCGTATAGTATGTGGATAGAATAGCGTATAGTATGATGATAGAATAGCGTATAGTGTGAGGATAGAATAGCGTATAGTATGTGGAGAGAATAGCGTATAGTATGTGGAGAGAATAGCGTATAGTATGTGGAGAGAATAGCGTATAGTATAGTATGAGGATAGTATAGTATGAGGATAGAATAGAATATGGTATAGTATGTGGAGAGAATAGCGTATAGTATAGTATGAGGATAGTATAGTATGAGGATAGAATAGAATATGGTATAGTATGAGGAGAGAATAGCATATAATATAGAAACATAGAATGTGACGGCAGATAAGAACCATTCGGCCCATCTAGTCTGCCCAATATAGTATGAGGATAGTATAGTATGAGGATAGAATAGAATATGGTATAGTATGTGGAGAGAATAGCGTATAGTATGTGGAGAGAATAGCATATAGTATGATGATAGAATATAGTATAGTGTGAGGATAGAATAGCGTATAGTATGTGGAGAGAATAGCGTATAGTATGATGATAGAATATAGTATAGTGTGAGGATAGAATAGCGTATAGTATGTGGAGAGAATAGCGTATAGTATGATGATAGAATATAGTATAGTATGAGGATAGAATAGAATATAGTATGAGGATAGAATATAATATGGTATAGTATAAGGATAGAATATAGTATAGTATGTGGAGAGAATAGCGTATAGTATGTGGATAGAATAGCGCATAGTATGTGAAGAGAATAGCGTATAGTATGTGGAGAGAATAGCGTATAGTATGTGGATAGAATAGCGTATAGTATGTGGAGAGAATAGCGTATAGTATGTGGATAGAATAGCGTATAGTATGTGGAGAGAATAGCGTATAGTATGTGGATAGAATAGCGTATAGTATGTGAAAAGAATAGCATATAGTATGTGGAGAGAATAGCGTATAGTATGTGGATAGAATAGCGTATAGTATGTGGAGAGAATAGAATATAGTATGTGGAGAGAATAGCGTATAGTATGTGGATAGAATAGCGTATAGTATGATGATAGAATAGCGTATAGTGTGAGGATAGAATAGCGTATAGTATGTGGAGAGAATAGCGTATAGTATGTGGAGAGAATAGCGTATAGTATGTGGAGAGAATAGCGTATAGTATAGTATGAGGATAGTATAGTATGAGGATAGAATAGAATATGGTATAGTATGTGGAGAGAATAGCGTATAGTATAGTATGAGGATAGTATAGTATGAGGATAGAATAGAATATGGTATAGTATGAGGAGAGAATAGCATATAATATAGAAACATAGAATGTGACGGCAGATAAGAACCATTCGGCCCATCTAGTCTGCCCAATATAGTATGAGGATAGTATAGTATGAGGATAGAATAGAATATGGTATAGTATGTGGAGAGAATAGCGTATAGTATGTGGAGAGAATAGCATATAGTATGATGATAGAATATAGTATAGTGTGAGGATAGAATAGCGTATAGTATGTGGAGAGAATAGCGTATAGTATGATGATAGAATATAGTATAGTGTGAGGATAGAATAGCGTATAGTATGTGGAGAGAATAGCGTATAGTATGTGGAGAGAATAGCGTATAGTATGATGATAGAATATAGTATAGTATGAGGATAGAATAGAATATAGTATGAGGATAGAATATAATATGGTATAGTATAAGGATAGAATATAGTATAGTATGTGGAGAGAATAGCGTATAGTATGTGGAGAGAATAGCGTACAGTATGTGGAGAGAATAGCTTATAGTATGATGATAGAATATAGTATAGTGTGAGGAGGGAATATATGACATTATGAAGATAGAATAGAGTATAAATCAGCCTGCGCATACAAATGATTGCGTTGCTCACACACAGAATATATTCCCCTCCCACGTTCAGGAATAGCAGGGTCTTCTGGGAGTTCTGATAGCTTAGAATCAAGAGGTTAAACAACTTAATCCTGCATTACCTGATTGTATCCATTCATCAATCGATTTACTATACAGAGGAATATGACACATTTATTTATCCAACAAATAGATCAGAGTGCAGAGAATCACGGCTAGTTCTTTTTCTGGACGATAAAAAAGTAAAGCGAGATAGGTATATAGATAATTCAGCCTTGCCATGTAGCTAGGGGCTCTGCTATGATTCCCAAGTACGGTTTGGATATAATAAAGGTGTGTATGTGTGCGAGACACTGACAGAGTGAAGGAATTCCTAGCAAGGTCCATAAAGAGGTCCGTGTGATAGAAACAGGTGAGACCCTAACAGGCTGGGATTGGCTGTAGGATCCATAAGACTATTCTTTAGGTGATGACAAGGAATGTTGCAACTCTATTTGATGGTCACGTCTCTCTAAACATTCAATTGATGGACATAGCATTTATATACAACCCTAGCCTCCTACATTCCCATTTTTTATCCTAAACCAATTTTTATCTCAGTTAGAATTTTTCTTTTCGGGTTTCTCTGGCTTTTCCTGTCTTTCATTTGTACTCACACCCCTCCTTTCTCGGATTTGTTTCTCTGTCATACACTGCATTTCTCTCTCTCTTTTTTCCCCAGTTACCCTGTTTCTCTCATGTAGACTATATTTTCCTGTTTGACTCAATGATGGAGTTGTTTCTTTGCTTCTTGTGCGCTTAGCCATTTAATTAAAGCGATCCATATTGAATTCACGTCCAGATGCCTTGACCATTGCAGTTAGATCCTCATTGGCATGCCAGCTGCTCACAGCCGAGCACAGCCCCTGCATACTAATCAGCAAACAGGCAGCGATTCATCAGCCCATGATACAACTCTAGCATCTACAAGCACTTATGACATGTAATTGCTGGTGCATAAGGAAACCAGGCCACATTAAAAACCCTACAGATAGTCAGAGATAAAAATTAATGACTTTTGCTTTGTGTAATCCGCCGTGCGTTGGTGGGAAATGGGAGGGGGGTTGGGATTAATAATAAGCACAAAGGAACAAAGCCTTTACTTGCTGATGTTTACGCATTGACCCCCACCCCCAAGAAAAAAAAAAAAAAAAGTGTGAATTTTTGGCAGGGGGGGATGAAGACGCTTTACAAATATAGCATTTACACCTCTGTAATGAGGAATACAGGGTGCACTGGGGCAGTCTGAGTCTGTATTATTCTAACATACCCCTCAGATAGCTACCATGGACCAGGAGTGATCGCTGGATCACTGGGTACCACAATGCTGCAGATTGGTCACAAATGTATTGCATTCAACGCAAGAGATTTCTAGAGGGCTGTGAGCTTTTATTAAATATGGCTCTTCGTGACTGTGTTGCTTTTTGAAATTCATTACAGAAACATGTATGCATGTGCGATATATGGAGGATGGTATGATGGAGGGTGGTTAGATAGAAGGGTGGTATGATGGAAGGGGGGTATGATGGAGTGTGGTATAAATGTTGGGGGTGATGGAGGGATAGGTATGAAGGGTATGATGAGTGTGGTATAAATGTTGGGGGAAATTGATGGAGGATAGTATGAAGGAGGGGTATGATGGAGTGTGGTATAAATGTTGGGGGGTGATGGAGGTATAGTATGAAGGAGGGGGTATGATGAAGTGTGGTATAAATGTTGGGGGGGTTGATGGAGGGATAGTATGAAGGAGGGGGTATGATGGAGTGTGGTATAAATGTTGGGGGGGTGATGGAGGGATAGTATGAAGGAGGGGGTATGATGGAGTGTGGTATAAATGTTGGGGGGGTGTAATGATATTGATGTTACAAAGTTTTGGAGTCCAGTAGCCAGATCAGCAATGTTTTCTGCCAGAGGTAGCCACTCGTTACCCAGGTGGTTGAGCCCCTGAGCCTTGAGTGGCCTTCTGGTCTTAAGCAGAGATGGGAGACTGGAACAGAAAGATGATAATCGTAGTGAGGCAAGCCGAGGTCAGTGGGAAGGAGAAGCAGCAAAGTCAAAACAGTCCAAATTCAGCAACAGGAAGTAGAAACAGGAACACGCTTGATTAGAGTACAGGAACCACAATAATCTGGCAAAGGTACAGAGACAGGAAGTGGCTTTTATAGGCCAAGAACCAGACACCTGACTAGACACAGCTGAAGTGAGTTGTCACTGATAACCTTGACTCTACAAGCAATGGTATCAGATCTCAGGTAAATTTGCAAAAGGCAGGCTGGTGTACTGGTAATGAAAAGGTTTAGCATCATGTAAACCAGGGTTCGAAACCCAGCAGAGTCAGTTCCTCACATTACCTCCACCTTTACAGGCGCAGCCTCTGGATGCCCTATTTCCTGGTTTAGCAGGGTACTGTGCATGGAAAGACTGAAGAAGATCAGGAGCATGAATATTGTCCACTGGTTCCCATGATCTATCCTCCTCACCATAGCCTTTCCAATGAACCAAGTATTGAAGTTTGTTGCGGAAGATCCTGGAGTCAAGAATTTTTTCCACCTCGTATTCATCTTCCCCATCCACGAGGACTGGTGGTGGGGCAGGCAAGGCTCGACCAGGGAAAGTATTTTCATGAAAAGGTTTAAGCAGTGCCACGTGAAACACCGGATGTATTTTCATGGAATCCGGAAGTTGCAGACGGAAGGTGACTGCATTGATCTGAGCGATTATCTTAAAAGGTCCCATGAACTTTTGACCCAATTTATGAGAAGGAATCCTAAGCTTAAAATTCTTTGTTGACAGCCAAACCTTGTCACCAACATGATAAACTGGGGCCTCCTTTCTGTGCCTATCAGCAGCTCTTTTGTAACATTCCTGAGCCTCCGGAAGAGTCTCCTTCAACAGTTCTTGGGAATCTCGTAAGGCGGTTAGCCGGTCAGTGACTGCAGGAATGGGAGTAGTAATTGGGAGACTCACTAGAAAGGTTGGATGGTAACCATAATTGGCAAAAAAATGGGCTCAGAGAAGTGGAGCAGTGATGGGCATTGTTATAGGCAAACTCCGCCGTGGATAGAAAATCCAGCCAGTCATCCTGCAGGTAACTAATATAGCACCGCAAATATTGTTCTAAAGTCTGGTTGGTTCGCTCAGTCTGTCCATTACTTTGTGGATGAAAAGCTGAAGACAGATTTACATTAATACCTAGAATAGAACAAAAATATTTCCAAAAACGAGCTGGTATGAAATGACTCATCTTGGTTAACCGGTCCACAACAACAAGAATAGTAGTGTGTTCCTTAGAGGGAGGTAGTTCCACAATAAAGTCCATGGATATAGATCCCCAGGGACGATGAGGAATCGGAAGAGGCTGAAGCAAGCCAACAGGGGATGAGCGAGGAGTCTTATGTCTGGCACATACATCACAAGAGGACATATACTTCTTAACATCCTCATAATATTTAGGCCACCAAAAGGATCGGGTAAGTAGTTCTTGTGTCTTTCAGATTCCTGGATGACCTGCTGGTTTAGAGTCATGGTAGAGGCGTAAAATGTCCAGTCGCACTGATTCTGGAACAAACAGACGTTGTTGAAAAATCCAAAACCCATTAAGCATGGTCATATGAAGATCACGAAAAACTGGATCTTTAGAGTAGCCCTTTTTAATGCGAGACATTAGATCAGAAGGAAAGGTAACTCCTAAAAATCTGCTCTCTGGCAAGATGGTGGCCGTGGTTACTGTAGTATGGAGGGGGTCAGCTATCCTAGACAAGGCATCCGCCTTGCCATTTCTGGAACCAGGGCGGTATGAAATAAAAAAATTAAACCTTGAGAAAAATAGGGACCAGCGTGCTTGTCTGGCTGACAGTCTCTTAGTGGATTGGATACATTCCAGATTTTTGTGATCTGTGAGGACAGTAATTGGATGGGTGGCTCCCTCCAAGAGATGTCTCCATTCGGTGAAGGCAGCTTTTATAGCCAAAAGTTCTTTATTCCCTATGTCATAATTTCTTTCTGCTGGTAACATCTGGCGGGAATAGAAGGCACATGGATGTAACAACATCTTAGGTCCAGTCCTTTGAGACAGTATAGCCCCCAACAGCTGAATCAGAAGCATCTACCTCTACAGTAAATGGCAATTCTGGCTGAGGATGTACCAAGATAGGGGCAGGTGTAAACAGAGTCTTTAATCTGGAAAATGCAGTGTCAGCCTTATTGGACCACTGAAAAGGAGTCCCTTTACGTGTAAGTTCAGTGATCGGTGTAATAACGGCAGAGAAATTTTAATGAAACGCCTGTAAAAATTGGCAAACCCCACAAATCTCTGTATATCTTTTTCATTCTTGGGGATGGGCCAGTCCAGCACAGCTTTAATTTTACTTGCGTCCATACTTAAACCTTTAGGAGTTATTACATACCCCAGGAACTGAACTTCTGTTTGTTCAAACTCACATTTTTCCAGTTTAATGTATAGGTGGTGGGTACGAAGGCGCTCAAGAACAATGCAGACCTGTTTTCTGTGATTTTCAAGATTATCAGAAAATATCAGGATATCATCCAAATATGCCACAACAAACTGATCCAGGAGATCCCGTAGTACATCATTGATTAGATGCTGAAAAGTTGCAGGGCATTACAAAGCCCAAATGGCATTACTAGATATTCGTAATGTCCGTACCTGGTTCTGAAAGCTGTTTTCCATTCATCATTTGGTCTTATGCGAACCAGATTATATGCCCCCCGTAGATCAAGCTTCGTAAATATTTTAGCTGAACGAAGTCTCTCCAGAAGTTCAGGAATGAGAGGCAAGGGATAACGGTTTTTAACAGTGATTTTATTAATGTCCCTGTAATCGACACATGGCCGTAGACTGCCATCTTTCTTTTCTACAAAGAATATAGGAGCTCCTGCTGGAGAAGTGGATGGTCGAATAAAGCCTTTGGCAAGATTTTCTTGTATGTATTCACGAAGTGCTTTCAATTCAGGCTCAGAAAGGGAGTATATACGGCCAAATGGGATAGCAGCTCCAGGTAGCAGCTCTATGGGGCAATCATAAGGCCTGTGAGGTGGAAGCTGATCAGCATTCTTCTTATCACAGACATCTGCAAAATCCGATATTGTAGCGGAAGCTTAGTTAAGTTTGTAGCAACCATTTCATTAATTGTTGTGGTAACAGGTGTCGCCTTAGAGGGTTGACAATTCATTAAGCAGTGTTCTGAAGGAAAGGACAAAGTTCTAGTCTTCCAATCAATCTGTGGGTTATGCAGAGCAAGCCAGGGTATACCCAAAATCACTGGAAACTGTGTTGAGGAAATTAGGTGGAAAGATATAGACTCATGGTGATTCACTTCCAGAATCAATTTTAAGGGCACAGTCTCGTGTGTAACCGGGCCTGACGTATCATAGCTGTAGTTGAAATTTTATTATCACCATATTGCAAAGTGATAGGCACCACCAAATGAGGATGTTGAGTCATCATACCTTCTTCACCCTGAGCCAGAGAAAACAAGGGTTGTGTGACAGAATCCAGTTGGTCTGAAATCTGGGATTGGTGTTGAATCTGTGCACCCTCAGCAGTCATAGCTATTGTTCTTTTAGACTTGTTAGGGCACTTGATGGCATAATGCCCTGCACTACCACAATACAGGCATAAGTTGTGAGTGCGTCGCCACTGTTTTTCTTCATTGGATAATGGCCCTCTTATTAGATCTACCTGCATAGCCTCAGGTTCAGAGTCTGTAGGTGTTTGTGGGGTCGGAGTAGAAATTCTTGAATAGAAAGTAGGAGTAGCACTTGGTTTAAAAGAGCCCTGTCTTTCCAATCTTCTTTCTGAAAGTCTCCGATCAATACGGATAGCCAACCGCACAAATGCATCAAACTCAACAGGAAGATCAACACGAGCTAGCTCATCTTTTATAGCTTCTGAGAGACCCCTTCTGAAGTGGAACCTCTGGGCTGATTGGTTCCAAGTAGTATCAGTAACCCACTGTCTGAATTCAGCAGCATATTCAGCCACAGAGCGCCTCCCTTGATGTAAATGAAGGAGAGTGGCTTCTGCTGTAGCACAGCGATTGGGATCATCAAAAACTAGGCACATGGCCTCAAGAAAGTCTTTTAAATTTCCCAAGATTGGACTGTCCTGTTCCAGAAAAGAAAAGGGGAGCCCCAGGCCAGAGCTTCATCTTTGAAGAGGGAAAAAATAAATCCCACCTTCTCTCTTTCAGATGGAAAACGGTTAGGTAACATCATGAAATGCAAACGGCATTGATTTAGGAAACCCCTGAATTTTTTGCGCTCTCCTCCAAATTTTTCTGGTAGAGGCAAGCGGGCATCTTGTGCAGGTGTAACAGTAGTAGTAGCAGCAGCCGCAACATCATGTGCCCTGTAGCTGGTAAGCTCACTATGCATTGATCGAACTTCATTTTGCAGTTCAGCTACCTGATCCTGCAGCACTTGAATAGTCTGTGCCTGGGTCTGCATAGTTCTTGCATTAAAAGCAACCTGCTGGGCCAATGCAGAATCTGATCCGACGGTCTCCATGAATGGGCCAGATTATTCTGTAATGATATTGATGTTACAAAGTTTTGGAGTCCAGTAGCCAGATCAGCAATGTTTTCTGCCAGGGGTAGCCACTCGTTACCCAGGTGGTTGAGCCCCTGAGCCTTGAGTGGCCTTCTGGTCTTAAGCAGAGATGGGAGACTGGAACAGAAAGATGATAATCGTAGTCAGGCAAGCCGAAGTCAGTGGGAAGGAGAAGCAGCAAAGTCAAAACAGTCCAAATTCAGCAACAGGAAGGAGAAACAGGAACACGCTGGATTAGAGAGTACAGGAACCACAATAATCTGGCAAAGGTACAGAGACAGGAAGTGGCTTTTATAGGCCAAGAACCAGACACCTGACCAGACACAGCTGAAGTGAGTTGTCACTGATAACCTTGACTCTACAAGCAATAGTATCAGATCTCAGGTAAATTTGCAAAAGGCAGGCTGGTGTACTGGTAAGGAAAAGGTTTAGCACTATGTAAACCAGGGTTCGAAACCCAGCAGAGTCAGTTCCTCACACAGACTCAACTCGCGGACACACAAATGGAACTAATGAACGCCCGACGACGACTTAGGGACCTTATCACGCGCAGGTACCACCGCTCCTTACAATACTCGAAGAACTTCTTTTACATTCACGCAAACAAAGGCAGCAAATACCTGGCACGCCTTTTGAAAGGCGATACCCCGCGCATGAGGGTACATAAAATTCGCCTCCCCTCAGGGTCCACGTCACCTTTCCCTGAGGATATAGCGAACGAATTTCGCCGATATTACCATGCCTTGTATAATCTTCCCACACCGGACGAAACACCACGGGGACATGCCACCCCCACGCCCACCCAGGCCTTTCTACAAGACCACGTGTGCAGAAGAGTTACCCCAGAAGCAACAACAATGCTGGACGAACCGATTAGCGCTGAGGAGGTAGCCGCAGCCCTAAAAGCCACTAGGGTAGGTAAAGCACCGGGTCCGGATGGACTCTCCGCGGGGTATTACAAACATTTCTCCTCGATACTCATACCCTGGTTGACAAAAGCATTCAATAACATCACAGAGGGAGGTCGCTTTGGAGCGGAATCACTGGCAGCTACGATCACAGTACTACTTAAACCCGGGAAAGATCCCGAGAATTGCAGCAGCTACCGGCCAATTTCATTATTGAACGTAGACACAAAACTTCTTACGAAAGCACTAGCGTCCAGACTACAACGAGTACTACCAAGTATAATCCACGCGGACCAGACAGGGTTTATCCCCGGACGAGAAGCCCGAGACAGCACGCTAAGACTCTTCTCCATACAACACCGAGCACGGACCTCACAGGACCGCCTCTTACTTCTATCTACGGATGCTGAAAAGGCCTTTGACCGGGTTAACTGGTCCTATATGATGCACACCCTGAGAGCCATGGGACTGGGACACAAGATGATGTCGTGGATAAATGCCTTATACGATAAACCCCGAGCAGCGGTTAGGGTGAACGGAGCGCTTACCTCTAGCTTTGAAATCAACAATGGGACCCAACAAGGATGCTCTCTATCCCCTCTCCTGTTTGCAATGTCCCTGGAACCACTCCTGCAGGCAATAAGGCAAAATCCTGACATCCACGGTTACTCTTGGAAGGGGACTGAACATAAAGTAGCTGCCTATGCGGATGACCTCCTCTTCTTCATCTCCGACCCACGGATCACAATGCCCTGCCTACTCCTAGAATTTGAACACTTTGGCAAGATCTCAGGATTCCAACTAAACCTCATGAAATGCGAAGCTCTTAACGTCACCTTCCCTCCAACCGAATATACTGCACTGGGCACCGCCTTCCCATTCCGCTGGTGCGAAGGGAAGATGAAATACCTGGGTATATGGATAACCACTGACCCACAAGAGGTCTACTGATACAACTTTGCGGCCATTCTACAACAAGTAACCTCGGACCTAGAAAAATGGGCATACCCACACATCACCTGGCACGGCCGGATAGCGGTCCTTAAAATGAATGTATTACCAAGGATCCTGTACCTATTTCAAACCATCCCGATATCGTTACCGACGGCTTTCTTTTCGAAACTGAAAACGGCGGTCATCAGATATGTGTGGAAAGGGGAAAGATCCCGTTTACGATATGAAACGCTATGCCTACCCAGACCCCGAGGAGGCCTTGCTCTCCCAGACTTTAAAAAGTATCATCAAGCCACCACGATGCACCGTATCCTGGAATGGCACGCAGCCGACAACCCAAAACAATGGGTGACACTAGACAGAGGAGATTCGGGGACGAAACTTAAAGCGCACGTGTGGCAAGATGTGCTGTGCCGGGGCGAGGGGGGGGGGGGATGGGAACCCAATGGCACAAACACTGAAAACATGGAAATCGACTAGAAGAATGGCACAGGTCTCCCCGACCCCCAGCCCTATGCTCCCGGTCACGCATAACCCTAATATTGGAGGAGGACTCCCACTCAGGACTTGGGCGTTCTTGGGGGACAGGGAATATGTCCCATTCTGCGCAATTCTGGAAAGGGGCACCATACGGTCCCTACAATCGTTGCTAGCTGGCAGACCACAAACACCTCTACTGACCCTCCATTATCTTCAGCTAGCACACTATTACCACTCTTTGCCCCACAAAAACCTACTCCACAGGGACCTCACGTGGTTCGAAGGCCTATGCCGCAGAGGTGCAAAACTTGAAAAAGCGGTATCTATGCTTTACCAACATCTGCTGATAGGGGCCTCTTCGGATAATAACACCTTTCAGAGACAGTGGGAAGACCAAATGGGCATGCCCACAACACCGACGCAATGGGGAACGGCACTACTATGGCAACATAAGAGCTCCTCTAGCTCCTATTATCAGGAGGTCAATTATAAATTGATCTCCATGTGGTATAGGACACCGGTTGCGCTACAGAAGATCTTCCCGGAAACATCCCCAACCTGCTGGAGATGTCAAGAGGCGAGAGGCACCCTACTGCACCTGTGGTGGGAATGTCGAGTCATTACGGAATATTGGAGCCGTATCCATTCAGAAATAAAAGCGATCCTAGGGGATGATACGGAGTGGTCTCGGGAATTAGTCCTACTACACATCACAATCTATTCCCGGATATAAGAGATCAATCCTACGTCACTTACTGAACGCTGCCAAATCCCTAATCCCAGTCTATTGGAAGAGGACAGAAATCCCCTCCACAGAGGAATGGCTACAAAGGGTCAGAGACATACAGGCAGCAGAAGCGCTACAGGCGTCCCTGGCGGGGCGTTCGACACGACACGCGGAGACATGGCGGTCCTGGTTCTCATATCAAGCAGGTAGATAAGAGGTACACTAATACATAAGTGGGAGGGATGGCTGGGCGGCAGGTCCTGGAATCACCCCCTCTCACAGATCATAATCCCAACCTTCACTTGATGGGAGTCATTACACATGGAACACATGACCCCTCGCCGGCTCATGCCTATGCAGGACACACAATTGCAATAGATGTGGGACAAGGTACATTATGTAATCCTAATTAAAACTAGCGTAACCAAGTTACCACATAACAGGACCCCCAAAGTAGTTCATAAAAGACGCCACACAGCCAAACGACTAAAAATTCGACACTTAGCAAAAGGGGGCACAACGCAACGCATTAGACGCGATTCCAGACACCTTCACAACACAGAGGGTGACACGGAACAAGACCACATCACACCCCCCCAGAATACACCCTATAAGCCATACCGACAGAACAGGATGAAACCCGAACGCAACGTACCCAGATGGCGCTCGCCGCGCCTGGGCGTGGGGGGGCGGACACCAGGGAAGAATCTCTCTAACTTAACATACCCCTCTTTTTCTCTTTCCTCTCCTTACTCTAACCATACCACTCACTCCCACCTGATAAACCCACCCGCTCGGGAATACAAAAACTGTAGCTGGAGAAAGAAAACGGCACACGCATAAACATATATAGGAGGTCAGGCCTCAAACATAGAACATAAAAACACTCATATGAGCATGGGTATGGCCTGACTTTGAACAAAGGGTGAAAATTCCTATGCCGTAGGTGCACAAGACGGATACACAATAGTAATGCCTTATAATGCTGTAATTAAACACTGTATCGCACTCATATTGATCATATATTGTATTAAATTGATATACGGTTTGCGCATTAATATGCCACAATGCTTTTATGGAGGCCTGTAAGCCTCGATCTCTGTTCCCTAACTTTTTACCCTTCAATAAAAAGATTTGCAAAAAAAAAAAGTCTCTCGTGTAAGACAGTACCCTCTATGTACAGGTTTTATGGCGTTTTGGGAAGTTACAGGGTCAAATATAGCACGTTACATTTGAAATTGAAATTCGCCAGATTGGTTACGTTGCCTTTGAGACTGTATAGTAGCCCGGGAATGAAATTTACACCCATAACGGCATACCATTTGCAATAGTAGACAACCCAAGGTATTGCAAATGGGGTATGTCCAGTCTTTTTTAGTAGCTATTTGGTCACAAACACTGGCCAAAGTTAGCGTTAGTATTTGTTTGTGTGTGAAAAATGCAAAAAGCGCCAATTTTGGCCAGTGTTTGTGACTAAGTGGCTACTAAAAAAGACTGGACATACCCTGTTTGCAATACCTTGGGTTGTCTACTATTGCAAATGGTATGCCATCATAGGGGTAATTTTCATTCTTGAGCTACCATAGGGTCTCAAAGGCAACGTAACCAATCTGGCGAATTTTAATGTGAAAAAAATGAAACGCAAGCCTTATATTTGACGCTGTAACTTTTGAAAACACCATAAAACCTGTACATGAGAGGTACTGTTGTACTCGGGAGACTTAGCTGAACACAAATATTTGTGTTTCAAAACAGTAAAAAGTATCGCAGCAATAATATCGTCCGTGTAAGTGCTGTTTGTGCGTGAAAAATGCAAAAACTTCACTTTTACTGGCGATATCATCGTTGTAATACATTTTACTGTTTTGAAACACTAATATTTGTGTACAGCGAAGTCTCCCGAGTAGAACAGTACCCCCCATGTACAGGTTTTATGGTGTCTTGGAAAGTTATAGGGTTAAATATAGTGCTAGCAAATTAAATTCCCTTTACTTTCGGCATGGGTTGTCAGGCAGGTCCCGCTAATTGTAATTAATTAAGATACCTAATTATGTAAAAAATATTACATAAATATATATGTAGAATTAATATATGTATATATATACGTATGTGTATATATATGTATATATCTATATAATTTTTTTAAAATATTTTTATTTATATATAGGTATATATAGTGATATATACGTATATATTTATGTATATAGATATATATATTATTTCGTTCTACGTGTATTTTGATATATATATATATTAATTTCACAAAACAGTTAGAACGAAATAACACACATCTATATATTTTTAATTATTTATTTTTAATTATTTTTTTAATTTTATTTTTTAACGTATTTACATTTTTATTTTTTTTATATTATATATAAATATATATATAACAATAATTATATATATATTTAATCAGTATCAGTCTACGTATAATTTGATATTAATATATATATATAATTATATATATATTAATAGTAAAATACACCTAGACGGTGTATGTGTGTGTATGTATATGTGTATATATATATACTTAGATCATATATATATAATATATATATATGATCTAAGTATATATTATTATTTTTTTACACTATTTATTTATTTTAATTTTATTTTCAGCCAGCAGGGGGACCACCTGTCATTACAGGCAGCCCCCGTGCTGGCAATGCTGCAGCCAGCTACCCCCGGCCATGTGATTGTGGGGTCCTCGCAAGGACCCCACTCTCACATGGCCGGGGGGCTTCGAGGAGGACGGTCGTGCTGTGGGGGCTCCCTGGGAGTCCCCCCCACCGCGATCGCCGGCGTGGGATCGCCGGCGACCGGGTAAGTACCAAAAGACCGGAGGGCGTACTATTACGCCCGGCGGTGTTTAGAGCAGCTTAGAATAGGGCGTAATAGTACGCCCTCCAGTCTGAAGGGGTTAAAGTTTGTTATATATATTGTAAAATTGATGTATGTATCAGCTTGACAAAGACCTTTTGGGGTCGAAACGTTGTTGTTGTGTTTCCTAATAAAGTACCTGTCTTAAACCAAGGAGTGCCTGGACCTCTATTACTTTATTAATTTTTGGAAATCTGGTGTTTGATTCTGGTTCAGCAAGCACCCTGGCTCAGATTTATGGGAGTGAGTGCAGTTCCACACACACTACTAAAAGAATCGTAGCTATGACCAGAACCTTTATGTCTAGTTCTTTGATGGAAAATATTCAAAGGGCACAACCACAGCCTCCCCCTGACTCACCCAGAGGAAAACTGTTTGTCCACATGGAGGAGAGAATTAATGTCCTGGACCATTTATATGACACCAAAACTGTAGGACATGCAGGTATAAATAAGACTGTTCATTTGATTTCTCGTGGCCTTCTTTCAGGAGAGAAGTTAAAGAGTATGTCCTGGCATGTACTGTATGTGCACAAGCCAAGGCCTCTCATCAAGTGCCTTGTGGCTTATTACAGCCATTACCAATCCCCACAAAACCATAGGCTCATCTTTCCATTGACTTCATGGTGGACTTACCTCCATCCAAGGGAAACACCGTGACACTCATGATAGTAAATAGTTTGATTAAGATGGCTCATTTCGTACCCTTGCCCAGACAGCCATTATCCACTGACCTGGCCAAAATATTTGCCCGTGAAGTATTCCAGTTGCATGGCATTCCTCAGGTTATAGTATCAGACAGGGGTTTCTAGTATCTAGATTTTGGAGTGGATTCTGTGCTGAAATGGGAATCATGTTAATCTTTTCATCAGCCTATCACCCACAAACTAATGGAGCTGCTGAGCGAGCCAATCAATCTCTGGAGCAATATTTGAGCTATTTTGTTTCTACTCTGCAAGACAACTGGGCAGACCTGCTTCCCTGGGCTGGGTTTGCTCGCAATAACTCAGATTATGAAGCTTCTGGTCACAGTTCTTTCTTTGCGAATTATGTCTTTCATCCCTCAGTTCTCCTGTCCTCCTTTATAGATAAAGGGATGCCGGCATTGGACTCACATTTGGCCTCTTTACAAAAGGTTTGGGGGCAGGTTCATCCCATCCTGCAGAGAAATGACATGCTCCAGAAATGTTATGCTGATAGTCACTGTAGGGCAGCTCCTTCCTATTAAGTGGGTGATAGGGTTTGGGTCTCTACACAAAATGTCCATCTCGGACAAAAAGATGGCACCTCGCTTTATCGGTCCATTTAAGATCCTGCGTAACGTGAACCCTGTATCCTATGATTTAGATTTACCTTGTAATCTCCATATTTTTAATGTGTTTCATACCTCTTTATTAACCCCATTAAGGACCAAACTTCTGGAATAAAAGGGAATCATGAAATGTCACACATTTCATGTGTCCTTAAGGGGTTAAAGCCATTACTGTGCAACCAGTATACTTCAATTACCCCTCCTCCTCCTCCTGTACTGGTTGATGGAAAGGAGGTATACAAGATCAAGGAACTTGTGGATTCCCAGTATTCTAGGGGTTCTCTCCAGTACTTAGTGCAGTGGAAGGGTTATGGCCCAGAAGAACATTCTTGGGTTTCAGCTGTTGACATCCATGCTCCAGTCCTACTTCGTAGGTTCCATGCCAGGTTTCCTTCATGTCCTTGTCGTGTCCTGGATGGGGGTAATGTCACGATACCTGTCCCTCGTGGTGCTGTGCCATCACAGAAATGATGTATTTTCTGAGTTCTGATGCACACACATTTATCCCTATCATCCTGGTGCCTTATTATGACATCATATATAACGTGGACCCCTCCTATTAGTCTCCTTTTATAGTGTCTCAGTAAGCACTTCCTGTCAGTCTGGCCAGGTACAGGAAACAGAAGCTCCTGTACCGCGGTCTGCTCCGCTCGGCCACGCTACACTCAGTGGTGTATACACACTGACAGTCACACACACTCAATGACAAACACACAGACGTCACTGACAGACACAGACTCACTGATCTGACACACACTCATTCATTGGCATCTGGTAGTCTGTGTGGAGGGGGTAAGGGCTGCGACTGGGGCTAGTATAGTCTGTAACAATAAGAACCAGACCAAATGGTCTAAATGGAGATAAAACAGCGAGTAGGCCTATGCGGATAATAATACAGTAGAGAAAAAAAAAAGTCTCACTAAGACAACAATAAAATAGGGGTGTGGTCCTCAGGAGTTGGTCCGTCCGGATAATAAAATATAATTTATAAAATATAAAAGTCATATAAATGTCTCACTAATATATCAGGATAGGTGGGGGTGCAATCCTCAGGAGATGATCCGTCCGGATGGTATAAAATATCCGTATATGTGGAGAGACAAAGGGGAAACACGACAAACAGACAATATTGTAATATAGCCAAGATCCAATGATAAAAAGGTAAAATTAAGGTAATAAACTCACATTTGAGAGAGCTTTATATAATATAATTCCCGCTAGAGGATATAGTGGAGAAGTGCGTCTGTTAATCCGGTCTGGTTTTTCAATGCTCCAGGATATATAAAAAAAAGCAATAGTGCTCTCAATATATAAAGAATGAGTAATAAAATATAAATATAAAATATACTCACAAACATAGAGCAGAAGGTACTGCTCTATTAACAAAAGAGGGGGTTAAGGGCTGCGCTAATAGATAATAAATAATAAATAAATCAACAAATAATAGTAAAACCAGATATAATCAATAGACAAAGTTCGTCCAAAAATAAATTGAAACAGTCTCACTGATATGTGATAAGATAATAGTCCTCAGGTGTTGATCCGTCCGTATGGTGGCAGATAGTCCATATATGTGGAAATAAAAAACAAAAAGAGAGCTTCCAATGGTGAAATATTGTACGTCCAAATGTGATGTATAAATCAAGAGAAAGGTGTTTCACTCACATTTGTTGGAGCTTGAACCAGCTCTAGGAGAAGAGGCACTTAGTGGTTTGATCCCCACTATCGGATACACTTGAATGGTGGGTCCGTCCGTCCGGCTTAGGATTTCCTTGGTGTAGGCTGGGACCTACTCAGATGTACGTAGTTCTTTGGTGCTGGGGAGATAGGTCTGCCTCTCCAATTTTGGATGATGGGTATCCACAAAATATATAAAACAGCAGATAGTGCTCTCAGTTTGAACAATAAAACAATTTTATAAAATAAGTTATACTTACAAGAATAGAGCAGACAGATACTGCTCTATTACCACAGCGCTGGTGGAATTATCCCCACCTAAGGATTTCTTTGGACGGGATACACTTGAGGATTAAAATTTTAAAATTATATTATATTTATAATATATATATACTGCTCTATTAACACAGCGTTGGTGGACTTGCTATTTTATCTCCATTTAGACCATTGGTCTGGTTCTTATTGTAATAGACTACTGTACTAGACCCTCCACAACTGTTATCTTGTTTTAAAGAGTCTTGAGGGATTCCCTTTTTTTAGGTTGCTGCCCTTCAGTCTGTTATTTAGTGCTGACTCTTCCCCGTTTTTACACACTGATAGTCACACACAGACTCAATAACAGACTCTCACTGATTTGACACTCTCACAAACACACGCTGACAGACACACACACATTGACAGACACACTCATACACTCACATGCACACACATACATACACTCATTCATTATTAATATTATTATAATTACAAATTTTCCACCCAGCCTCCCTATCTGGAGAGCTGGCGTGGGTCTCTCGTTGGGGGTCCAGTGGGGCTGCTGGGAGGCGTGCGGCTGTGTTTGAATCCGAGGCGGTAAGGGAGCTCTGATTTTTGTGCTTTACTTCCTCGAGGGCTGACTACTGATGCCGGGAGCCAGAATGATGTCATATTCCGGCTCCTATGGCATCAGCAAACCGTGGGGTCCAGAAGGTGGCCTGGTAGGAGGGAGCGCTTCCCTCCTGCCGGTCACTGAAATCTAGCGCCCCCAGAGCCAGTGCGCCCTAAGGCAACTGCCTTATGGAAGCGCTGGCCCTGCCCCTATCATGGCATACCATTTGCAAAATTAGACAATCCAGGGTATTCAAATAGGGTATATGTCCAATCTTTTTTTAGTCACATACCCTGACCAAAGTTAGTGTTTTTTTTTTTTTTGAGTTTTTTTTGCCAAATGTTACATTTTCTTTATCTGACCACCATTTGCTCAACTTTGACATTGGTATACCCCGTATTCAAATCATACCACCTTCAGTACAGTCATTTCGTAGAAACCTCCACTGTCTTGACCTACAGCAATTCTCCACCAACCTCCAAACTCTCCTGTTACCCATCTCAAACCTCACCTGCCCTAACTCTGCAACCTTCCTCTAGAACTCAACCCTCTCATCTAAACTAGATATCATGGTACCTCCTATATTTTAACATTCTAAGCGACCCTAGTTACAAGCTTGGCACACTAAGCTAACCTGTTACCTTCATAAATGCTCCAGAACTGCTGATTGCTGCTTGAGAAAGTCTCATTCTGCGTCTGACTTCCTCCCCTATAAATTTATGCTATGCTCATACAGTTTGGCTCTTTCTTCCACAAAAGAAAACGTCTTCAGTACCCTCATATCCACGCTTTCCCGAGAACCCAAATGCCACTTTCACACTATTAGCTCTCTTCTTCACCCTGTCGCTGCTCCTCCTCCTTCTAACTTGACCTCTACAAACTTTGCAACTCCCTTTTCTGAGATGTCTGCAATCAGGGAAGAGATCTCTAATCTCTCTCCTACTCCTACTAATACTTCCCACAACCACGCTCCCTCCTCTATTCTATGCTCGAGTGCACCCGCTACACCAGAAGAGGTTTCTGCTTTGCTCCAATCCTCCAGCCCCACCACTGTTCCCTTGATCTTGTATACTCACATTTCACTTATGCTCTGTCTCATTCTATGTCCCTCACTAAAATATTTAAATTCTCCCTCTCCTCTGACATATTTCCTTCACCTTTGAAGCATGTAACCATCACCCCGATTCTAAAAAAGCCCAACTTTGACCTTATGTCCCCATCCAACTACCGCCCTATTTCACTACTAATATTTGCTTCCAGGATCCACGAGAGATCTAGAGAGAACTAGATTGACCCACTCTCCAACTCTCTGCTCGTCCTGCTTCAGTCTGGATTCCGTACTCGTCACTCCGTCTTAATGGCCCTGACCAAAGTATCAAATTATTTAATTGCTGCTAAATCCAGGGGTTGCTACTCTCTCCTAATTCTTCTTGACCTTTCTGATGTTTTATACATGGTTGTTCATCAAGAACTTCCTCTCATCCTCCATAATGTTGGTCTACGAGACTCTGCTCTTTCCTGGTTCTCCTCCCACCTCTCCCAGCACTCTTTCAGGGTTTGTATATCCTCAAGGTTCTGTCCTTGGTCCTTTAGTGTTCTCTGTCTATTCTGCCTCCCTTGGTAAAATCATCAGATCTTTTGGCTTCTAATACCACTTCTAGTGGATGGCATGCAAATCTATGCAAATCTATCTGGCCACTCCTGATCTCTAACCGTCCCTCTTGACTCGTGTCTCTGACTGCCTCTCTGCTATTTATAAAATTGGATGACTACTAATTTTCTTAAACATAACTTCTGGTCTTCGTCAAGTGTTGCTACTCCCGTGTCTGTCTCCCTATAAGTCAATGGCACTACCATCACCACTACCTTGTAGGCTTGTTGCATAGGCATTCTTTTCAACTCCAAACTCTCCTTCATCCCTCATGTCCAGTCACTTGCCAAATCCTGCCACTTTCAATTTAAAAAACATAGCTTGGATCTGCCCCATCTACTGTCCATGCCGCTATCACCTTGACTACTTCAATCCACTTCTTTAGGAAACCTCACCTTTTTAGGAAAGCATATCAATTAAACTGTTCATAGTTTTCCCTCCCCGCAACTTGATAACCAACGCTGCTTGTTCTCCTGCCAAAAAAAACTATCCCTTCATTGTAAACTATTCTAATAACCTACTTTTTCACATACATGAAATACATCTTACTCTTACCTCTTGTGACAATTTGCCCCACTCTCTTTAGAATATAAGATTGTTTGAGCAGGGCCCTCAACACTGTGTCAAACTCATCTTGTTGCAATACTTGTCTATTAGTCCACCTATTGTGCAGCGTTGCAGTATTTGTTAGCGCTTTATGAAAAATAATAGGCTTTTCAAGGAAACTCAAATATGACCTTCACTGACACACATGATCCCTGACAGATTGCAGGTGCCTTATCTCAAATTTTGTGTTATTTTGTAATAATAATAAAATTGTCTTATTTCCCTTTAATTAAATAACGATTTCTTCTCCATCTCTGTTCTTTAGGCCTCACCTCACACTCACAAAAAAATTACTGAAGCTCTCCATTTTTTCTCAGCACTACCCACTCATCCTCCCTTCCACCATGGTTTCTACTAAATATATAGAATGCTCCTCCGGCTGTTTGAGAGTCTCACTCAATTACCGCCTCATTCTATTTATGTTTTACCAACAGCTGCAACTAACTTCTTTTAGCTATCACTTCCAAATTCCCCCTGCTACTTCGTCTCAAATCCCCATTACATCCTTTAGATTGTAAGCTCATGTGCTATCTAGCTAAGTACGTTGTATAAAAGCGCTTCAATGGCTAGATCTAAGCTTACGGGCAGGGCCCTCTCTACCATTTGTATTTGTCTGTGTATATTGTATGTTCTCCCCTAATTGTACAGCGCTGCGGAATTTCTTGGCGCTTTATAAATACCAGAAATAAATAAAGGAATACTCTGGGTACCATAACAACAGCATTTGTTTTTTGTGTGAGTTTTGTATCTGAGGTACGGGTATGTAGTGTTTGCATAGGGCATATAGTGAGTGTAGATAGTGAATGCAGTGTGTGTATATGGGTTAAAGTGTGTATAAGTAGGGTGCAGTGTGTATGTAGGAGTGGGGGCTTTATTTAGTTATTAAATGTAAAAATTATAAAGAGAAATTTATTCCTCCCTCATGTTTACCTTGAAGGGACAGGCACATTCCGATCTCTAGTGGTCCAGTATGCGGTGTATAATGAATGCATGTGTATGTAGACTGCATACAGTGTGTACAGGGGATACAGAGTGTGTGTATGTATATAGTAAATATAGTGTGTATGAGAATTTGTGGTCTGTTGGGAGGGGGCAGAGAAGCAGTTTTAGTTTATTAATTACAATTTTTTTTTGTCTTTGTAAAAGTTTATCCCCCCTCCCTGCTTCTAACGTCTGGCAAGGGAGGGGGGACACAACATTCCCTAATGGTCCAGTGGTCCCATGGTGACTGCACCTCTGCCGGGGGCACTGTCTGCTTGCGAGCCCGGGAATTGTATAGCATTGACATGTGGAAACCTGCAGAAATGCTCTGACATGCCGATACTGACATAGAATCTCACAGGCTCCCCATCCAGCTACGAAAGCCTGCAATGGCCTTTCATCTCTCTCACTGGGCAAGACTGCGGCTGTGTGTAAACACATTTTTTCTGAAACACCCATTTTGGCCTCCAGACAACCACCAAACTTCCAACAAAAATGTATAAACAGGAAGCTACCCACTGATGGGAAGAATAAAGAAAATGAGACCAGACAATGCAAAAACCTCGCTGCAAACTGTGCCAGCACATATGCAGCGACAACACAGCCACACACAACAATAAAACCTACAACATTAAAGAATCATACTCCTGCACATCCAGCGATGTGGTATACATGATTCAATGCAACAAATGCCACCTAGGATGCTACATTGGGGAAACCACCCAGCAATCAAATGGCAGAATGAATGTGCACAGACACTCTATTAAACACCAAAATGAAGAATCCTACTGCACTCCGGTGGGACACCATTTTACCCAGCCCGACCACTCAATCAAGGACCTAAAAATCAAAGTACTGAAAGGGGGTTTTAAAAATACCCAAGAAATAGAAGCTTTTGAAGCCAGAATGATCCAATTTTTACCAGTAAGAATAGAGGACTAAATATTGATTTGGGTTTTCTGTACCACTACCAACAATTTACATGAACACTCCCCCTACATTATCTCACTGTTCTGTCATATGTATCCACATCTTGAATGGCACTCCAATGACATGTTTATTATATCAATATACAAAGTACTATGTATAGAACTATGCTTTACCATTCTCTTATGCATGTATGCTTATATATGCAACTGTGCATTCATATTTGTGTATTTGAATTCATGTGCATGTATGTATGTATATGTGTTCATGTGTGTATGTGTATGCTTATAAATATATATATTTGTGTTTGTGTGTGTGTGTGTGTGTGTGTGTGTGTGTATGAATATGCTTATATGTGTATATATGTGAATAGATGAATGTGTACATATACACATATATGGCTCTATGTATGTGTAGGCACATTTGTACAGGTGTAGGTACATGTATTGGTGCTTGTGTGTCAATGTATGTATAGGTGTGCATGTACATATATTTGTGCATTGGTTGTATTTATGTATGTATGTATATTGTTGCATGTACTTGTACATATACACTGCTTGTATATATGTATATGTACATGTGTGTGAGTGTGTGGTGTGTGTCTGTGTATGCTAGATATAGGCCTTCATGCATATCCTGTAACTCTTGGATGGGAAATCAAGCATTCTTAATATAAGTAACTATTTTTTTACTCTCCTCTTCTTTGCTTGTTTTTTTCTCTCTCTCCCTCCTCAGTCTGTGATCTTTACACAAGATACATAGGGGCCTCTGTGAGAGTGGTGTCTAACCTGTGTCTTATCTGCACTCATGTCACTTTAACCCCTGTATCACAACTCAACTTTGAATTCTATGTGTCGCCTTTGCTCAGAAATACCTGTCCTGCAGCTTCTCCGACCCCCTTGAGGACTTTCGACCTGGCTCCTGTATCACAGATGCCGGCTTCCGGTCACGAGACCCAGCACGCTTTCGTATGTACTCGTGGGAACCCGTTCGCTGTGTTCCCACATTCGGGCCTACCAAACGCTTACGTATGTACTCATGGGAACCCGTTCGCTGTGTTCCCACATTCGGGCCTACCAAACGCTCCCATTACGTTCGCATATACGTGTACCATTTGTGTGCTTTTGTTTAAAATTCCACACGTTCGCAGGTTTCCGCTTGTTCCCATATAGCCTGTTCGTTAACTTATCCTGTTCATTCATCTGCTTCAAGCCGTACATTTGTTTACTTGTCCCGTTTGTATGTTGGTTGAATCATGCGTTCATTTGTTAAAATCCTACCTAGATGCTAACACTTAAGCTTTTGTTTAAAACCGTTCGGTTGTGCATTCTCCTAATATCACTGTTCGTTTGTTTTATAAACCATAGGGCTTGGTACAGGGTTCACTGTTCGTTTCAGCATGTGCTGAATTTCACTCCATTCGTGCAGGCTTTTCTGTTCAGTTTTCCTGCACTTATTAATGGACATTTGGTTCGGTTAGATAAACCTGCTTTTTAGGTTCCGTTCTTAAAAGCACACATTTTTCCCTACTGTTAGTCACTGTATTTTCCTTCTATTCTTCAGTTCACATCACAACCGCTAGTTTCATCAGGTGTCTTTTTCCAGTCCTCCTCTCTCTGATTCTATCCAGTTTGCTAAAGCATGTACGGTTATGTTCACGCGCATCCACAAATAGACAAGTCCTGCCAAGGGTAAGAGAACTGGATTTTAGGGATAAGAGCTGACCTTAGTCGAATAAATATTGAACATACCGGTTCCACGAGGTCAACTCCCCACCTCAACACGGAGGTTCCGCCCAACTCATAGTTAGTGCCTCGCATATTCTTCTGCAGGGTCTTAGCTAGGGCCTCACATCTAACGGCCACATGTACGGTCTCATTTACCATCACTGAGAGGCCGACACCCGCTACAACGCATCGTAGCTACGAGTCCACACGGCCCAAATCAAAGGTAGAGCCTCTCCCAGCCACTTGGCAACTAGCAGTGCCTCACCTCTCACTGGGTAGTTAATATCTTCGTCTTTCGGCACTAGTTAGCAAGCCAGCTCTACACAAGGGAAATTTCAATTGGCATCAAAGTTTTGCATGGTTAACTCATTTTTCCTTACAGGATGCTAGAAGAAATAGCTCCAGGTGGCGTTCTATCTTTAATAGACACTCTAACCCTGTCATCCCAGGTCCCCCGTGGAATCCCCTGTCCCTGCCACTCCTAAAGCCCTGAGGTCTGGCTTTGCTTAAATGTAACAGTCGAGCTTAAAGTCATGGAGGCACCGTCTTCCTGGCCTCGGCTGGACAGACTGCATATACCCCAAACAAGCTGGTCATGCCTAGCGGCCAAAATCTTGTAAACAACTTAGCTCACTATAGTAATCAGCCTATTTCAGTCATTCATAAGCATCGCAGTGATAGTGATGTCTCTTTCCACATATGGTAGTAGGTCCTCTCTTAGCCATTTCGACTTATCATACGCATTTCTATTTATTTTATTATGGCTAGGTGTCTTAACTGACTGTATGAAAGCATGTCAGGCTTAAACCTGAGCTTATACACTCGGTTAAACAACATTAATTTTACTGGTATATACGTTCACCATACACATTCAACGTCAACCGTACTTAGGGCTTTTTCTGAAAAATAAGGTTTTTGTTTAGATTTTGTTCTTTTTTCACTTAAGGGTTGGTGGTATCGGTTTACTTCCAATACAGTTTTAGCACATTTACAATACTGCCAAAATTATCTGTACACATTTTATGTTCCACGTAAATACTTTCATCATATGTTTAACTTCTCATTGACATTGTTTTAATTTCCTAATATTTCTATCTTCTCCAATATCACTACTCTCCCGGTTCTCAACCTATCCCACTCTCCATTAAATTTTCCCCTTGCAAGGTTCATCACTTGATACGTACATCGCTTATCCATCTCAAAGTCAGCCCAATTTATATTAGGCCAACACGGGCCGACGTATCAGGCAATTACATGCCAACTAATATGGTCTTGTTACAGGTTCACAATTTTATAACATGACAGGAGGCTTCGTATTTGCATTAACTTTCTTTACTAGCTCCATAGCAGCAAAGAAAAAAAACCATTAAAGAAAGAACCAATCAGAGTAAAACAGAGGATATATAAGTCCCAGCGTAGCCAACCATTTCCTCTTTCTTTGCTGCTCCATCACAAGTCAGGTCAGAGTACTGATTTCTTTAAGATTCCTGTCAGGTTTTTTTAAGGTGTTATTGACTGTATGTTTGCTTTAATTGTACTTTGTCTTTTCTTACTGTTTTATTTGCTGGTATGCTTTAGTGTATTGGGGGCCAGGGGGGACCTGAGTGGGACTACCCTCTCCTGTCAGGGGAGCTGTGCTCACTTTGGGGCAGGGTACTGGGCTGAGGTTCTCTAATTGGGACAATCTCTTCCAGCGCTCTCCTCTCCCTGCTCGACGGAATTTTTGTCCGACTACCTCCCACCCCCCACCTCCCCCTCCCTTCCTTTTCCCTTATTCCACCGGGTGGCTACGCTCGCCACCTTTTTTCTCTGCCGTTTGGCTCTGCTCCGTAGCTCTAGTAGCGCGAACAGGCGGGACCCTCGTTTCACAGGGCGCTGGGCATTCGCGGCCCGACCCGTTCGCGCCGTCGGCTTCAAAGGCGCGAACGGGCGGACTGGAACTGCTCGCGCCCCCCAAGCCGGTCGCAGGGTTTTGCCGCGAACGAGTAAATTTGCGCGAACGGACAGTTTTCCCGAATTACTAAAAAGGGAATTCAGTCCGTTCGCGGCTTTGTTACACACATAGCGTTCGACGGTTTCAGCCAGGCGAACGGCCGTTCGCGGCTAAACTGCTGAACGCTTAAAGGGCTCCATTTTCGCGGGCTTTGTGCCCGATAGTCTCGCGAGACCCGTGCGGCCATTTTGTGGGTAATCGGTTTCGTGGAGTACAACACCTATCAAGAGAAGGCTCTAGCTCTAACAAGCTCATTATTAATACTGCTGAGGTGGAATTCGTTTGGGACCTTCACAGGTTGGTGTCATTGCCCCTGTGGAGTGGGACTGCCAGTAGGGTTTAGCCCAATATCCTGGCTAGGGGTGAGCCCCCATTGAGTGCTGCATAGCGGGAACTGTTAAAGCAGTTCCCTGTGAACCTGGGTGAGCCCCAGCGACTAGGAGTCCAGTACCACGCCGCTGAGCGTTGTTTAACCTGAGTCCCTCCCGTACG
>OW240923.1:5052358-5164244 GCA_933207985.1 Pelobates cultripes | reverse complement strand
AAGGCCTGTGAGGTGGAAGCTGATCAGCATTCTTCTTATCACAGACATCTGCAAAATCCTGATATTGTAGCGGAAGCTTAGTTAAGTTTGTAGCAACCATTTCATTAATTGTTGTGGTAACAGGTGTCGCCTTAGAGGGTTGACAATTCATTAAGCAGTGTTCTGAAGGAAAGGACAAAGTTCTAGTCTTCCAATCAATCTGTGGGTTATGCAGCGCAAGCCAGGGTATACCCAAAATCACTGGAAACTGTGTTGAGGAAATTAGGTGGAAAGATATAGACTCATGGTGATTCACTTCCAGAATCAATTTTAAGGGCAGTCATGTGTAACCGGGCCTGACGTAAGTGGAGAACCGTCTACTGTTTCCATTAACACAGGTGAAGATTTAGGGATAGACTGAATTTTATTTCCTGCTGCAAATTTAATGTCCATAAAGTTTCCGCCTGCTCCGGAATCTATCATAGCTGTAGTTGAAATGTTATTATCACCATATTGCAAAGTGATAGGCACCACCAAATGAGGATGTTGAGTCGTCATACCCTCTTCACCCTGAGCCAGAGAAAACAAGGGTTGTGTGACAGAATCCAGTTGGTCTGAAATCTGGGATTGGTGTTGAATCTGTGCACCCTCAGCAGTCATAGCTATTGTTCTTTTAGACTTGTTAGGGGCACTTGATGGCATAATGCCCTGCACTACCACAATACAGGCATAAGTTGTGAGTGCGTCGCCACTGTTTTTCTTCATTGGATAATGGCCCTCTTATTAGATCTACCTGTATAGCCTCAGGTTCAGAGTCTGTAGGTGTTTGTGGGGTCGGAGTAGAAATTCTTGAATAGAAAGTAGGAGTAGCACTTGGTTTAAAAGAGCCCTGTCTTTTCAATCTTCTTTCTGAAAGTCTCCGATCAATACGGATAGCCAACCGCACAAATGCATCAAACTCAACAGGAAGATCAACACGAGCTAGCTCATCTTTTATAGCTTCTGAGAGACCCCTTCTGAAGTGGAACCTCTGGGCTGATTGGTTCCAAGTAGTATCAGTAACCCACTGTCTGAATTTAGCAGCATATTCAGCCACAGATCGCCTCCCTTGATGTAAATGAAGGAGAGTGGCTTCTGCTGTAGCACAGCGATTGGGATCATCAAAAACTAGGCACATGGCCTCAAGAAAGTCTTTTAAATTTCCCAAGATTGTACTGTCCTGTTCCAGAAAAGGGGAGCCCCAGGCCAGGGCTTCATCTTTGAAGAGGGAAAAAATAAATCCCACCTTCTCTCTTTCAGATGGAAAACGGTTAGGTAACATCATGAAATGCAAACTGCATTGATTTAGGAAACCCCTGAATTTTTTGCGGTCTCCTCCAAATTTTTCTGGTAGAGGCAAGCGGGCATCTTGTGCAGGTGTAACAGTAGTAGTAGCAGCAGCCGCAACATCATGTGCCCTGTAGCTGGTAAGCTCTCTATGCATTGATCGAACTTCATTTTGCAGTTCAGCTACCTGATCCTGCAGCACTTGAATGGTCTGTGCCTGGGTCTGCATAGTTCTTGCATTAAAAGCAACCTGCTGGGCTAATGCAGAATCTGATCCGACAGTCTCCATGAATGGGCCAGATTATTCTGTAATGATATTGATGTTACAAAGTTTTGGAGTCCAGTAGCCAGATCAGCAATGTTTTCTGCCAGAGGTAGCCACTCGTTACCCAGGTGGTTGAGCCTCTGAGCCTTGAGTGGCCTTCTGGTCTTAAGCAGAGATGGGAGACTGGAACAGAAAGATGATAATCGTAGTCAGGCAAGCCGAGGTCAGTGGGAAGGAGAAGCAGCAAAGTCAAAACAGTCCAAATTCAGCAACAGGAAGGAGAAACAGGAACACGCTGGATTAGAGAGTACAGAAACCACAATAATCTGGCAAAGGTAAAGAGACAGGAAGTGGCTTTTATAGGCCAAGAACCAGACACCTGACTAGACACAGCTGAAGTGAGTTGTCACTGATAACCTTGACTCTACAAGCAATGGTATCAGATCTCAGGTAAATTTGCAAAAGGCAGGCTGGTGTACTGGTAATGAAAAGGTTTAGCATCATGTAAACCAGGGTTCGAAACCCAGCAGAGTCAGTTCCTCACAGGGGGTGATGGAGGGATAGTATGAAGGAGGGGGTATGATGGAGTGTGGTATAAATGTTGGGGGGGTGATGGAGGGATAGTATGAAGGAGGGGGTATGATGGAGTGGTATAAATCTCTTGGGGTGATGGAGGATAGTATGAAGGAGGGGTGATGGAGTGTGGTATAAATGTTGGGGTGATGGAGGGATAGTATGAAGGAGGGGTATGACGGGAGTGGTATAAATCTTGGGGGTGATGGATGGGATAGTATGAAGGAGGGGCATGGATGGAGTGTGGTATAAATGTTGGGGGGTGATGGAGGTATAGTATGAAGGAGGGGGTATGATGAAGTGTGGTATAAATGTTGGGGGGGTTGATGGAGGGATAGTATGAAGGAGGGGGTATGATGGAGTGTGGTATAAATGTTGGGGGGGTGATGGAGGGATAGTATGAAGGAGGGGGTATGATGGAGTGTGGTATAAATGTTGGGGGGGTGATGGAGGGATAGTATGAAGGAGGGGGTATGATGGAGTGTGGTATAAATGTTGGGGGGTTGATGGAGGGATAGTATGATGCAGGGTGATTTGGTGGAGGGGAGATTATGAAGGGGGTATGATGGAAGGGTGTTATGATGGAGTGTGGTATTAAATGTTGGTGGTGATGGAGGGGTAGTATGATGGAGGGTGATATGGTGGAAGGGAGATTATGGAGGGGGTATGATGGAAAAGTGTTATGATGGAGTGTGGTATTAAATGTTGGGGGGTGATGAAGGGATAGTATGATGGAGGGTGATATGGTGGAGGGGAGATTATGGAGGGGGTATGATGGAAGGGTGTTATGATGGAGTGTGAGGTTGTACGATAAAGTGTGGTATAAAGGTTGGGGGATGATGGAGGGGTGGTATAATGGAGGGGGTATGGTGGAGGGTGGGTATGATGTGAGGATGGTATAATGGAGGGTGTGATGTAAGGGTGATATTATGGAGGGGTATGATGTGGGGGTGGTATGATGGAGGGGTGGTATAATGGAGGGGGTATGATGGAAGGGTGGTATAATGGAGGAGGTATGATGGAATGGTGGTATGATGGAGGGTGGTATAAAGGTTGGGGGGATGATAGAGAGGTGGTATAATGGAGGGGGTATGATGTGAAGTTGGTGTAATGGGGGGCATGATGTGAGGGTGGTAAGAAGGTTGGGGAGTGATGGAGGGGTGGTATAATGGAGAGAGTTATGATATGAGGGTGGTATAATGGAGGGGTGGTATGATGGAGTGTGGACTAATGGAGGGGGGTATGATGTGGAGGGTGGTATAATGGAGGGGGTATGATGTGAGGGGGTATGATGGAGGGGGGGGTAGATGTGAGGGTGGTATAATGGAGGGGGTATTTAATGGGATGTGAGGGGGGTATGATGGAAGGGTGGTATAAGCGAGGGGGATATGATGTGAGGGTGGTATGATGGAGGGGTGGTATAAGCGACAGGGTATGATGTGAGGGTGGTATAATGGAGGGGGGTATGTTGTGAGGGTGGTATGATGGAAGGGTGGTATAAGCGAGGGGGATATGATGTGAGGGTGGTATAATGGAGGGGGTTATGATATGAGGGTGGTATGATGGAGGGGGGGTATGATGTGAGGGTGGTATGATGGAGGGGTGGTATAATGGAGGGGTGGTATGATGTGAGGGGGGTATGATGTGAGGGTGGTATGATGGAGGGGGTATAATGGAGGGTGGTATAATAAAGGGGGGTATGATGTGAGGGTGGTATGATGGAGGGGGGTAGATATGAGGGTGGTAAATTGGAGGGGGGTATGATGGAGGGGGTATGCAGGCCACCTCTGTTACTGTGACCACAAGCAATATGCTGAATACACAATCCTCTCCATGCTATTGTTTTGCAATTTGTTGCTGAGCACAAAAGGAAAGGGCGAACAGGTAGGTATGGTCAGTACAAGCTCTCAGATATCATGGTGTTCTTGCGGGATAGAAAGAAACCTTATTAAAACCAGTAGTGTGCAGGGTTACACTGGGTTTTTGATCTGATAGTAATTATTAGTATAATGCTCTGTAGCTCAGAATAACACTAATTACAGCAGAGAAAATGTCTGCCTGGACAGTCTCCTCCTCGGGAGGTCCATGGAGTCTCCTACTCGGGAGGTCCATGGAGTCTCCTACTCGGGAGGTAAATGGAGTCTCCTACCCGGGAGGTCTATGGAGGCAGTCTAGGTTATTGGATAGAATTAGAGTTCTGCTAACCCTATCCTGGTATATATGGTGCCTTACGTGATCACTAGAGCCTAATTAATATCGCTGTGTGTCCACCAGGGACTTGTGATGTTAGACCTATTGTGTCACTCACCCTGGGCACACATTACTCCTATAGGCTAAAGTGCAGATCAAGAAGTACAATTCATCAGTCAAGGGGGATCTTTTAAAGGAACTGTTTTGATTGGCTAAATGATTTTTCTCTGGCAGCATATGAATACTGCATTTAACATGGCAACACTTATGTTTCCAAGAGAATACAGTGTGTCTGGCAATTCGATGGAAGACAACTCCTATCACACATATTTGCAATACCAAAAGTTGTCCAAATTGGTTCAGAGGAATGCTACTAACTAACCATCATTTGGCCCCCACGTGATCCGTCCTATAAGCAGTGGCATATCGGATATCACCTCTGTCCAAACATATCTCATCTCCGTCATTTAAAGGGCCACTCCAGACACCTACAGACTGAATAGCTTTTACAAAAAAATGCAGATCTCATTAGAAGTTGGCTCTTTTATAAATGAACCTGGTTACACACCCCTGGCTGTCAATCAGACAACTATCCTTATTACTTCCTGGTTGTTTAACTCGGTGGAGCTAAACTTGAGAGTCAGCAATTGTCCAGAGCACCTGCCTTGTAAAGATTTAATAGGGGAGGGCTTGCAAAGGTAACACACAAGAGAACTGCAATTTTTGCAAGCTATTTTTAGTTATGACCACAATGAAAACATGGATAATTAAATGCATGCATATTTATATTTGTAGTATATCTACCAAACAGTGATTTTTCTTTCTTTATAAAATATTGGCAGTGAAGAGTCCCTTTGTAGAGGATGCTTCCCCTTTATACAGAAATATCAACTGTGGGTTTCACACGGAATGCTCAAAGGGTTTTTTCAAGTCACACAACAAAAAAAAATACAGTTGAGGCATATATAGTTAAGGGCAGTCAGAAAATCTAGTCCAGTACACGAATTATGTTAAAACTATATTTCATTTTTTATTGAAGACATTTATTTGATTCATTGATGGGTCTATTCACTTCCATTTTATCCCAATGAACATGATTGGTATGGAAGGAACTGAAATCACCCCATACTGTGTAAATATTATTTAAAGCTTCGATACTGCTCATAGCACAGGAGGTATAGGAATGGCTACGGTATAGGAGATGATTGATCTAGAAGTTAAAGACTGCCCAGTGCAGACATTATGAGTAAATATCCCATAAAGTGGAAGGAAGGCCCCACTAAGCAGCAATCAGTACGTAACAAAGTGAGACAGACAGAAAGGGAGCGGGGCGACTTGGAGTCGATATCTTTAAAGAGAACAAGCAGATTCGAGTAATCCAATTTAAAAGAGATAAAAGTCTTCTGGTAGCACTGTCCTTTAACAGGACACATGCCTTCGTTCAAGTGTCAACCCCAATCCTAGGGAGGTCACCCAACTCAGCCTGTAGCCTAATATACTTGGGAATTGTATCAGGAGATTCCTGAACAAACACACAGCCTTGCAGAATTGGTTTTCATGCAGCTGTATTGGCCCCTAATACAATTATCTGCAATGAGTCAGCTGAATGAAGCATTGCGAGCCGTTGGTCAGCTCTGAAACCACAGGCTTTTTGTTATTGAAGGGAGAAATAGGAAAGGATACGGCAGATTTTACATAACACACACACACACACACACACACATACAATCTACAATAAGTATGTTTAGAAATCAGTCTGTGTAAATAGGATACACTGTACTAAATCACATTTTAATTGTATAAATTGTTATTAGTAAAATGTCTCAGAACAGCCCCGCCCCTGGGCACACCCCTAAAATGAAAGTGTCCCTCTATGTCTATGTGAAATGTTGGGAGGTATGTATATTTAACGTGTTCCTTTCAAGCAAAAACTAACCATTAAGGTAGTAAACTGTGCTATTTTGGGTATTCAAATTACATCCAAAATGGATTTCATATAATAGCCAAACTGCAAACATGGTGGCCTAAAATGTGAAATTCATTTTGAAACCACTTTTCCCAATTTTAAGAATAACCCTGAATAAAGTGACCCATTGACAATATCAGAAGGCATTCCAGCTGGCCTTGGGCATGTTGGACATCATTTTCTGTTTCCTGCACAGTGCAATGCTGGAACTCACACACTCTGACAATACAGATTTTATCAGTAACTGTCACTGATGGTTTAACGTTTTTAATACAATTCCAATATGGCCGACTCCACGAATAAGTTCCAGCTAAACGACATGTAGTTTGCTTGCATTAAAACAATATGGACCTATCTGCATTATTGTTTTATGGGTAATTGGGAGTCTTGAATTTGCCTTTGATATGAAGGCTACACTGGCCTTTAAAGGATTATGCCTTTTATATAACAAAAATAATAGATCGCAAGGCAGAACACAAATATGTCACAGGTATAAAGAAGGCAGTGTCACCATATTAGACCATTAGAGTCTTAATGGGGGCCTGGAGCTGAATATTAAAATATCCATTCTATGGGTAACAGGGCACAGGGTATCCATCCTATGGGTAACAGTGCATGTCGTATCCATCCTATATTTAAGGAGGCACAGGTTATCCATCCTATGGGTAACAGGGGACATGGTATCCATTCTTTAGGTAACGGGGCACAGGGTATCCATCCTATGAGTAACAGGGCACAGGGAATCCATCCTATGGGTAACGGGGCACAGAGTATCCATCCTATAGGTAACAGGGCATGTGGTATCCATCCTATATGTAAGGGGGCACATGGTATCCATCCCATGGGCAACAGGGCACAGGTTATCCATCCTATTGGTAACAGGGCACAGGATATCCATCCGATAGGTTACAGGGCACAGGGAATCCATCCTATGGGTAACGGGGCACAGAGTATCCATCCTATATGTAAGGGGGCACATGGTATCCATCCTATGGGTAACAGGGCACAGGATATCCATCCGATGGGTTACAGGGCTCAGGGAATCCATACTATGGGTAACGGGGCACAGAGTATCCATCCTATGAGTAACAGGGCACAGGGAATCCATCCTATAGGTAACGGGGCACAGAGTATCCATCCTATAGGTAACAGGGCATGTGGTATCCATCCTATATGTAAGGGGGCACAGGGTATCCATCCCATGGGCAACAGGGCACAGGTTATCCATCCTATGGGTAACAGGGCACAGGATATCCATCCGATGGGTTACAGGGCTCAGGGAATCCATATTATGGGTAACGGGGCACAGAGTATCCATCCTATAGGTAACAGGGCATGTGGTATCCATCCTATATGTAAGGGGGCACAGGGTATCCATATCATGGGCAACAGGGCACAGGTTATCCATCCTATGGGTAACAGGGCACAGGATATCCATCCGATAGGTTACAGGGCATATGGTATCCATCCTATATGTGAGGAGGCACTCAAGGTATGTGTGCAATGTGTTTGAAGAGAATACAGTGCATTACTATGTGCAATAGACAGACCACAATGTAACCACCAAAGCATTGTTCAAGTATGTTATATCTGTGTGAGGCCCTGAACCATATTTTCCAGATTCTGCTTTAATATCTGACCGCTAGAATGGGAGAGACAGGGCCAGATAGCAGTTGTATTTCTCCCAGTGGATGCAGCAGACTCTAATTTGTCATGTAGAATATCTCTTGGCTTCGCAGCTCAAATTCCTTCCCTCATGCCTGGTAAATCGGTCTTCATTTAAAACCCTCTCTCTTAGCCCTAAATGGAAATCAATTCTGCAAGTTTAGCAAATAGTTAATTACTCCACAAAGAGGATTGATCGGTCTTTGATCACCAGAAAGCTCTGTAGTGCTATTAGTCTCTTTCATCTGTGATTAAACCACAGAGAGAAAGAAACAAAACCTAAATTAGGCTTCTTCAGTTATCCTACAAATATTTAATGATGGGATAATCTTCTAGAGGTGTGTTCGGGGGATATGTGATCCAACAGACACCAGCTGCTTCTCAACCTTGAACCCACCATGTACGACGTCAGACGCTCTCTCAGCCTGTCGGCTGATGTGGAGGGCTCTCTAAAATATCAATACCAATGTGAAGAAATGTGAAGAAAACTTTATCTACTTAGATTATTTTACTACCTTCTTGCTTTTTTTAAGCAATACCCACCCTATCATATTTTATTCTTGCACTGGGAGTGAGCACATCTCCTGTCCTGGTGTAACATTTATTCTACTGAACCATGCGCCAATCATCTGTCTGATCTTTTGCCAACTCTTGTGAGTCAGGATGGCACGAACCTGATGTTATTCAGCTTCGATAAGCTATTCATGAAATTTGATAAATATGACCGTTATATTTAAAGTGTGATAATATGTTTCCGATCTTTTTGCCTGCTGTCTAAAGGTCACAACAAGAACTATGACCTAGAATTTCACCTAAACACATTCCCTCTTGATTCTGGTTCTCATAACACCAAGGATCAGCTATCTGAATTCCTCATGCCAAACATGAGTGGCTTTGTGACTTCCACAGGTGGAGTGTGTATGATCCCCAGTGACTGACATTCTATGGCAGGTCGCACAGCTATTGGTGACCAATGTTTTCAAACGAGGTTGAGCAAAAGACATTGAGTAGAAAGTCTTTCAGTTCTCAGAAACAAAAAAATCTGCATTTCTGATGAGCAGATGTCAGATAATCTTATAAAGTGCAGCTCATTCCTGCTGGCCCCATTGAGTGTTAAATCCAAAACGACGGGGCCCAAACAAACTAAAGAAACTTGTCAAACCGGAACCCCGAGAAAGGAGGCACCTCAGCATGCCACATCTTCCCCGCACAAAAACATCAAAGCGTTTAAGGAATACTTCAGCATACAAACGTCAAACGCCTGTCTTAGAAATGTTTAATCCTCATGTTAAAGATGTCCCCAAAGGGGCTTGGATTCTGATTACACATAATCTCTTTTGTGCCAATCACACAGCTATTGGTGAAGCTGCTCCTCTTGAGCACTCAAGATTTTATTCAAAATTAGAACCTTGGAGTAGTAAATAAAGCATTCTGAAACCAAAAAGCATTAATTTATCAACTGCAAGGGGTGGAAATGGGGAAATGGGGACGGGTGCATTAGTCTTTCTTGCCAGACAATTTTATTCAACAGTGTTCACCAAACACAGTGTTTCACAAATGTTAAGGCTACACATGTGATTTGAAATATTTTTGCAATGCAGACAATAGCAGATCGGAGTCTACTTTCCAGCTTCTCCTGCTTATCAACATAGATTTGTTTTTATCTTGTTACTGCTTATTAATGTTACTTTATTGTTAAGATCTAGTGAAGTCTTAAACACCATTTGGCAATGCCCGTGATAAAAGTGCCTTGCTCCTGTAATGTGGGCCCAGGCACACTGCAGAGTGATTCAAGGACTGCGATTAAACTACAAGGCAAGTGGTGAGTGAACAGGAGATGGAAAATTGAGAAATTAATTTCACTCTTTGCTTGTTTTTCCTATCACTCACATGCTAATCAGTTATCGTTGAACCATTGAAGCTAAGTCTCTATTTTCCTCACGTCTATCTCAATAATAAAGATGTTATAGGCCTAGACCTTCCAAAGACCGTATTCTTGACTATATTTTACTCCTGATGAACAGATGAGACGGATCATGTTTAAATTCTGGCTTTGATCTCTCGTTATTACCATTAGCAAGTCGCCCAGGATTCTATGTGGTTCTTCTGGCTGATGAGTGAAGTCAAGACACTTGCAGCTCAAGTGACAAGGGAAGGCACAGTTCTTTCACAATCTCAATAGCCATCTATTTCAACCTTCTGAAAGTAACTTTCATTTTAGGGCGAATTATAAGACGGATTGATAAAACATCTTATCAGATATGAAGGAAGGTATCTATAAAATATTGTTGCTGAACAACTGGTCAAGCTGATGTAGCTGTTTGGGATCTGGAACATGGAAGTAAAATAAAACATTGTTTAGAGTATAACGTCCTTTTGGGGTCATCATCTAGTAAGACTAATTCCTCCAGTTAATAGTTAAAGACGGTTTTCATCTGGCACATGGCTGTTGTGACGTGAGAGTCAGGGTGAACGTGCTAACAATATTGTAGTACCTACTTACGGCAAGCTTTATTTTTTGGCTACATTCGTAAAAGAAGAAACTGAAAAGAACAAAGGAAAATATATAGAAGAGGATCTGTGAAAGGCTTACTGAAGAACCCCTTTTCAAAACACACAGGAGACTCAAAGTTACAGTTTCTCGACTCCAAGTCTTACTTTTTAGCTGTTGATTTTATGGCATGTCCCTCTGCGGTTGTCGTGTTGCTAAAATGCTGTGTAAATCTGTGAGGGCTTTAACACCAGTTCTTAAAGGGAGACCTGTTTCATTTACGTAAGTTATTTAAACGAAGAGTAAATCAAACTAAAAACCCCGTCAGTTCCGCAACTGCAGCAGCTCTACAAATGCACAGCTTGTATGGAATATTACTCCTGCATGGCTTTCAGGAAAATGGAGCAAGACCCCAGAGAAAATGAATTTATAGGACAATAGGCAATGTATGTGACAAGCCTGATGCTGCATTTGGGATCAGTTCCTAAAGACCGATGCTTAGTTCCCCACAAGGCACGTTTTTAAGGACATATGCTAATGCAATTAAATGCAAACGCAATTGCTATGCAGTCACGTAACAATTGTGCATAGCCCATGGTGCAAATCTATTTGTCATTATAATATTTTAAGGCCAGTTGCTAATGACTGTGTTGAACATCAATCTAAATTAGGAATTAATTCCAGAAATAGCTGTGACAGACAGTGAAACTGTTATTTTCGCAGTAACATTAGAAATCGAAATTACACATAACTATGGCATTAAGAATTTATAGATTTTGATGGCGAATTTGTTTGCTGTATGACATTTTATTTTACTCCGGCAGAGTTGTGATGCTATTTATTATTCCGCCTTAATTTGCAATCCTTTTTCCAGCTTTTGTTGCAGAAATACATGTCCATATTCCCAGAGATGCAGAGGGAAGGGGGTATTTCCATATAGTGAATGGTCTGCATCATTGCACTGCCTTATCCATTGCTTAACGAAAATTACAGGGGGATGGGGACAATGTGCTTGGATCACAATGCTGGGCTTCTGGGGAACCAATACTGCAACAGGTTCCTTGGAAAAAATTATATTGCTGTTATGACCTGTGCTGGTCACAAGTCAACATCATTGGCATTCTCGCTTTAGCTGTATACTATGGCCTTTACAAGTCTTATATAGCGTCTCTATGATGAGCCTCAAAGCCTTAGGGTTAAGCATCTAATAATAATGTGCTGACATTATTTGGATGTCCAGGTCTAGGAATGCCAGCAGGTATCTGAAGATCTGAGCTGTAGTATGATGTGCACGTTAGTAAATAGAAACATACCTTGTTGCTTTGATGGAACTGTGAAGAAAAGTGCAATCAACTGTTGCATGATGGGAGTTGCTCTCCTACTTCTATTGATGAACCTCCAGGAACGTGTGGCTACAAGATGACTTGAGAATGGACTAAAGACCACAAGACAAGGCCAATCGATGACCAGGCAACCCACTAACAATTACTTTTGGAGATGGATACAATCATGTTAAATAATGGCAAGAGATCATGAACTATGAATCCACCTGAAATTACAAGAGTTAATCACTAAACTGAATATACATTTTATTCCTCAATATCAGAGCAGAAAAATAACTGAGTTGGATTTTTCATAGTTTAACAAAAAAACATGTCTGTTATGCAAACCTCTTCACAATTCCTGGTTTATTAAATAACCCCATAGATTTAAACAAGTTAAATATCCCAGTTTACCATACTGAATGTATTTCCATTTATCATATTGGCTTGATGCACTGTCCCCAAATGTTTAATCTAAACCAAGCCATCCACATCCCGTAATTTTTTTACCAATAGTTGTTTGATCATTAAAAAAACCTGTCTAACAAGACCTGCCTCTGATCAATACACATTCAGGCTGAATCCGCAATGCTCTGTCTTATCAAATTAGCAGCTACTGAAACAACTCTATACAAAAATCAATCCGCTTCTGACCTTAAAACACAGGTCAATTTTCACATAGACATTAATATACTCTTCACAGACACACATGTTCTAACACATTCCCATGAACATGTCCAAACACCATGAAAAACACAAGACCACAAACACATGTACAGTATAAACACATACAGAACCACAGACTAGTTATCTCAGAGATAGTCAGTAGAGCAGAACAGATGTCTGTGTGACACTCAGTCTGCTGTTACAAACTACGACACAAATATCACAAAGAACAACTGAGGGTTTATTCACTAAAGAGCAAACGGCAGCAAACAGTAACCTGTTGAGCAAAAATTAAACAGCCAAGTGTGAGTTTTATTATTTTACAGATCAATTATTTAGTTTTAATTCACTGCTTCGTGAACAAACCCCTAGATGTAAGATGGGGATCCCATGGCGACTGCTGGCCTCTTCACAATCCATGAAATGATTTCATAAAGTTAGGAAGCAGGAATTAAAGGGATATTCCAAAGAAAAAGCTTTGTTTTAAGAAAACAATGGTTATGGATGAAGTAGTCCATCCTAGTTTGGTCCCTTCACCCCCATCCCCCCCTTTAAAAAAATTAAATAAAATGCTAATACTCACCTTACTAACCAGTGTCCATGTTTAGCCTGATCTTTCTTTGCTGACATAACTCTCCCTCGCCACCCGAGGGAGGTCAGGAAGGGCGGATTAAAGGAAGGCAGGGGTGCCACTCTTTGTTATCTGGCATTTTGCACAGAATTGATATTACCAAGCTGGAAACTCTTGCAGGAGGTGGCATAACACCTCCGGCAGCAAAGGGCTAAAGGACCACTATAGTGCCAGGAAAACATACTCGTTTTCCTGGCACTATAGTGCCCTGAGGGTGCCCCCACCCTCAGGGACCCCCTCCCATCTGGCTCTAGGTGGAGGAAGGGGTTAAACTTACCTCTTTCTCCAGCGCCGGGCAGGGAGCTCTCCTCCTCCTCTCCTCCTCTTCGGCTGAATGCGCATGCGCGGCAGGAGCCGTGCGCGCATTCAGCCAGTCCATAGGAAAGCATTCACAATGTTTTCCTATGGACGCTGACGTCTTCTCACTGTGAAAATCCCAGTGAGAAGCGTGGAAGCCCTCTAGCGGCTGTCAATGAGACAGCCACTAGAGGCTGGATTAACCCATAGGTAAACATAGCAGTTTCTCTGAAACTGCTATGTTTACAGAAAAAAGGGTTAATCCTATCTGGACCTGGCACCCAGACCACTTCATTAAGCTGAAGTGGTCTGGGTGCCTATAGTGGTCCTTTAATCTCTATATGGGCATACAGACTCCAGGCACCATGACCACTTCAAATCACTGGAATATCTTGGAATAACCCATTAATAACTAATAACTGTAGCCGGAGTGAGCAAGCATCATGTTGTTCTTTGCATGTCCTGGCAGCAACTTGGGTAATCATACGACCACCTGCTATTTCCAGGAATGGCTGCACCTTGTGCTAATTCATTAATTAAAGCACTTATTTTAAAGAATCAAAGCACTAAATTAATATGTTGGTAAGTAGCCACCATTTCCCACAATTTTGTACTAGTTTCGACTTAACCTAAAAACATTTTTTTTTAAATGATTACGTAAGAAGCAGCATGCGGGATGTGGAGTGTTCATAAGAGATGCCGGTGCCAAATCTGTGCCTTTGCATAATGAACGGCACACACAATAAAACACACGCAAAAAATAAATAAAACATATTTCAAAAAAACTAAATCTAATTTAAAAACATCCATCCAAAATAAATAGTTAATTGTGCTGGATGGTGGTGGAGCACATGTTGATTTAACCCCCTGAGCTGGTAGCCAGGAGATGGACAATCAATGCTGTGAGTTAATTCCAATCTCATTGTGTATATCAATGTGTCCTCTGAATGTGCAGATCTCCTAATAGACAGTCACTGCTACTGCTGATTGCTATTGTCAAGTTACTAAGTAATTATTTTAATCACTCGCCGAGAATCCAATGTAACTGCCTTTAATTGCTCAACTTCACTGTCTTCATTTCAATAAATAACCTTCCTGTTCTATGGCTATTCTAACTTATAGTTCTGCATTTCTCCCAACGTTTTAATCAAAGAGGACACTTTCATTTTAGTGGTGTGAGTGAGGGTGTCGCCAGGGGCGGGGCTGTTCTGAAACATTCTAGGTGATTTACTAATAATAATATATACAACTAAAATGTGATATAGGATAGTAAAAATTTATTTTATTGTCACAGACTGATATCTAAACACATTTATTGTAGTTTATAGACACATTACTGGGAGTATTATTGCTGTGGAGCTCTGTTATACACTCACATTACTGGGAGTATTATTGCTGTGGAGCTCTGTTATACACTCAGACACATTACTGGGAGTATTATTGCTGTGGAGCTTTGTTATACACTCAGACACATTACTGGGAGTATTATTGCTGTGGAGCTCTGTTATACACTCAGACACATTACTGGGAGTATTATTGCTGTGGAGCTCTGTTATACACTCAGACACATTACTGGGAGTATTATTGCTGTGGAGCTCTGTTATACACTCAGAAACATTACTGGGAGTATTATTGCTGTGGAGCTTTGTTATACACTCAGAAACATTACTGGGAGTGTTATTAGACATGTGCAATTTGTTTTGGTCCGAATGTGAATTCAGACGAATTTCGTGAAATTCGGACATTCGGGTACTTTCAAATGTCCGAAAAGATGAATTGTCGAAGTTCCGAAGTTACCGAATTTCCGAAGTGTTGAAGTTGCCGAAGTGCCGAAGCACAGTATTGCCTAAGAACTAATATACTTACCCAGTGGAAGAATGAAGAATGTTACACTGTATACAATTTTAAATAAAAAGTATACAAACATAGCCAGGATTCAGCTGTAAGCATTTGCAACACTTAAGTAACCAATCAGAGTGTTATGAGTCAACTTACACAGCGTGGGAAAATTCCAAAGAACTTTCCCACGCTGTGTAAAATGACACAGAGCACTCTGATTGGTGGATTTCAAGCCAACCAATCAGAGTGCTGCGACAGGTAAATGTAGAGACTTACCTGTCAGTCTCTTCATTTACCTGTCAGAGCACTCTGATTGGATGGCTTAAACCCACCAATCAGAGTGCTCTGAGCATAATTGCAAGGTGGGGCAAGGCTTTATAAGCCTTGCCCCGCCCTGCAGAGCTCAGTCTGCGCGGAGCCCTCCATGGGTGAAGAAAGATTATTTTTTTTATGCGCTCGTTTTTTTTTTGGTTTTTTTAAGTGCGTCTGTTGTTATGGATTTTTTATTTTTGCCTTTTTTAGAAGAAAGAAAACATCAAATGGTAAGTTTTTTTTTTTTACAGGTACTTATCGGCCCCCTTATTAGTATTTAGGGCCCCCACTGACTGCTCAGGGGTGGGGGCCAGGGGGGAGAACATTAGGTCCCCCCCTTATTCTAATTTAGGGCCCCCACCCACCGCTCAGGGGTGGGGGCCAGGGGGGATGACAAAAGGTCCCCCCCCTTATTCTGATTTAGGGCCCCCACCCACCACTCAGGGGTGGGGGCCAGGGGGGAGGACAAAAGGTCCCACTCCCCTTATTCTGATTTAGGGCCCCCACCCGCCACTCATGGGTGGCGGCCGGGGGGAGGACCATAGGTCCCCCCCTTTATTTTACTTTATGGCCCCCACCCGCCGCTCGGGGGGGGGGGGCAACAGGTCCCCCCCATTATTTTACTTTAGGGCCCCCACCCGCCGCTCAGAGGTGGGGGCCGGGGGGGGCAATAGGGGGGACACTTTTTTTTTTTCTTTTACAGTGATTAATAGACATGCCCCTACTCACGGTATAGCGAGTAGGGGCAAAATTTACTAATACTAAGTAATTTACCGTGGGAATTAGGGAGTTATCTACTAAGCGGCTGCAAGAGAAGTCCTGAAATTCCGAAGTGTCAAAGTGCCGAACCGAAGTGCTGAAGTCCCGAATTTCGGAATGCCGAAGCGAAACGAAAATTGCCTAAGTATTATAGCTGTGGAGCTCTGTTATACACTCAGAAATATTACTATGAGTATTATTGCTGTGTAACTCTGTTATATACTCAGACACATTACTGGGAGTATTTTTGCCATGGAGCTCAGTTATACACTCAGACACATTATTGGGAGTATTATTGCTGTGTAACTCTGTTATACATTCAGACACATTACTGGGAGTATTATTACTGTGGAGCTCTGTTATACACAGACACATTACTAGGAATATTATTACTGTGGAGCTCTGTTATACACTCAGACACATTACTGGGAGTATTATTGCTGTGGAGCTCTGTTATACACTCAGACACATTACTGGGAGTATTATTGCTGTGGAGCTCTGTTATACACTCAGACATTACTGGGAATAGTATTACTGTGGAGCTCTGTTATACACTCAGGCACATTACTGGGAGTATTATTGCTGTGGAGCTCTGTTATACACTCAGACACATTACTGGGAGTATTATTGCTGTGGAGCTCTGTTATACACTCAGACACATTGCTGGGAGTATTATTGCTGGGGAGCTCTGTTATACACTCAGACACATTACTGGGAGTATTATTGCTGTGGAGCTCTGTTATATACTCAAACACAACAACAATATGAAGCTCCTAGAAAATAGGGACACTAGGATAGAAAAGAGAGACAGAGTGATTTGTGACAAAAATAGGGACTGTCCCTCTTGAACAGGGACACTAGGGGGGTATTGTTCCAGGAACGCTAAAGACTTGGTTAATGAACCAAAATGAAAGGCTAACAATGCTATCCATATACTGTAAGAGGGAGTAGTGTAATGCAGTGTACTCCTCAGCTACAGGTCCTTCACTATGGTTTGAAACAGGTACATCCAAGGCTAAGGTACTAGCTGTTGAAATAAATGTAAAATTAAACAGATGTTGCTGTATTTATTTTCGTCACAATGTGCAAACCATAGTAGTTTGCAATTCTTATTAAAGGCCAACACACTGTCAGAGTGATCATTTTAGGGATATAAACTAAATGTAGAGATTTGTCAATTTTACACCAAATTATCAGAGCTGGAAAAATCTGCAAAAGTTGTAAAATCCAGCCAGTTAGGAGCAATATTTGCCAAATCCATGTCATCTCTCCAGGGGAATTTGCTAAGGTTTGAAACATCATGAATCCAGAGTAAATTTCACATTTTAAGCTAAAATTACTGAAACCAGTTTGGAGAATATTTCCAATTTGGCAAACTTGGCCTAAAACATGTTTGTGAATAATCCTTTGAGTAAGCAACTCCTTTAGCGCACCCTAAAAGATTAAGACTTCAAAGATGCATTTCAGATAGTCTGCTAATCCACATCCTACATCATGCACTTCACATTATTGAACACCAACGAATAATAAAAGAATCCAGACACGATCATGGCTCCAATTATTGCCAATATTTGCTAAGGCACTGTGCATCGCTCGTTTTCAATCCATGTGTTGGGTCTATAAATGTCCCAATCCCACCGGCGTGTGAATGTTGAACAAAAGTCTTATTGACATGGCTGGTTAATGCTTTACCCGCCTCCTATTTCTGTACCGCTGGAATGGCCGTGGATGCATCTTTGGAACATCTGGAGTTGACACAGCCTGGTGAGTCAGCATACGGCAGGAGTGACAAGTGCTGTCCGCGGCATTAACGTACAAACAAGCACTAATGTACTCCTGGATCATTAAAGATGCACGCAAGTGGAAAATGTCATTAGGCTTTCATTATTGAGTAGCACAGTCGTTGGGTTTTCGGGTAAAAAAAAAAAAAAATGAAATTACATCTAGTGAATAATTACAGGGTACTTTACATTGGGGGAAATGTGGTTAATATTAAAGCAGAATATTGTTACTTTAGAAAAAACAAAAAAGTGCTTATAAAAAGAGCACCGTGTCAGCTGTTTTATGGATTCTGTGGTAGAATAAACTATTAACTTATAATTTCAAGAGAACGTTATACACTAGAGCCTGACACTCCTGGTGAAGAGACTCTTGGTTCAAGGTGAAAAGTAAAATTAATTGGATTTAATTTACTACATGTTGGTTCTGCGCCCCCTCCCCCCCTTCTCTACAAGGGAGGGATGGCAACTGTTGGCCTGAATGGCAGGTAAAAAGGTATTGTCCTTTTTTACACATTAAACTCACAGATTGCTGGAGTCACAAGTAACATCATACATTGTGTACTTTCCATTAGTGTGACATGAGAATGCAGCACACAAACCCTGAAATATAGTGGCCCAGAACCACTGCCCCCCTTGCCAACCTCCCCTGCCACTTTGGTTGGGTGAACAGCTTCTGCTAAAGCTATGTACAATCTAAACGTTTGAAACTGTCCGTGCATTTATGTAAGTAGCCAGGATTTGTGATCATACACTGGCTCTTGATTCATGTTTCTTTGTCGGACAGACTGTGCTTCCAACTACAGATGAAATTAAGATGGCCGTCCCCACAAAAGATACATTTTTCATTTTCTATTTTACATTTTCTTTGTATGAATTACAAAATAATATACACAGAGGCTTTAATGCATGTAAACATTTATTTCAAATAATACAAAATTACAGTTTTACTTTAAATCTCCTCACATTCAATCAAGTCCATTATCTGCACATCTCATTAACCTGTATCTCTGCCTGCACCCATCCTAACTACTGTCCCTTATTATTTCCCTGTCTATAAATTATTAATGGGGGGTATGATTACTGGATTAATGACCAGCATGACCCCCTAACACTGTGGAGGAGACCTTAGCAAAGTTATTGATCAGTTCCGTGCAAACTCCAAACGGTTCCTTTTTCTACTAATTGCAGAACAATCTGCTGCCTCTCACACTCCCTAAGCAAATGCATCTCTACGTGACCGATTTTATAGAAATTTATAGTGAATCCCACACTTTACCAATCATTCTTTCTCCTGTTTCATCACCGGTTACACATTGGGGAAGATTTATGAAAAGTTCTGAAAAGTATTTTTTTTTTTCATGTTTGGTCTGTAACATATTTTCTGTTTATTAAAAGTGTCCTAGAAATGGCCTAAAAAGTGTCATCAGCGTTTGTGCCTTTATTATATTTGTAGTTTTTCTGCAATTATTCAGTGTTTGGTATTTAAAAATATATATATAGAATGCAAACTGACTGGTTAGAAATAAAACAAAGCTTGTAATAAGCAAGAGAAAAAGGTCAAAAAATGACAAGCATTCCAAGACGGCTTCTTTACTTATAACTTTTGACAGATATCCTAAAGTAACATTTACAGAACAAGTCAATCAATGTACTGTGACTATTCAGCTATAAATGCAGATAAATCTGTTAATGACACAAGCACCTAACGTAGAGTGACTGAAAAATACATAAATGAAACAGATCACTTGTCTGGTTAAAAAAAAGTGATAGAAGTTTGACAAATCTCTTGCAAAGTGGAGCACAGTCTAAAATGATGGTTAGAACACAACTAAAGGATCTGCCGGGGAAAAAAAAGCTCTACAAAACGTGCTGAAAAAAAGAACACACATGTCTTGCCGAAACCTTGATAAATATCACCCCATTGTCTTTCTGTCCACTGACAGCACCGAGCAAAGATCAGTCCTTCATCTTTAAAGTATTCCATTTCTTTTCAAGTTTGCCCTGTCACATGTCATGCCATCAACATGCCTTTGGAAGACTTGGGCATTTCCTCTCCTTTCTATACCACTGAGCTACTGAATGTAACAGTCCAAATAGGAGAAACACTAAAAACCAGACAACAGGCATATATAACCAGTCAATAATTCTGTGAACACACAAGCACCTCTAAAACAAGTTTGGCATAAATAACAGGTAATATAAATCTCTCGTGATGATCGCTTGCTCTCACTCAGACTTGGAGTGAAAGATCAATGAACTGAAACAAAGTGTGACATACATGAATTCAAACTATTTAAGGGTTATAGATAGTTAAGTTATACACAAACATGGAATTAATGTTGAAATTTTAGTTTCTTGATGTTTGAAGTTTAGTAAAATTAGATCTGCATTATTATCCCCCCCACCCCCCGTGCAATTTATTGATGAATTAATGCCGCTTCTCCATGTTTGACAGAAACTGTGCAACCTCCCCTGTGGCAAACCTAGCCACTTGGACTATAACCAGAGACTATATCTTTAAGGGTTGCCTATAGGTCTGGGGAGATATGTGCTTTACTCTGTATGTGTATGCTCCATGTATTGTCTGAATTGCCTGTATTTGCCATCTGCCGAATGCAAATGGCGGTTTGTATGGGGATTTTCTTTCGTTTCACGAACGGCACTTTGGAGGGCCGTTCGTGAACCGAACGCAATACCCCTAATAGCCCACACACTTAGAGGCGTGTGGCGCTGGTTAACCGATTGCAACAATGTTGCAATCGGTAATTAGAGGCTCTCCTGGGTGGCCGTCGTTCGACTACCGACCATGCGGCGGTCGGCCATCTTGGATCCTTTGTTCCCTCAGCGGTGCTAGGTCGTCGAGCGCATGGTACTAAAAACGGCTACTCGACGGCACGAACACCGCTGAGCCTCCAGGACGTTCGGGAGTTTCGGGCCATTCGGTATTTTGTTCCCTAAAAGCAATCGGTTCTTTTTATATGTTTTATAAGAAATGTGTTTTTCGTGCGGCGTTCGGTTATTTTAGCTGGGATCTGAGCGGTAATCTCACGAATGAGGCGCTCAGACCCCAGCTATCTACCGAACGTCCATTCGTGTAAATCCACCGTACATTCACCAAGTTATGGATTTTTGTGTAAATTGTCGGTTCTGCTGCACGAGGGGATAATCCACTTAACGGTGGGTTCTGGGAGGAGGACCCCTCTCGTGCAGCAGTGCCTGATGGGAGAAATATGCTGTAATGTAAGTCCCCCATGTAGTCCCCTCTGGGAGTGCCCCTGGGAAGGGACTCAGGAAACCCCTTGCATGGGGACTTGTATAAATTGTGCAGCCGAATTAAAGGATTTCAGTTGACTCTCAGAACTGTGTCTCGTCCGGTTACTGGGAGGTTGGGGATATTGCCTTGTTGTTTCAGCGCTTGACTGTGGATTATTTCCTGAACCAGCGGAATTTGTGGATTTAATATTGGCGTTCCGCTACATCCCCGTTCCTCTACATCTAGGCTGGGTCTTGGCACTGGTGACCTGGATCAATAATACAATACCCTACAATGACTCGGGATATGGACGGCAATGGCAAGATCAGAACATTCTAACTGGGAATGTTGGGACTCTGCTACACCCATTAATTGATGTGGAAGATCTTCTCTGAGGCAATGGTAAATGAATATAACAAATAGTACAAGCTGAATGCATTTTATGGTACCTGTCCTCTTCTGTCTCTTTAACCACTTTAGAGTCATGTTGGTGTAATTCCTCAGGTTTGCATCATTCTGGCATCAGTTGTGACACTGGACGCTGTATAACGGTGTCAATTTATGATGCAGCCAATATAATGACATACAGCACATGTTGTATTCCCAACACACTCACACTCATTTTGGGAGCACTGTAATTACGCAAATCAGACACATATCCCCAGGCCTATACAACTGTGCCCTGTTGGGGTCCAAATAGCACATTCTCGGTGTTAGACCCCTTGGAATTTTGACTTGGCTTTCCATTGGCCTCTAGATCCTCGATCCTGCATTGTTTCCTTGTTTATCTGACCTCTGTTCTACTCTGCCTTCGGCTTGTTTGCGATTATTCCTCTCTCTCTGTTATACAATAAGCCTGGCCACGTCTGAGGGTTAGTAAGACATTCTCATACCTTCCTGTCTAGCTAAGGGTGGGCTTATATACTGTGTGTTGACGACTCATTTTATGTTATTTAGTTAAGAGCTGATCTTGCATGTCTGATGAAGACAATCACCATTACCTCTTGATGCTAAAATAGACTTGTTGTGAGCTGCACAACAGAGCTTGAGTAAAAAGAAAACCCTATATAAATATAAGGAGAGCAGGCCAGTACAAATCACTAGATCTTACACTGGTCAGAGTTCATGTGATGGCTGTAAAAATACAAAAGGGTAAAACCTGCAAGAAGGTAGAAGGATAAAGGAAAACACCAAGATCTAAGGGTATGGCTTTAAGATACTGGTGATGGGGTACAGAAAGCAGATTAACAAAGGCAAAGCTTGGTAAAATACCACAAATACAGAATACAATATAACATGTTCAATAATGGAGCGAGTACAGGGAGCAGAGACCACCCAGGCCTGTAGGTAAAGTGACACACATTCAGTTTTAGGATTTCATTGTCAAACTCCCTTCAATCTGTGTGAAATTACATAGTATTGGGTAGGGCCATCTTTAATATCGATTGGACCATGAGCAAGAACACACTCAGATATACACAGACAAACAGGTTTACATGCAGGGGTGTATTTATGTGCAGTGTTGGCATTGGAATGCTGGGATGTATGCACTGACACACACACACAGATGCACACAAACACTAAGATACACACAGGATACACATACAGTGGTGTATTTGTGTGCAATGTTGTTGGAATGCAGGGGTGTATTTGTGTGCAGTGTTGGCATTGGAATGCTGGGATGAATGCATTGCCACACGCATAGATACATACTTACATATACTGACACACAAACATATATATATATACACACACGCTCAGAAACACACACGCAGGTACACATACACTTTGACACCCAAGTACAAATACACAGGTATACATTCATACAGATACACATATGTATATACACAGACACGCGGACACATATAGCCAAATGCACACACTGACACAAACACAGAGAGATACACACACAGCTAAATACACACACAGCCAGATATACACATCACAACCAGGTACACACACAGCTAGGTACACACACATACAGCCAGATACACACTCAGATACACACACACACACACATAGCCAGCTAAACACACACACACACACACACACACAGCCGGATAAACACACATACACACACAGCCAGATAAACACACACACACAGCCAGATAAACACACACATATAGCCAGATGCACTGACTCAGACCCAGGTACACACAGATATATCAATTTACATCATATTTTATCCACCCTCTTTTCTCCTTACCTTTTGGGTACAGAAGGTTGGCTTCCCTGGGGTCCAGTGGGAGCTGGATGGGCAAGGCTGATGGGAGTCTGACTTCCTCAGTCCCTTCCCTCCTCCTGTGTATGCCTCCTCCACCTCCCCAGCGGCACTCTGTTACTTGAGAGGAAGTGATCTAACCTCAATTCCTCCCAGCAGGCAACTTGAAAAGGGCCCAGGCTAAAGCACTTTTAAAGGGCTGAGGGCCCCTGATTACATCAGGTGCTGCAGTCCACTCGGTTTGGATGCCGGCAGGGGTCCCACGAGGCAGCTACTTTGTGCCCCCCAGGAGTAACTGGGCCCGGGGCAGCTGCCCCTTTTGCCCCCCTTTAAAGACGGCCCTGGTATCAGGAGACTGCGACTGGAGTTAAAGATCACCAAGTGCTGACAACAAGGCCTCAATTTAATATTCTTGGATACGTTTTTCAATGGGTTTATTATTCTTGGATGAGTTTTTCAATGGATTTAATATTCTTGGATACATTTTTCAATGGATTTAATATTCTTGGATAGACTTTTCATATGATTTTTTCAAAATATAAAAAAATATATCACACAAAGTATATCAATATACTAATAAAATATCAAAATGTTTAGATTTTTTCTAAATATTATTTATATATTTTGAAGCAGGAGACTAGTTTCCTCTCACTAGTAAAATGTTTTTATTACAAGGGTGATCAGTGGGTTTATGTTAACCCTAATAAGACAGCCCTGAGTCACATGGTATCCATTTTAATGTATTCAATACGGTTACGAGATAAATAATTGACAATGCAGTGGCTGAGAGCAATGAGAGTTCTAGTTCATAGCAGTGCTAATAAAAAACGGCTGTCATAAGACACACTACTTATTACTCACTGTTTTGATAGGTTAATTTCAATACTTTCAATTTGTCATTTTTATAATGTTTTGGGATTTGTCAAGTACTTTGTATTCGAATGGGAAGCTCTCCAGATGTGATGGAGCTATATCTCAATGGATGTCTGGCTTGCCATGTCTATGGACAGGAGATGGCTGTGCATCATGGGAAATATAGCAGGTGGAGAGCAACCTGTTGACCGCCCCCCTGATAGAGACACGTTGGAGTACAAGACAATATCAGGATTCAGGAAGATGATTTTCTTCGGAGAAAGCAACCCGCTTCTAATTTCTCAGTATGGAGATATCTATCTGATCATCTCTCAACGTCTGATTAGGTGAGAGATTTTGTTCTAAGTGAAAGATGTCCTCCAGCATTGGAGATGGGCTTTTTTCATTGTTGCTAAATATCTGATTCTCCAGTTGAATTTGTGGCAGTAATTTCTTATGTCTCCTGGGACTGAACTGACCGACTTGCTGGGAACCGGAGCAGAATACTGATATTGGAGATAGCTTGGAAACATAGCTTACATATAGCAATGGGGCTGCAGGAAAACACATACACAGTGTAGACACCGACTGGGCGTTTGTTAATAATATTTCACAATTTAGACAATTTTCTGGAGACTTATGGTTTCATCTAATGAGCACAGATAGATCTGTAGTTATATCGGAGTCATTGGATAATCAGGCTTGTTGGTTGCAAGAGGTAATCAAAGGCGGTCATTTTGGGGAAGTTGGGGTTATGGCCTGCAGACAGATTTACAGCTACTACCTAACGTGAAAACTCTATATACATTATCATAACATATTATTGTCTTCCAATTCTTTCCAATGTTTGGAATTGGTTACTAACAATACAAAAGGTTTCTATTATTATGCCAATTTTATTAATGTTTAAATTATTTCTTAAAAGTTGTAACATAGTGTTGCACGATGCAACCATCCATATGAAGCCACACAAAGTGTAGGGAAAATACCTTTTAAACTTCATGATTTGCAAGGCATTCACAGGATATAGAGATATCATTTTAAATAGTATACAGTGCCTGCTCTTTTACTACTGTAACCGTTCAGTGGCTCCCATGTACCCTGAGCTCTAATGACAGAAAGCGCTACATTGCAGCCGCAAGTACTTTTATTATCTCTGTAATATTTTTCTTGCACACAGACCTTAATATTTTTTTGGCCAATACATTCTCTCATTGTTAGATTTCTAGCTACAGAACATTTCTGAAATTCACAAACATGCCTTGTGGCTTTAACGATGCGTTATCACTGAAATGGCAATTACTCCCAATTTGCATGTAATCTGCAAACATTAGTTGTCAGAAACATTATGGCTGGTGAGTGACCACCAGCTGCCTGCCAGCTTCACCACTGTATCTATCACACAGGGCTTGCTTTAATGTCCATGTATACACTGTATATAGCTCAGGGCTTGCTTTAATACCCATTTATACACTGTATATAGCTCAGGGCTTGCTGTAATATCCATTTATACACTGTATATAGCTAAGGGCTTGCTGTAATACCCATTTATACACTGTATATAGCTCAGGGCTTGCTGTAATACCCATTTATACACTGTATATAGCTCAGGGCTTGCTGTAATACCCATTTATACACTGTATACAGCTCAGGATTTGCTGTAATACCCATTTATACACTGTATATAGCTCAGGGCTTGCTGTAATACCCATTTATACACTGTATATAGCTCAGGGCTTGCTGTAATACCCATTTATACACTGTATATAGCTCAGGGCTTGCTGTAATACCCATTTATACACTGTATATAGCTCAGGGTTTGCTGTAATACCCATTTATACACTGTATATAGCTCAGGGCTTGCTGTAATACCCATTTATACACTGTATATAGCTCAGGGCTTGCTGTAATACCCATTTATACACTGTATACAGCTCAGGATTTGCTTTAATACCCATTTATACACTGTATATAGCTCAGGGCTTGCTGTAATATCCATTTATACACTGTATATAGCTCAGGGCTTGCTGTAATACCCATTTATACACTGTATATAGCTCAGGGCTTGCTGTAATACCCATTTATACACTGTATATAGCTCAGGGCTTGCTGTAATACCCATTTATACACTGTATATAGCTCAGGGCTTGCTGTAATACCCATTTATACACTGTATACAGCTCAGGATTTGCTGTAATACCCATTTATACACTGTATATAGCTCAGGGCTTGCTGTAATACCCATTTATACACTGTATATAGCTCAGGGCTTGCTGTAATACCCATTTATACACTGTATATAGCTCAGGGCTTGCTGTAATACCCATTTATACACTGTATATAGCTCAGGGTTTGCTGTAATACCCATTTATACACTGTATATAGCTCAGGGCTTGCTGTAATACCCATTTATACACTGTATATAGCTCAGGGCTTGCTGTAATACCCATTTATACACTGTATACAGCTCAGGATTTGCTTTAATACCCATTTATACACTGTATATAGCTCAGGGCTTGCTGTAATATCCATTTATACACTGTATATAGCTCAGGGCTTGCTGTAATACCCATTTATACACTGTATATAGCTCAGGGCTTGCTGTAATACCCATTTATACACTGTATATAGCTCAGGGCTTGCTGTAATATCAATTTATACACTGTATACAGCTCAGGGCTTGCTGTAATACCCATTTATACACTGTATATAGCTCAGGGTTTGCTTTAATGTCCATTTATACACTGTATACAGCTCAGGGCTTGCTGTAATACCCATTTATACACTGTATATAGCTCAGGGCTTGCTGTAATACCCATTTATACACTGTATATAGCTCAGGGCTTGCTGTAATACCCATTTATACACTGTATATAGCTCAGGGCTTGCTGTAATACCCATTTATACACTGTATACAGCTCAGGATTTGCTTTAATACCCATTTATACACTGTATATAGCTCAGGGCTTGCTGTAATATCCATTTATACACTGTATATAGCTCAGGGCTTGCTGTAATACCCATTTATACACTGTATATAGCTCAGGGCTTGCTGTAATACCCATTTATACACTGTATACAGCTCAGGATTTGCTGTAATACCCATTTATACACTGTATATAGCTCAGGGCTTGCTGTAATACCCATTTATACACTGTATATAGCTCAGGGCTTGCTGTAATACCCATTTATACACTGTATACAGCTCAGGATTTGCTGTAATACCCATTTATACACTGTATATAGCTCAGGGCTTGCTGTAATATCCATTTATACACTGTATATAGCTCAGGGCTTGCTGTAATACCCATTTATACACTGTATATAGCTCAGGGCTTGCTGTAATACCCATTTATACACTGTATATAGCTCAGGGCTTGCTGTAATATCAATTTATACACTGTATACAGCTCAGGGCTTGCTGTAATACCCATTTATACACTGTATATAGCTCAGGGTTTGCTTTAATGTCCATTTATACACTGTATACAGCTCAGGGCTTGCTGTAATACCCATTTATACACTGTATATAGCCTTGTGGCTTGCTTCGTAATACCCATTTATACACTGTATATAGCTCAGGGCTTGCTGTAATACCCATTTATACACTGTATACAGCTCAGGGCTTGCTTTATTGTCCATATATACACTGTATATAGCTCAGGATTTGCTGTAATACCCATTTATACACTGTATACAGCTCAGGGCTTGCTGTAATACCCATTTATACACTGTATACAGCTCAGGGCTTGCTGTAATACCCATTTATACACTGTATATAGCTCAGGGTTTGCTTTAATACCCATTTATACACTGTATATAGCTCAGGGCTTGCTGTAATACCCATTTATACACTGTATATAGCTCAGGGCTTGCTGTAATACCCATTTATACACTGTATACAGCTCAGGGCTTGCTTTATTGTCCATATATACACTGTATATAGCTCAGGGTTTGCTGTAATACCCATTTATACACTGTATACAGCTCAGGGCTTGCTGTAATACCCATTTATACACTGTATACAGCTCAGGGCTTGCTGTAATACCCATTTATACACTGTATATAGCTCAGGATTTGCTTTAATACCCATTTATACACTGTATATAGCTCAGGGCTTGCTGTAATACCCATTTATACACTGTATATAGCTCAGGATTTGCTTTAATACCCATTTATACACTGTATACAGCTCAGGGCTTGCTGTAATACCCATTTATACACTGTATACAGCTCAGGGCTTGCTGTAATACCCATTTATACACTGTATATAGCTCAGGGTTTGCTTTAATGTCCATTTATACACTGTATACAGCTCGGGGCTTGCTGTAATACCCATTTATACACTGTATATAGCTCAGGGCTTGCTGTAATACCCATTTATACACTGTATATAGCTCAGGGCTTGCTGTAATACCCATTTATACACTGTATACAGCTCAGGGCTTGCTGTAATATCAATTTATACACTGTATACAGCTCAGGGCTTGCTGTAATACCCATTTATACACTGTATATAGCTCAGGGTTTGCTTTAATGTCCATTTATACACTGTATACAGCTCAGGGCTTGCTGTAATACCCATTTATACACTGTATATAGCTCAGGGCTTGCTGTAATACCCATTTATACACTGTATATAGCTCAGGGCTTGCTGTAATACCCATTTATACACTGTATACAGCTCAGGGCTTGTTTTATTGTCCATATATGCCACGCTGTATATAGTCATAGGGATTTTGTTGTAATACCCATTTCATACCTACCATACAGCTCAGGCCAAGCTGTAATGGCCCATTTATACACTTCTGGGGAACCACAGCTCAGGCTTGCTGACACCCATTTATACACACTCGTATATAGTCTAGATTGTTTCTTTTAATACCTATTTATACACTGTATATAGCTCAGGGCTTGCTGTAATAATTCTATTTATACACTGTATATAGGCTCAGGGCTTGCTGTAATACCCATTTATATTAATTGTATACAGCTCAGGGTTTGCTTTATTGTCCATATATACACTGTATATAGCTCAGGATTTGCTGTAATACCCATTTATACACTGTATACAGCTCAGGGCTTGCTGTAATACCCATTTATACACTGTATACAGCTCAGGGCTTGCTGTAATACCCATTTATACACTGTATATAGCTCAGGATTTGCTTTAATACCCATTTATACACTGTATATAGCTCAGGGCTTGCTGTAATACCCATTTATACACTGTATATAGCTCAGGATTTGCTTTAATACCCATTTATACACTGTATACAGCTCAGGGCTTGCTGTAATACCCATTTATACACTGTATACAGCTCAGGGCTTGCTGTAATACCCATTTATACACTGTATACAGCTCAGGGCTTGCTTTATTGTCCATATATACACTGTATATAGCTCTCACTTAGGATGAAGGGTTGCAATAGTAAGGGAAGTGATTTTTTTTTTTTTTAAATAAACTAGAATTTGTACTCAACCAACACAGAAATTGCAACTGAAATATTTCTCCAACTCTGCTATTTTTACAGCTTTTGTCCTAAAAGTTGTAATTCTTCTAGTTAATGTTTTCACAATTCCCCGTTTAGTGAATAAATATCTATGGCTTTTGTCTCTAATATTTACAACCTAGCTCTATAAATTAGCTGAATATGTGAAAGCTCCACAACAAAGTGCAACTGATGGATACATGCTCTGTGGTTGATGGGGGGAGAATTAAAAGCAATAAGGGCTTGAAGGAGCAAATGCGATAATGCAAGAATCCTTGGGATAAAGAAGCGGTTATCCTGAATATTTCATAAGACACAGGATCAAAAGCTTTAACCCTTAGAATCCAATAGAAGGATTAAAGGAGATTAAGGTGGCATGATTGATACAATTAATTGTTGCTCATTCCCGTATGACATCAAACCTGCTCATACAATGCATTTTATATTGTGAGTTCCCCTTCGGATTCTTTGACAGTCATTTTCTTTTTGAGATTGTCCACATTTCTCTCGAAGCAGAAAGGGCAGATAGCCATGCAGGTCTTAGAGACCTCACTACATACGCTTCTGAGACCACACCAGACACTCAAAATGAAATATACTCCACCGTGAAATTGATGGGAGTTTATTGGGGATTGGATTTTCGGAATATTAATGGAAAGCAGTCATGTATTCCCCTATCCTAATGAAATCCGTCATTCTGTCTTAGTGCCAGTTTCTGTGAAATTCACACTGTTACAAATCTTGTTTTCTTCCTAGAAAATTTACAGAATTATTCACGAAGCAAGATATTGTTGAGAATTCAGAAAGAAATTAAAATTGTCAGGTCAGAATATCTGAACTACTAACATTCTACAAATCAGTCACTTTTCCAGCTTTGCTATTTTGACTGAAATGTTGCATTTCTAAAGTCGATTTCCAAGTTAGTGATTAAACCACGACAATTATATTACTGTCGTTACAAAAATTGACCTTGCTTCGTGACGTGGAAGTCTATCACAGCTCTTCACCAGACATGGGATAGTGTGTAGCTGTGCTGACATGGAAACCCTACCTAACGTATAGATGGTTCCACCCCATCGGTATTAATAAGGGGAGGCTTGGAGGGCAGAATCCCCTGATGGAGCGCTTTTTAGCCCCAGATCTCTACAGGTGGTGGAAATGGCAGGTGAATATTTATTATTATTATTTTAAATTTTACACCAGGCAGTTTCTTCTCAAAGCAGCTATATACAGTATTATGAAAAGGAAGATCTGTAGTATAGTGCTCTGTCAGGCTAGTTATGGGTGTAACTATTGGGAGGAGGTTATAGTTGCTGCTATAGCACAGCATGTGCTTGTTTCCAGAGATCACGAAGAGCATCGAAGCTCGCTGTTCATGGGAGGGAAAATAACAAAGCAAGACCGAGCATATATCATGACATCCGCCCCACTCTGTTATAGGGTAGGGGGTCATCGAGTTTATCTTTTGGCTCAAGTTCCCAGTGTTTCTGTAAACCTAGCAATGCTCTGTACTACCCTGACATCCCTGTTATATACAGCCCACAAGATATCTAAGTGAGTTAATGTGCCTACTATTCAAGATGTGAACAGTACCCTTCATAAAATAAACTAATAACTGCCTAGTCTCTGTACGGCAGGCAGATTATTATAAAATTAACAGTAAGAATCTTGTTAGCTACTGAAAAGATGTCAGTATATCAAACAATATGCATCTTAAAGGGAACTCTGGATTATAATTGAAATCTATATAAAAAGCTGTATAATATAATTTATTTTATAGATGTAATTGTTGTGTAAGGATGGTATGTTTCTGTAGAATAAAAAAAACAATAAAACATGAAAAGATATTTATTTATAATTGTTAACTATCTAAATATAACAATTACCTAATCAAAGCAGGTTTCCTGAGATGGCTGAACACGAGGAGAGTAAAGTGATTAGTGATCCTGCTCTATTCCCTCCTCTATGGAAAAAAGAGAAGATTCAATGAGCTCTCATTTCGTGGTAACGAGCGCCAATTTACCATGATCATTATGTCTGACATTAAAGGTTTGTGAGTGCTGTCACATGCCCAGCAGCTATTTTTTTATTTTTTTTTTACCTTCTAAAGCCAGAAATAACAAGCTGCAGTCCAGAGATTCTATTCCATCTTTAAATCTGTGCATCAAATGTAAAACATCCTCCTGCACGGCACACATCACGACTAAACTGATCTGGCTTTCCTGGAGAGGATCTGCTCACTGGGATAATTGTGCCTTCTCCATGGTCCTCTCCCAAACTGGATCATTCAAATGGTATGATGGCGAATTAGCTCCCAGGAGTGATAGGTTCCCTTCTTTAAACAGGAACTGCCAGAGTAGTTAGCTGTAGTGAGCTTCCTAATCCTGATTTGGTTTCAGGATTGTTCACTGAAGTGTTGCTGGGAATTAAAATTTTTAGGCCATCTACTAAACTCCAACAAAAATCAGCGAAAACGGCAGAATTCTGACTGGACTGGTAAACCTTATATTTAGGAGCCAAATCCGGTCAGAATTCAGTCATCTTTACTGAATCTGCACCACTTGGTCGCAAGAATTCAATGTCAATTTCACATCACTGCTTTTCACATCCAAATCCTACTTTAAGTGTAAAGGATTTGAAAAGCACATATTTTACAGACAATCTGGACCAAATGTATTCAATAGGATGCACAATCACACACAATTGTTCACTTGCTTTTTACAAACAAACAATAATAATCAATCAAGCAGCCAGTGTTCCGATATTTTAAAACAAAAAACCCTCAGCAGTAGCAGATTTAAGTTATGTGGCAGCTAGCCGATTGCTATAAAACCTCCATCCCATAGGGACTGGGTCAGGAAATTGTCAAGAATGGATAAACCTGGTAGTGACCTCCTGCTGTTTGACCACCCATGGAATTGTGTGTAGAGACTATAAAACATAAACATGGAATTGTCCCCCTTCAGCCCCACTCATCACTGGCTATCAGGTGGAGGGTTTAAATCTCATTGGGAAATGGGCATACCAATAGTCCATCCCCAAAATTAGGGTGCTCTTCAGTATGGTAAGCCCCCCTTAAAAAAATCCCTGCCTACTCTCCACACCCAACGTGAGGGGGCCCAATAATTTAAAAACCTCTACTTTACTTGACTTTAATTTAAATCCAAAATCTGCAATAAATTATTTGTAAAAAGACCTGAACTACAAAGAAATGTGACAGAATAACCCTGTGATGGCATGGAGCACTACACACCAATGGCTAGATGAGAAAGGCCTTTATAACAGGCTTCCCATGCTTTGGATTGTGAGTCGGCTGTAGGTTTTATGGTAGTGCTATCCTAAGGGCCCTGTGATGGCATGGAGCACTATACACCAAGGTGAGACTACCAACGTCAGGCTAGCAACGAGCCCCGCTGCTTCCGATGTAACCAACTGGGACATCTACGCAACAATTGCCCATTGGAAGCCCCCAGGTCCAATTGGACTCGCCCTGGATTCCCTCAACCCCAGGCCGCAGCCCATTGTGTGGACTACCTGGTACCCTCCACCTGGGACGCCAAGGAGCTGAGTCGGGAGGAACCCCTGGGCACCCTATATGAAGCTCTCCTAGTCCAATCTACCATAACTGACAATCGGAAACACCATTGTCAGTTGGTAATGGTCAACGGGAAGACTGCCCGGGGCCTAAGGGACAGTGGCGCTACAATCACCCTAGTTTAACGGCATCTTATTGATAACTCTGAAAGACCGGGGAAATCTATAGCTGTGAGAGTGGCAAGGGGGGCAGTGTATCGGATTCCTACCGCACAAGTGCATCTAGACTGGGGTGCTGGAGCTGGCAATGTCCAAGTGGGTCTGATGAAGGAATTACCCTCGGAAGTCGTGTTGGGCAATGATATTGGTCCTCTAACATCTGCGTTTGTACCAGCATCCCCTCACGAGGCTCAAGCGGTAACCACCAGAGCTCAAAGTCGTGCTGCCGAGAGCCATCCACCTCCTACTGAGACCCAGGTAAGCCACCCTACCCTACCCCTGACCAGGGCCGGGCTGGGAGAAAAATTCGGCCCGGGCATTTTTTTAACACAGCGGCCCACTAAAAAGGGGGCGGGGCATAGGAGGTGTGTTTTGTCATCACCAATGACAAACACGCCTCCTCTCAAAGTGAGCATGTTGGTTCAATGCTCTTCCAGGGCAGACCATGCGCAGAGCTCTGCTGAAGAGCTCTAGCATGAGAAAAAAATCCTGTATTTGTTCTGCACAGTGCAAGCAAATTTAATAACATGCTTGCACTGTCTTTCCTTGCAACTTGTCTCTGGTGTCTCTATAAATGGATACCAGGAGACAAAAGGCCAGGAAAGAGTATTGTGCATGTGTTTGGAGCCTGCTTGTGGTATTGCGTGTGTGTAGAGTGAGCTGGTCGCAGTGTGGTATTGTGTAATAAGGTCGGTTTTAGTCGTGTTGTGTTTGTGGTGTAATGTGATGCATATGTGGCTCAGGGACCCCCTCCCGCCCGGCTCTGGAAAAGGGTTAAAACTTACCTTTTTCCAGCGCCGGGCGGGGAGCTCTCCTCCTCCGATCCGCCCCGTCGGCTGAATGCGCACGCGCAGCAAGAGCTGCGCTCGCATTCAGCCGGTCGCATAGGAAAGCATTTATAATGCCTCTAGCGGCGGTCAATGAGACAGCTGCTAGAGGCTTTGGGGGAAGGCTTAACCCATTGATAAACATAGCAGTTTCTCTAGGGTTAACCCTAGAAGGACCTAGCACCAAGACCACTTCATTAAGCTGAAGTGTTCTGGGTGGCTAGAGTGGTCCTTTAAGAGTGTTGTGTGTGTGTGTGTGTGTGTATATATATATATATATATACACACACACACACACACACACACACATATATATATTTGGAAGTATTGTGTATGTGTGTGGTGCAGTATGTGTGTGTGTGAGGGTGCGGTGTGAGTGATGGGTGTGAGAGTGCCGTGTGAGAGTGCCCTGTGTGAGATGGGTGTGAGAGTGCTGTGTGAGAGAGTGCTGTGTGTGTGTGAGAGTGCTCTGTGAGAGTGCTGTGAGTGTGATGGGTGTGAGAGTGCTGTGTGAGAGAATGCTGTGTGTGTGTGAGAGTGCTCTGTGTGAAAGTGCTGTGAGTGTGATGGGTGTGAGAGTGCTGTGTGAGAGAGTGCTGTGAGTGTGTGAGAGTGCTCTGTGAGAGTGCTGTGTGTGATGGGTGTGAGAGTGCTGTGTGAGAGAGTGCTGTGTGTGTGTGAGTGCTCTGTGAGAGAGTGCTGTGTGTGAAAGTGCTGTGTGAGAGAGTGCTGTGAGTGTGTGAGAGTGCTCTGTGAGAGTGCTGTGTGTGATGGGTGTGAGAGTGCTGTGTGAGAGAGTGCTGTGTGTGTGTGAGAGTGCTCTGTGAGAGTGCTGTGTGTGAAAGTGCTGTGTGAGAGAGTGCTGTGAGTGTGATGGGTGTGAGAGTGCTGTGTGTGATGGGTGTGAGAGTGCTGTATAAATGTTATTGTGTGTGTGTGTAGGGGGGGGTAAATAAAAAAAAATAAAATAAAAAAAACAGGCATTATTCCCCCCCCTCCCTTCTTACCTTTAGCCTGGAAGGGAGGGGGGGACCGGCACGCTGGCAGGCAGGGTGGCGGTGTTCCCTGGTGGTCCTCGTGGGTGAGTGAACTCTAGCCTGTGAGGCTAGAGTTCACTCTCGCGAGATCCGGTCGTTGCCATGGCAACGCGCCAGATCTCGCGAGAGGAACCCGGCGGAGCTGCAAGTCAGAGCTCCGCCGGGTCCTCTCTCCAGCCTGGCTGTCTCCCTCCCTCCCCGCCGGCGGCCGCATGTGGGCCGGTCAGGGAGATCCTTGATCTCCCCACCGGCCCGTCGTGACAAACAGCGGGGCCGGCGCTAGGAGAGTGCCTGCATAGACCGGCAGGGGAGATCCTGGGACCTCCCCTGCCGGCCTCGGCCCATGGCCACCGCGGCCCACCGGGCATTTGCCCGGTGTGCCCGATGGCCAGTCCGGGCCTGCCCCTGACTGTAGAGCCCCTCCCCTGGGATACCCCGGAGGACTTTGGGAGGGAAGTAGCAGGAGACCCCTCACTCAGAAAGTACAGGGAAAAGGCTAAGGGAGGACATTTGGGGGTTAGAGAAGGAGCAGTTAGTCTGGGAGGATGGCCGCTTATACAGGCTCACCGAGACACAGGTCAACGCACCCGGGCCCCGGCAAAAACGCCCGCTGGTAGTCCCACGGAAATACCGGCAGGAGTTATTGAGAATTGGGCACGGCATGGCAATCACACGAACACCCGGTCTCCATGGAAGTCCCGTCTGACCTATTTCCACTCAGTATCAGACTGGCGTTCGGGAGTTTCAATCAACCGAATGAGGGGAGCATTCATATGTAACCAGATACGGTATAACTGTGGTGGTTTTCGTGTAATTCTGCACGAACAGAGACCGGCTCTTGCTACCAATTTCATGGAACTCTAACTCGGATACAACCACATGGCGAGCCGGTCAAACTTCTACACGATGCGACACAGAAACCACCGAACTGATTTTCCTGCAATTTGGATATGTTACTATGTCATATATGTTTTTATATTCCTATGTCATGTAGAAAGTATTTTTCCAAAAATGTTGAAAAATGTTAATGTTTCTGGCCAGCACATAATTGAGTTTAGTATGTTGCTGAAACTCAATTATCTAGCCTGGCCCAGAGGAGGAGTCTGTTACTGTATAAATTGAATGCCTGTTGCTTCCAGTAAATCAGTCTTGTTCCAGCATTAAGCTTTGGCTCATGTGTGGATTATTTGGCGATACCAGTGTTATTTTACCCTGTGGATTATTGTTGTTATTCTACTATTGGGAAAAAGGGAATACTAGACGGTAATACAAATCACTGCCGTCACACATAGTATATAATATAGTACAACTATTATAGCACAGTATGACTATTATAGCATGGCATATAGTATGGTATGATTTTTATAGCATAGTATCATTTCTAGCATAGTATATAGTATAGTATAGTGTATTGTATAGTATGAAAATAATAGCATAGTATATAGTATAGTATATTGTATTATATGATTATAATAACATAGTGTATAGCATAGTATCACTTATAGCATAGTATATAGTATAGCATTTTGTATAGTATGAAATAATAGTATCATATATTGTATAGTATTTAGTATTATATGATTATAATAACATAGTGTATAGCATAGTATCACTTATAGCATAGTATATAGTATAGCATTTTGTATAGTATGAAATAATAGTATCATATATTGTATAGTATTTAGTATTATATGATTATAATAACATAGTGTATAGCATAGTATCACTTATAGCATAGTATATAGTATAGCATTTTGTATAGTATGAAATAATAGTATCATATATTGTATAGTATTTAGTATTATATGATTATAATAACATAGTGTATAACATAGTATCACTTATAGCATAGTATATAGTATAGTGTATTGTATATTATGACAATAATAGCATAGTATAAAGTATAGAATATTGTATAGTATGAAATAATAGCATAGTATATAGTATAGTATATTGTATAGTATAACAATAATAGCATATTATATTGTATAATATCACTTATAGCATAGTATATAATATAGCATATTGTATAGTATGAAATTAATAGCATAGTATATTGTATTATATGATTATAATAACAGTGTATAGCACAGTATCACTTATAGCATAGTATATAATATTGTATAGTATGAAAATAATAGCATAGTATATAGTATAGCATAGTATCACTTATAGCATAGTGTATAGTATATTGTATAATAACACTATTATAGCCTAGTATAAAGTATAGTATGATTATTATAGCATAGTATAGTATGTGGTATAGTATGACTATAACAGTATAGTATATTGTATAGTATGACTATTATAGCATCTTATATAGTATAGTATAATTATAATAGCATTGCATTTAGCATAGTATGTCTATTATAGTATAATATATATTATAGCACAACTATTATAGTATAGCGTATAGAATAGTATGGCTATTATAGAATAATATATAACATAGCATCACTGTTATAGTGTAGTACATAGAATAGCATGACTATTATAGCATAGTTTATAGTACGGTGTCACTATTATAGAATAGTAAATAGTATGACTATTATAGCATAGTACATAGTATAGTACATCTGTTATAGCATAGTATAGTATGAAAATAATAGCATGGGCATAACTAGAAACCTCAGGGCCCTGGTGCAAGAATCTGTTTAGGCCCCACCCTGCGTTCAAGCAGAGGTGGCCAATAGGTATATCCTCAGCTACCATACAAATCCCATAATGTCTTGCTAGCTGTGGATCTACTATTTACCCATACTTGTATGGTTGTATTTTAATAAAGTAACTGTGAATATAATAGAAACATAGAAACATAGAATGTGACGGCAGATAAGAACCATTCGGCCCATCTAGTCTGCCCAATTTTCTAAATACTTTCATTAGTCCCTGGCCTTATCTTATAGTTAGGATAGCCTTATGCCTATCCCACGCATGCTTAAACTTCTTTACTGTGTTAACCTCTACCACTTCAGCTGGAAGGCTATTCCATGCATCCACTACCCTCTCAGTAAAGTAATACTTCCTGATATTATTTTTAAACCTTTGTCCCTCTAATTTAAGACTATGTCCTCTTGTTGTGGTAGTTTTTCTTCTTTTAAATATAGTCTCCTCCTTTACTGTGTTGATTCCTTTATATATTTAAATGTTTCTATCATATCCCCCCTGTCTCGTCTTTCCTCCAAGCTATACATGTTAAGATCCTTTAACCTTTCCTGGTAAGTTTTATCCCGCAATCCATGAACCAGTTTAGTAGCCCTTCTCTGAACCCTCTCTAAGGTATCAATATCCTTCTGAAGATACGGTCTCCAGTACTGTGTACAATAGAATAGTATGGCTATTATAGAATAGTATATAACATAGCATCACTGTTATAGTGTAGTACATAGAATAGCATACTATACTATGCTATAATAATCATACTATACTTTATACTAGGCTATAATAGTGTTATTATACAATATACTATACACACATCCACATATACAAATAGAACATTGACACTGACAAACACTGACACACATGCACAGTACCACTGACACACAAACACTGACACCTATACACAGATAAACAAACTGACACACATGCAAAGATACATAATGTATGTATAATGCAGGTGTTTGAATGCTGGGTGTCTGTTTGTTTGTAGTGTTGGAGTTTGAATGCAGGACAGTTTCGCGTACAGTGTTAGGGTTTGAATGCATGTTTGTAAAATCTGTAATATTAGCGATTACATACAAATGTGTATTCTCTAATACATATGCACTGACACACACACATGCAGGGACACACTGCAATACACAGAAACAGACATCCACTGTCACATGGGCATATATACACACATATGCACTAAGAGAGATACACACAGATTAACACGCATGCACAGTAACATTGACACATACAGACATACATGCAATATTCACACACACATCCACATATACAAATACAACATTGACACTGACAAACACTGACACACATGCACAGTACCACTGACACCTATACACAGATACACAAACTGACACACATGCAAAGATACATACACTGTCACACATGCACTGATACATACACCAAAACACACAAGCACTGATACACACATACAGATGCATACAATGACATACACACACACTGACACACACATACATATACATGCAATGACACACATATACAGATGCATATGGTGACACACACAAACACTGACACACATGCACAGATGCGTAGACTAACACACATACACAGAAACATTTACTGACACACACATAAACTGATATAAATCCATACACTGAGACACCAACAGTGACACACATATAAACACTTACCCTCTCTATCAGTCCAAATGAGTCTGCCTCCATTCCTTGCCCGGTGAAAGGGATGGTGAGAAAAGAACAGTAAGAAATGAAAAGGGAGGAGATGGAGGGAATGTGTAAGTTAGGAAAATGGTATGGAAGGATAAAAATGGTGGAGTGAAATGTGTAAGGAGAAGAAAAGGTGCAGAAGAATGTGTGTTGACATCTCGTAGCAGGACATGATATGTAAGACTTGAAACCAGCAAAGCTCTGCCAGGAGGTTATCATTACCCTTTACCCAGTGCTACAATGCTGTTTGCTCGTGGTAATTTTCCTTTAACTGAAAATATCATTAAGTATTTTCAGGCTTTTAGCCGATTTGCTTCTGTAGTCTAAACAGGAAACTCCTTACAATATAATTAATTGCCATTTTAGAATATTGCATGAAATTGTCTGTTCGTGAAAGTATAGTTTTATATTCCCAGTGCTGTGAGAAACCACATCTCTCCATGGCCCGATAAATTCTTGATCTGCAGATGCAACCATGACTCCTTAAAGCAAAGCTGTACCAACTCACAGAGGCAGACTGGAAAGGGCCTTTTTAAAATAAAGAAACCAGTGTATATGCAGTATTCGCTCCTTTCATTATACTGACTTTATTATAAAGCAGATGCTAGTGACTCTGAAATACATTTCCAAAAAGGTGCAACTGGGCTGATGTGTTTATTCCGGGTTATTGACAAGCTGTAATGGATGGAGAGGGTAACGCTTTAACAGACAATGACTGCTTCGGACTGCGACTAACAGCAATCTAGTGTTTCCTGCTTGGGTGAATAATGTACCCTAATTATAAGCTTCACAAAGAACATTTTATACAACAATCTTACTGAGAGTTCTATAATCTCCCCTTGCTATCATGCCAGCGGCACCTTGTATGAAGAAACTATCTTATTTCTTTAACTTGCTGCCCTGTGGGCAGTGCCCATGAGTATCACGTTCAGTGCTTGCTTATCATTTATGGCGAATGTAAAAGTGTAACTCAGTCACGTTTGTGAGACTTCCCCCAGTAATCGTTGCTCGAGATAAATCAGCATCTTCTAAAAGTCACGGGAATCATTAGCCAGATTGACAGATATAAGTATGTGTATATACATAAATATCTATATATAAAATGAAATAAAAAAAAAACACAAATGTATATATACATTGTCTTCCTCAACAATGTGATCGATTTGACTAATTGCTTCAGCAATTTTGGCAGAAAAAGGCAATGTGTAGGAATACACTGTAACACAGAAAAAAAGATAGCTGTTAATGTCTGACTTCTTCTGTTCCCCCAGATTTCCTCTATTTCCGTCTCTAGTATTTTACATTATTTCCTTTTCTTTTCCCTTGTTTATCCATTTCTCATTTGTCTACCAGGGATTCTCTCTTCTATAAAAGCATTACATTTCAGAGATTCACTGTGCGCCATTCTCTCCTTTAAATAAAAGCAGAGAGGCCTGCATAGGAGCCCTTATAAAACTGTCTCTTCTTTGAAGAGAAAAAGAAAAATTGCTAGAAAGTGAACCGTTTTTAATCTGTGTCTGAATTGAGGGGAGGGTGGTGTACGTTGTGGCTGATGGAAAGGCTGAAGGAGCATCTACAGCAAGAAATCCCAATTTATTTCTCTCCCTCTAATTGGTTGTTTGTGTGGAAGAGAAATGAAGAGTAAGGGAAACAGTACTGACTTGAGAAACCCTTGTCTGATGACTTAGAGAGAAATTGTTAGTAACCAGAGCTAGTCCCGCAGGGGTTCATTAAGTCACTGGACTTCTCTCTGCCCTATTTTTCCTATCCAAGAAACTAGTCCAATTGGTGTCGCTGAGGATGTGCGAGATCCTGTGTGTTTATATTATTATTTTTTCAGGAGCTGCATTTATTTATTGAATTTTATTTATTTTGAGGTTCATTTGTCCGAATCCTGGCAGAAAATGTTGTTTGGCACAGAAGTCCATGCAGTGGTATTTTTTGTGTTGGCCAGATTAACACAAAGCTGTTTCCTCAGTGAGTGAAATGAATCTTATTAATTGCAGACAGGCTTCCAGGACCAAGATGGGGTTTTAGCTAATAACGAGGTGGTGATTAGAGCGGTTTATAAATAAGCAAGTGCTAGAAACTGGCTGGTGAAGATGGCCTGAAATCCTGAAGAAGAGACAGTTCATTATTTGAAAGCATTAGTAGGTCAGTGTTGCAATAAACTAACGAGAGCTTAGACAAGGGGAAAATCTATCAATGTGAGACAAAAATAAAGTAAATAAAGTTAATTGACTGGTAAATCAATGAGTTCCGCACTTGCTAGATCAGGTTTTATTTCGATCAACTCCCCACTCGTCCACCCATCTTAATGTGCTCCACATCTAGTAGCAGCTGAAAACCCCAAGTGATAGAGTAGTAATCTGCAATTTAGACCAGGACTATGAGTTTGCCAGTTTCCTGAGTTTTTCAAAATGCACTTCTGCTGCTTGAAGCTCGAGGCAGGAGCTAAAAACATGATACTCACTTAAAAATATTGAATGGGATTCACAAAAGAATCCCGCCAGAGGGGTATTTTAATGTATTTTGGATGCTTGGTATACAGCTTCCAGATATTGGAGAGATATTTTAATTAGATCAAACCAAAATACATGCGCTAGATATGGCATTCCACTAAATAGAATCTCTTACTAACACCCACATCTGATTTACAGAATTCTTCCCTCAAGAGGCGGACTGAGAGTGTGAGTGGCGTCCCCCCGGTCAGATCATTAGCCTCCAGATAGCAGTTAATTTTCAGATTATTGGGGATCCTAATTATGTGATTACATCATTGCTGTGATATAATTTAAAGGACTAATCTATAGCCCCAGCCTCACATTGAATTCCAAGTAAATTTTCATCCACTTGTCTTCTGCTTTATTGTAGGAAGTTGCTGGTTTGAGTATGTCTCCACTTCCATATCTGGATACATACACCTTGGCACACAGTATGTATCTGTGTGTGTCTCTGTATGCATGTATCTGACACACAGATACACACACACACTGGTACATAGTGGCACACAGATACACACACTTTGACACATAGATACATACACCTTGACACACAGATACATACACCTTGACACACAGATACATACACCTTAGCAGACAGTATGTATCTGTGTGTGTGTCTGTGTATATACAGTATAACCAATCGGTTACAGTAAAACACTAAAACACACCCAGCACAAACATACTCCCCTAGTCCTGGAGATAATCAAGTCTGATAAAGTAATAACTTGATTATCTCCAGGCAGAAAAATCACAATTTTCCCCAATATTCAGAACACCCCTTTAGACATGGGGTATCCCCACAAATAATATGTCCCCTGATAGCCCCGATCTGGGTGACCAACATATTCAAATTTCACCCTGATCGGTTCAGGGGTTCGCAAAAAGTGTGGAAGTCCTTTGTGACCGGCTAACCGCGAAGTGGCTGCCCAAAATAGTTCCAGAAGTTTGGGTGGTTTTTCCAGGTCTATTCAGTAAAGGGGTAAAAACCGAATAATTCCACAAATGAATTCCCCTGGCTCTTAGGGGACACACAGATACACACACACTGGCATATAGTGGCACACAGATACACACACCTTGACACAAAGTCTGTATCTGTGTGTGTGGGTATGTATCTGTGTATCAATGTCTGTGTATATGTGTGTCAAAGTGTGCATATATGTGTTTGTATGTGCCAGTGTGTGTCAAGGTGTGTGTATGTCTGTTTGTATGTGCCAGTGTGTGTATGTATCTGACACACAGATATACACACACTGGCATATAGTGACACACAGATACACACAGATACACAAACCTTGACACACAGTGTGTATCTGTGAGTGAGTGTGTACATATCTGTGTGTCAAAGTGTGTGTATCTGTGTTTGTATGTGCCAGTGTGTGCATCAGTGTGTGTGTGTATGTATCTGACACACACACTGGCAAATAGTGGCACACAGATAAACACACCTTGACACACAGATACACACACACTGACACACACACACACACACTGGCACATACACACACTGACAGATACACTGACACACATATATACAGATACACACACTGACACAGGTACACATACATGCACACACACACACACACACACAGAGACACAGACACATATGTTTAACTTACCTTTTTTCTTCCTTCAATGTTGCATGCTGCCAGCTGAGGATGGTATGCCAGGTCGGCAGTTGCTCACTCCCCACTGCGCTCCCTCTCCCTCCAGCCAATGTGCTCTGTCTGGGACGAAGTGCTGTCACTTCCTCCTAGCCTCCCATAAAACATGGGTCTGGTCAGGGTCTTAGACGCACATGGTGACTGACTGGACCCCTGTTTAGCGATACCCATCGGGTGGTACTAAATGCTTGGGCCACCCAACAGGCAAACCGCCTGCAGAACCCCATTTTTGTTCTCGCGGAACCCACTAATTGGGAAATGCTGCTGTAGAGTAATTGCTTTTATAATGAAAAACAAGAAAGGAGGTTAGCGCTAATAATAACAAGGTGGGTAGGCAGCGGCCTAGCAGAGGGTAACCCTCTAACCCTCTATGGTAAGAATGAGAAACAACAACAACAGTAATGCAAGTCTGTGCCAAAATGTATCAATGAGGACTAAAAGTAATAAAAAGACAAATAGTAAAAGGACATATAAATAAAACTTATAAAAGTTATAAAATAGTCCAAAAAGATTTTAGAAGTTGCACTGTGGCAATAAATGTCTTTTAAGGTGCTTTAGATGATGGGGTCTGGACAGCATCCATTTTACATTCATTGTGAAGCTTCATTCTAAGTGAGCTGTCCAGGAGGTGGGAGGGTCTGGGAGGGAGGGTCTGCTGTTGATTGGCTGGAATGTGTCTGCTGACTGTGAGGTACAGGGTCAAAGTTTACTCAATAATGAGTCCGCGGCAAACCGTTCGCAGCGAACCGTTCGGCAAACCGTTCGGGACATCACTATTTATATATCTAAACAAGTCTTTCTAAAGCCTTATTCCCCTCCTAACTGCTATATGTTTTTGGTCACATGATTTTAACCATTTATAATATGTCTTATGTAGTTATCATATGCCTTTGTATCAATTGTATATACTGTTTTTGCTGTCATCTTGGGGCTTTACTATTCATAGTTGTTACCTATGGCATTATAGTCTAGGATAGCCCCAATATAACCTCATTTTGTCAATTACACCATTATAATGCTTTTAATTTATTTATTTTTTTACCTAAATCCTTATCTCCTAACAATCTATCTACAAGTATATACCTTAGAGGTATGGGTTAATTTCCTACCACATACTGTGATTTCTCAAAAGGCTGATACTTTCCCTTTAAATATTGTCCCTGACTTTACTTTTGACTATTTTCTTTATTTTTATATTTTTATTTTTATCTGTATTTTTATATATCATGTAGTTAATATGGCCCCTACCATCTCTTTGCCCACAGTTCTTAACATCCTCCCTCTAGCTATTATATATGCTGCTTTTTTAACATAGAGACCTGCCCCTTTATGTATATACCGCCTACATGCTGATGTATTCAGCACTACTTGTCACATGAGACTAAGTGCCCATCATACAGAAAAACTAGTTACGGCGCACTCAGACTTGTAAATTAATAACTTTTATTATTATTTTCTTTATGCAGCACAGATATTATCTGCAAATGTGAGTATACTCATTCAAGCACCAACACTTTAATTGTTTAGTTGTTACGCTGTTTTTAATTGCTTTTATCACTATTGTATACTCACTTTGCTCTTACAAAGAAATGAATTCAATACACTGTAGCTTATGTTTAGCACTAGTACTATTTAATTTATCTCCCACATTTTTGTTATTAGCGTAGGACCCACTGATATTGGGGTACTTTGAAGTAGTAGTGGGCTTAACATCATATGGCCATATGGTGGAACTAAATCCCCATATTTATTCTTAGATAGGCGTTAGCCTTCTTAGTTATTAATTTACAAGTCTGAGTGCGCCGTAACTAGTTTTTCTGAATGAATTTTGGTCACTGCGGCAGCACCTTTCATGTATACGGGTGTGCCCCCAATCTCTCCTTTGTGTAAGTGCCCATCATAGGCACAAAGTCCGCCCTCATTACGTGCGTACCGCCCACCAGAATGGCGGCCGTACTTGCCTACTCAGTCAGTACTACATATCCCAAGAAGCAAAGTGCCACAAACCACATGACCACTTCCGGCCCCCATAATGCCGTGAGCTATATCGCTCACTTCACACTGCCACTAATGAAAGCGCCGGTCACGTGACTCGCGCACCACATTTCCCAACATGATATGCATGTCTCACGCGAGTCACGTGACGCGCTTAAATCAAATATTTCTAAGTCTACAGACCTCGTTTTTTAACGATTTTAATGACAAAAGACCTTGTATAATGTTACTTTTAATGTAAACCTTTTTATTTTCACTTATAACATATGTGATATACAACTCTAATTCTATTGGCCAGTGACTAATGAAGTTTTTTGGCGCCAATTTTTAACCAATTGTGTACTTATATATACTCTTATCTGCCAGGTTTTTAATGTTATCCCATTTTGAAAAAGCCCTAGTGGCGAAACGCGTAAATGGTTTTATAAATTGTGTATTTTATATAATAAAAGATTTTTTGGCTAATATCAAACACTATTTTATTTTTTTTATTTATTTTTCCTGGCATTTAATTGATTTTACTACGTGCTTCCAACTTATCTGAGGTGGGGATCATACCACCAACGCTGTTACCAGAGTGCAGTTGGCCTGCACTACACTTGTAAGTACATTTTTATTTATTTAAACAACTTTTATACCATGTTAAACAGAGAGTACTATTAGTTGTTTTCATATATCCCTTTTCCTGAGAGTTGGACATCATTCCCTGCGGAGGACAATCATCCATATATCCCCTAAGCGGGGATTGTTCCACTGTATGCCTGTTATAACTGAGCTGGCTATAGCTCATCTAAATGTGAGTGGAATATTTATATCTTTATCTCACATATATTGACCCTTACACTCTATACGATTGGTCTTTTATCTTGTGTCTTCTATATCACGAGACCAACAGGACTACTATAAACAGAGAAGAGACCCCATCATCTAAAGCACCTTAAAAGACATTTATTGCCACAGTGCAACTTCTAAAATCTTTTTGGACTATTTTATAACTTTAATAAGTTTTATTTATATGTCCTTTTACTATGTCTTTTTACTGCTTTTAGTCCTCATTGATAAATTTTGGCACAGCCTTGCATTACTGTTGTAATTGCTTTTATAACCTGGCAATAAACTTTGATGCTCCTTGTTTAGACCAGTATAATTTCTTCAACCTTACTCAGGGAGATTAACAGGATTCTACTGTGTGAGGAATACAAAGCTGTATTATAATATAGTGCCTTCTGCCCCCCCCCCACCCCCCTCTAGCTCACAAAGGGTTAAAAAATCCTTTAGTCACTTACCAGAACTGATGTCCCTGTTGGCGCTCCCCCTCCTTCTCCGTCAGCTGATGAGGGTGAGAGGCTAATGCACATGCGCGTGAAGTGCCGCAAGTGCATTAGGCCCGCCCCATTGGAAAACATGCATCCAATGCATTCCTATGGGGATTTCTCTGGTGCTGGATGTCCTCATGCAGAGTGTCAGTTAGGCGTCCTGGAGACTGGTAAACTCACAAAAGAGCTACTAGAGGCTGCCTTAGTGCTGCAATGGTTTACACTGCAGGACTAGGGGGGACTGGGACACAGCACCCAGACCACTTCAGTGAGCTGAAGATGTCTGGGTGCCTAAAGTGTCCCTTTATATAAAGAATACTAAATACTAAAGTTCCCCCATATCACCTGAAGCCATTTGTCATGGATAATGTTCAGCTGTGAGAGAGTTAAACTAATCCTTACAGCAGCAATAAAATGCCTTATAACGCTGGCTGTGGCCCACAATGTATTAACAATGGATGTAGGTGATAAACATGTTGTGAGCTGGGCTGTTTAAATTAATTTGTTTTACAAATGATTTGAAGTTATATTTTTATGTTTAAATGAGTCTTACAACTTCTTCCACATCATCTGAAGATGCTTTGTATGACAGATGTGCAGGTAATGTCTTTGTGTCAGCTATCTGTTCCCCACTTGTACCTTATGTCTAATACTTAGTTTGGAGTGCGCATACTACCGGTATTCTAATGAAATCTTGCTTCTGGCCACACCAAATGAAGGGTTAGTATACAGCTTCTTGCAGGGTCTTGTTTTCTTTATAACTGATAGAGACAGAAGAGACAGTCAATTGTACTGCATCAGTGCTAATTACACCATTCCCTATAACCTTGTTAATGAGACAAAATGGTTTCTAGAAAGAGTTAATTGCTGGCAGCGCTGACGGTGTGCAAAGGTTTACAGAACCCTCCATTAACCCATCCACAGGCCATTCCTGCAGCAGACATTTAATCGTACATGCAGGGTTTCACCTCCTGGGATGGCCGCAGGCACACAACGCCAATCTGGGGGGTGCAGCTGACGCTCGGACCTTACCCTGTGTTTGTTTTTGTATTTGCAAAACATTTCTACGCAAAAGTCATTGAAGAAATAAAATAAATAAAAAAATGAATACAAGGGAAATAATAAAGGATTGTGCGTTAAGCTGCCTTTGATCTCAAATTCATACACAAGGACATGGTGCAGAAGAACACAGACGTGCAATAGCAGAGGGTTATGTAGGCTCGGTTAGAACTTCATTTCAAAGGCACAGCCTGGGGAATAGGAGCACTGCCCTTCCTTTGCCCTCTTCATTTCTTTTTACAGCAAAATGCTTGCTTTTATCATGAGCGTCACCCCCCCCCTAACCCCCCCCCAGATACTCATGCACAGGGTGAATAAGGAGCTGGCTGAAAGGAAACATTTCCACCTGAATGAAACTGGGCTGCACTCCACAGGAAAGAGGCGGAGGGCTTGTAAAGTAAATGGAGCTACTTTCTTCTGCTTGGGTGGAAGGATTTGGCCTGGGCTGAGAGTGTGGATGCTCTTTCTGAGCTCCTGAAGGCTCTATGTTATTATACTGTGTTGGAACGCCAGAGATGGAAGAAGACGACTGGGCTGTCTTTGTTGTGTATATTAAAAAATAAAGGGTAACGGAAGCGGTCCTAACTCTGATCTATAGTCAGCACAAACCATATATGATACGTAAGACATCCTTGTGTGCATCTTATTACCAGCCTTGGATCTGTCTATAACAGTTACCTCTTCTACAAGAAGGGGGGGGAGAAGTACAATGCCTGTAGGTCATGCTTTTAGCGAGCCATGTCCTTTTAAATAAACCCAAACACACCAGAACACATATCTTTCAGAGCTCATGGCACATGACTCCGAGAATTTGACGGTCCTTTTTTCCCTCTATAATTAAGTCTACCTATCAGTTGTATATCACTCAATGGACTTTGCTGCAATTTTATCAATCCTAAACAAAGCACTCTAGCTGGCCCTAGCTTGATGATGTCTGCTGTGGAATTGTGAGTGCGCAATTCCATGGAAGTTTTTTTTTTTTTTTTACTAAATCCAAATAATCGAGTAATTTCTAAGACGTCCGTCCCATTGTAGATAAACAGTTTACTTCTTAGCCATGAGCTGGGGGTCACAGAGCAGCTGGCTAGTGTTCAGGACACATCAAGCCAAGATCTAGTTCAGAGGATAAATCCAGCATGGCTATTAAGCTGTGCTTGCAATCTGGCCACTTCAATTAATCAAATTTCTTTTCTGTCTCTCTGCATATGCATTGTGGTTGCAGAGAGAGGGAGGCAGAGGGGGAAGAACCTTTGACCTCTTGATGGAAGTGAACTTGCTTTGACAATGGACCCGCCTTAGCCAGGGATCGTGTCGGAGAAAGGGAAGACGGATAAAGAAAAGCACAGATTAAAGAGGAAATATAGAAAATGGGAAAGAAATCAGCAAAGAGGGCAGAGAGATGGAGACCTAGAAATCAAAATGACAGACACAGAAATAAATGAAATAAATCGCTATCAATGAGTGTGATAGTTATGAAAATGTTCAAGGCTGTGTGATGCCTTATTGACTATGATAGAACCTGTTTAAAACCCTAATATTGTGCTATATTTGTGTAAAGTAGTATATCACAAGGAAAGCCATAAGGCAAACACAAGACATATATGTGTCTGACAATAACATCAGGACAAAGAAACATCACGCAAACGTATAAATGAGCCTATTGCAGAATTACCACTTTCAGTGCTAATAAGCAGTGTGTTGCAGAACACAATTTGGGGTACACAAATATTTGGGGTCCCTTGAGCATGATTTAATATCCCCTTACCTCTGGCACAGATTTTCTTTAAAATGCATTGTCGCAATCTCCAGTTACTGAAATCATTCTCTGATGCTGTGATTTGGGGGGCACTGGAAAGGAAAAATATATGGAGGACACGTAGTGTTCTGCTTAAAGAATTAGAAGGTTACAATTAGGCAGAAAATGTAAGGAAAAAGAGACTCTATTTCAACTGTCAAAAGTAAAGACAAATAAGTCAATGGGACCTGATGGAATACACCCAAAGCTATTAAAAGAGCTTAGTGGTGTACTAGCAAAACCATTAACAGATTTATTTAACCAATCCTTGTTAACAGGAGTAGTCCCAGAAGATTGGAAGTTAGCAAATGTTGTGCCCATTTACAAGAAAGGTAATAGGGAGGAGTCTGGCAACTATAGGCCAGTGAGCCTTACTTCAGTAGTGGGGAAAGTGATGGAAACCATGTTAAGGGATAGGATTGTTGAACATCTAAAAACACATGGATTTCAAGATCAGAGACAACATGGATTTACTTCAGGGAGATCATGCCAAACTAATCTTATTGATTTTTTTGATTGGGTAATTAAAATTATAGATCAGTGTGGTGCAGTAGACATTGCTTACCTAGATTTCAGTAAGGCTTTTCACACTGTTGCACATAGAAGGCTTATCAATAAACTGCAATCTTTAAGTTTGGATTCCAATGTTGTTGAATGGGTAAGGCAGTGGCTGAGTGACAGGCAACAGAGGGTTGTACTCAATGGAGTATATTCGAAGCTTGGACTTGTCACTAGTGGGGTACCTCAGGGATCTGTACTTGGACCCATTCTCTTTAATATTTTTATTAGTGATTTTGCAGAAGATCTTGATGGTAGGGTATGTCTTTTTGCTGATGATACTAAGATATGTAACATGGTCGATGTTCCAGGAGGGATAAGCCAAATGACAAATGATTTAGGTAAACTAGAAAAATGGTCAGAATTGTGGCAACTGACATTTAATGTTGATAAATGCAAGATAATGCATCTTGGACGTAAAAACCCAAGGGCAGAGTACAGAATATTTGATAGAGTCCTAACCTCAACATATGAGGAAAGTGATTTAGGGGTGATTATTTCTGATGACTTAAAGGTAGGCAGACAATGTAATAGAGCAGCAGGAAATGCTAGCAGAATGCTTGGTTGTATAGGGAGAGGTATTAGCAGTAGAAAGAGGGAAGTGCTCATGCCATTGTACAGAACACTGGTGACACCTCACTTGGAGTATTGTACACAGTACTGGAGACCGTATCTTCAGAAGGATATTGATACCTTAGAGAGGGTTCAGAGAAGGGCTACTAAACTGGTTCATGGATTGCGGGATAAAACTTACCAGGAAAGGTTAAAGGATCTTAACATGTATAGCTTGGAGGAAAGACCAGACAGGGGGATATGATAGAAACATTTAAATATATAAAGGGAATCAACACAGTAAAGGAGGAGACTATATTTAAAAGAAGAAAAACTACCACAACAAGAGGACATAGTCTTAAATTAGTGGGGCAAAGGTTTAAAAATAATATCAGGAAGTGTTACTTTACTGAGAGGATAGTGGATGCATGGAATAGCCTTCCAGCTGAAGTGGTAGAGGTTAACACAGTAAAGGAGTTTAAGCATGCGTGGGATAGGCATAAGGCTATCCTAGCTATAAGATAAGGCTAGAGACTAATGAAAGTATTTAGAAAATTGGGCAGACTAGATGGGCCGAATGGTTCTTATCTGCCGTCACATTCTATGTTTCTATGTTTCAGTAAGAATGGAGAATGTTTGCACTGTGGGTCGGTTTCTAGTTGTGAAAATGATGGAGCTAGGCAGAGGAACGGATATGTGTATATAAAGACCTATATGATATACTGTAGCACAAAAATAAATAAATTGACAGATGCAGTAAAAATCTGGGCCCTATGGCTTATGGTAACATGTATCAACATTTCACTTTAAACATTATTTCGATGGATAAAGGTATCTCAGCGTACTATGGTAAAGTAAGTATGGCTTCCTGTAGAAAGTTTCAACAACAACCCAGCAGGTAGATCTGTGTAACAGAATGTCAGTGATTGTGGCTTCCACTTTCTGCGGCAGACTCCACACTTCAACGGCAGAAAGGCAGGTAACAGGATGTTGACCTGTGGCCTCTCTGTGTTTCTCGTTGCATTTTGGATTGTAATTTGTGTCAAGCTGAAGGACTAAGAAAGGAAGCACCGTGCTCCCTTTCTTAGAAGTGAGAAACATAATATAAAACCAAAGAGATCCAATTGAGGAGACATGAGCACTCGCCGCTCTGTGTGTCTGAATGTGCAGAGAGAAATGGCTCCACCAGACACCTCTGACACTGAACTGTTCAGAAAGCTTTTTCTGATTGTTTGCTAAGTAAAGGGAGGAAGTGAACAGAAGCCAGAAGGACCCAAGTCGATTAGGATTGAATGCAGCAGTTTGGGGATAGGATTCTATAATGCAGCGAGAGCAATGCTATTCATTGTCTTCTAAGTGCTATAGATGCAGCTTTCTCTGCCTACATCAGCCCCCCCTCCTCTCGTCCTGTTTCACTTGACCTACGGGTCAGAGGCGCACATGCTGGCCTCATCGTCTCCTTGCCATATTAATTACCATTCTCCTCAGTCAGGGCAAGAGAACAACCTTTGCAGCATTAGTGCTAATTAGGAGAAGGCAGAGGCCTGTTCCTGCAGCATTATAAGCGTTTGCTCCTCCTTAGAAATTTAAAGGACCCAACAACAGTAACAAAGCTATGAATGAGAAAGGATGCAATGATACAGTGTCTGCCCAGCATTATGCACTACAAGCATGTCAGACTTTTTATTCAGGGCAGGAGGTAAACTATAGACCTATACAATGCAGGTTTACATGCTGGAGCCTGGGACCAGTGCTCAGAGAAGAAGGCACATGCCTAGTGGTGCCTTGCTGTCAGCCACATTGTTTAGACATTAAAAAATATATTCTACATACTTCCTGGGTAGATCAAACACAATGAAATAAGTGACTATGCATTGAATGAAATCACACAGACAGAATGGAGTGTTTAAAACCAATGTTTTGCATGGCGTTCTGAGCAAACACAGCCACAAAAAAGAACAGATCTGAGACAGATACATCGAGGGTCTTGGAATCCAGTCCTCGAGGCCAAATGGAGAGTTTTCAGTATGATGCTCTACATTGCTCAGAATACGGTGTCATGGCATTTTAATTAGAGGAATGCTAAACTCTGCTCCTGCACCAAACTTGAGGCTGCCATAAACAAGGTATACAGTTAACCTGCCAGTCCATACAAGTTGAATAGGGGCTGGATGTCAGGCGGGCAGCTCTTTGAGTGGTGCTCCAACTTACTGAAATGCTCAGGCCCTGCCAAGACCACTCTTTAGTAGTGCTTTTTACTGAGACCCATCTTTGTTTATAGGGTCTGTCTTAAAAATAAGTGAGGGCTTTTAATTTAACATAATTTTGAATCAGGGGCTGAACTTGTTAGATACAGTCTAGCTAATTTGATTTTATTGAGTGGCATAAAGACGCAGGATTGCATAGTTCATTCTGCAATAGGAATTGACCATGAGATCAATATGAACGTTGCTTTGCATTTGGTGTGATCCTAAGAATTGTGAAGAGTCTCTGCGTACTCAGAATCGAGATGATGCGGTTTCTATTAAACAAAGTTAGCTGGAATAATATTTCTCACATATTCCAGTTTTGTCTAGTGTGTTAGTATTCTTGTCTCTGGCTATAAAACATGCCACAGCAGGCCAAAATTAATAAATATATCTAATTAATAAAAACTCATCAGTTCCCAGCTAGAAATGTATTTATTGTGAAAGATCTGTCTGGATTTCTATAGGGCTCTTCTGCAGTGATCCATGTCAACGTGAGTTGGTATTAAGATGAAATCAATGTATTACGAACAAAGCTAGCAGGTATGGGGGATGTTGGTTGGAAGGCGCGGGCCAAGCTCTATAAAAAACAATCTGCAATATGCACAAATATGGAAACAAGGGGTATTTGTTATTAGCAATTTGCTGGAGGGTAGCTGCGAGCTATATTCAGCAATTGTGTTAATCAGGTTCTCAATTGACTGCAATTTGCATTAAACAGCAAGACACTGTTATACTGTGCAGATAAACAACCAGGACTCTACATCCTGTTACAGGACAAACTATACATCCAATCTTATATATGTGTATATATATATATATATATATAAATATGTATCTCACCCATGCACACATGCAGAACGTGTACAGTGACATGCAGCAAATACATACTTGCAGCCAATTCTATAGCCCATACTATAAACTACAGAGATCTTGTGGGTTTAATACAATAACATAATATCAGAGATAACAATTAGAGAAAGAGCACATACCAAAGAGCCCTACATTTGTCATAAAAGGGTAAGGGTACGAGATTTGTTTGTTGAGAGACTGATAGTGTCAGGGGTAGGTACCAAGATGATGCATTATCGGTGGTGGCATTTATAACTTATGAAGAAGGTATAGTTTATAACTTGTCAAGTGCCCAGGTGGCATGCTTTATAACTCACAAAGTGCCCTGGACTTCCCGTAACTCACCAGGTACCAAAGGGGTGTGCCTGATACCCTGCTAGGTGTCCTGGAGGAGTACTTTATAACCTGCTAGGTACCAAATCCATGTACTAAGTTCCCAGTGAGTATACTTTATAACTCAAAAAGGACCCAAGCATTGTTTATATGCTTTATAACCCAACATGTTCCAACCTGAAACTGTAGCTAACAGACAAAGAAAGAACAAATTTAGGACAAAATAAATTAAATACATTTTTTTTTTTTTAAATGGTTTGAGACTTGTAGACTCTGCATTATAATTTGAAATTCCCCTATTTACTCTCCAGAATTCCCATTTTAGTGGATAACCCCAGCGGAGTGCAAGCACGTTCCTTGTTTTACGGTGTGTTTCCTGTGGATGTGTTTCATGTTAAGCCACTCACAGCAGAGTTTTATGAAATGAAGCCAGCACGGTACAAAGTCAAGTGAATAAGTCTAATAAAAGTAACACTAATTTGAGGCAAGCTTGAATGGCAGTTTAGAATTTGCGCTCTGAAGGCACCTAATTCCTTTGATCCTCTGTTTTCTCCAGAATAGTGAGATGCTCTCTGGGGAGAGCACTCTGTTACTCAGCGCTGGATGTTCAAAGTGTGTTGTATGACGGTTTCCCCCGCTTCTAAATCCTCAAAGTTTCTTCTGTAGAACATGCACAGCTATACAAGACCATAGGTTAAACAAGCCTGGGAGGGGGCTTGAAAGATGCCAAGGGCCTTCACGCCATGTGGCAATAGTTTGCACCTAGATGGAGTTACAGAAAAAAAAGATTAAAAGGAAATCTATAATTTGGGGATTTATTGTTGAATTAATGTATCAATGTGACACAACGCAGATGCAGTCAAGGGTTTTTAGGCCCTTTTTTGAAAATGTATCCCAAAAGGGTTTACTTTTCACTATATCTGATGATCCTGATGTAGGTCATTTACACACAGACATTCTAAAGGCCATATGCACATCTTGCCATTGAAAGCTCTTTTCAAGTGCACATTTACTGCTCTCGTCAATCGTGATCTGACCTGGCCTTGGCTGTGACAGCAGAGGGAGAGCTCCCAGCTATGTCTGTCCTTAGGGGTAGCATGCACAGAGGATCACTGTCCACCCGCTGTAAGGTTGTCCATCATTCCTGGATAAAGCCAGTGGTATGTGGACTATGGAAATCCATTAGAGTAAGGCTATTGTGGTACCTGTTGTTGGATTGAAATACAAACAATTCCTTTACAGGCCATCTTTTATATCTTCAGCTGATGACCCACCCAAAAGTGATCCAGTCTCATTAATGCATTAATTCCAGAAGGGGGATAATCCATTAGATCAAGTAGCCAAAATCACATGATTAACACCAACATTCTGGTGATCGACTGCACATATTTTTCAAATAACATTCTCGACTTGCCAGGTAGGGTTCATTGATCCTTGGATTTTACCCTGAAAAACCATTTTTAATTTTCCAGTCACAGAACCAATTGCAAACATATAATACAAGCAGCTGTTATTTTACTGTGCACTCCCACTCAGCTGCTTGTACTGGGTGATGCACATTATATATAATGCAGCAAATGCTCAGAGTTCATTTGAGAACATGCACCATATCACTGATCTGGTAAGCAAAGCACCATCTCTGATGAGTAACACAGGTTCTTACAGAAACAGGAGGACTCAGGTTGAATGTCTCATTGAGAAGGATTTCTCAAGAAGACTGAGAGAGCTTAGCGCTACAGTGATGGTGTCATTGCATTTTCTGCCAACTGACATGGCAAACTGATTATCAGTACATCACATTGTGCTGCAGCAGCCTACAATTATACAATTACATTGATACAAGCTTTCAGCAAGTGTTTATTTCTGCTGCCAATCATCACACGCACTGGGAAACAAATGCTCCGATTGCCCAAGCTGGTGCTCTCTCCTGCTGCTGTTAGACACTTTCCCCAGATCCGCTTTACCACTCTCCTTACTGCATTTATGGACACAGGAATATTAGTTCCTATCTTTTCTTTTACCATGAAACAAAGTATGTGTGCTATGTTTTGAGATCAGAAGAAAGCTAAAACCAAATAATCGCAACATATGAGATTAGTTTAGCACCACCGATGTGTGTGGAATGGAGAAATGAGTTGGTTGGCAGCTATCCCACGGTAGTCTTCTTTTTCAGCATGTAACAGTCAGTAAGTGCAGTGTTATGGCTCCAATACTCCAAGCTATTCCACTGCTTTCCTTCACAGGACCGTTGGGTAGGAGTTTCCAGCATGGTATCTGCAACTGTATTCAACAGTCTGTTTTCTGGGGCCTGAAAAAAGAAGCCAATTTCTGCAGTATTTTTTCTTCTGAATCTATTTTGTATTTATTTTGCAAAGGGACACTATAGTCGCTATAACCATTCCATCTCATTGATGTGGTTATGGTGCCTGAAATCCTCCATTCAGTGTTAAACCATTTTCCAGCAGTTTAACATTAAATAAGGTTTTCTAGCCACCCACAGCCCTTACTGAAGGTGTGCTAAGCAACACACAGGGGATGGACTCATTTAGCATTAACATAATAAAAACTGTTTAATAAGAGGATGCTGCCGTGAGACCCCGCACACAACTACTTTAATGTGATGAAGCCATTACAGTACCTATAGTGTCCCTGTGAGTAAGGTAAATTAGCATAGGAAGAAGAAACTTCCCTGTACAAGGCTCTATTTAAAAAAGCAATTCTGTAGCACAGAAGCACTGTAGCACTGATCATTCAATGTTTAAAACTCTACCCAGATTTGCTCATTACAGAGAACTCAGTGTTAGTGTGTGAATGTGTGTGTTCTCTTTGTACTGGGCTCTTTAAGTTCAGATATGGAATATGGTCTAGGGAAGGAATAGTTCACAGATTATAAAATCATAAAAAGGTGCTGCTTCCTTTATTAACAACCCAGGGTTGTTAGTGTGTAGTTCCATGTGTTTATGAGATATATATTCATATATATGGTTACTGGCCCTTCCATAGCTCCCTCCAAGTGCTGCTATGCATCTATAAGCATTCTCTGGTCATTTTGCGAAAAACTAAATTAGTGATTGTGCCAAGCAGTTCCAGTCAGCAGTGTTTGTTTACACCCTGACTGTAGTCTGTGTCAGTATTACATTCAAGATAGTCCAGAAATATGGCCAACATGCTCTGGTAATTCCAGTGGTAGCTAGGGCGTCACCATCTCTAAACTAGAAGCAATGACAGAGAGACATCTCCAGCTGAGCAGCAAGTATGGCTATTTGTACCTCCAAATACAGGGCAAATAGGAACAAATAGGTTCAGTTACCTGCTTGATTAATACAACATTATATATATATATTATATATTGTGACAATCACTGTTACCATAGAAACACAGAATATAACATACCCACACTAGATACCCATGTCATTAGAACTACATAACTAACTCTTAAAGGACCACTCTAGGCACCCAGACCACTTCAGCTTAATGAAGTGGTCTGGGTGCCAGGTCCCTCTAGGATTAACCCCTTTTTTTTATAAACATAGCAGTTTCAGAGAAACTGATATGTTTATAAATGGGTTAATCCAGCCTCTAGTGGCTGTCTCATTGACAGCTGCTAGAGGCGCTTGCGAGCTTCTCACCGTGTAAATCACAGTGAGAAGACGCAAGCGTCCATAGGAAAGCATTGTAAATGCTTTCCTATGAGACCAACTGAATGCGCGCGCAGCTCCTGCCACGCGTGCGCATTCAGCCGAAGGGGAGGATCGGAGGCGGAGGGGAGGAGGAGAGCTCCCCGCCCGGCGCTGGAAAAAAGGTAAGTTTAACCCTTTTCCTCTCCCCAGAGCCGGGCGGGAGGGAGTCCCTGAGGGTGGGGGCACCCTCAGGGCACTATAGTGCCAGGAAAACAAGTATGTTTTCCTGGCACTATACTGGTCCTTTAAACATGCTTGAGATAATAGCATTAAAACTGTTTATATAATGATAGCTCAGCTTTAATACACATAACAATACATCTGTCCTGAGTCTCATTTGCACTTTATAAAAATGAAACATACGTATCTCGTTTTATTCTTTGTGTTCAAAATATACAATCTCCAGAATTTCCTTTTAACCACCTGATTGCCAGAGCGCATGACCCACAATAGCACTAAGCAGATTAAAGCAAGATGCTTATGGCAGGGTAATTCATATTGCAGTAAACCTTAGTAGCAATGTCTGGTCACCGTGTACAAGAAACAATTAAACATCTTTATTTAGCAATACATAAGGAGTACTCTGTCTGTGAACCTCAAAGAATCTGATTATACACTACTGATATAATCTACCATAACCTTATTACCACAGTATGAACCGGTACAGCAAACATGTTTATTAAAGAGACCATCAGCTGGTAGAGATATATGTAGAGATATATGTTTGTTAAACCAGTCTTTAGAGACTATTTCATTGCTTGGATTTGTTTATATCTTTACTGGAATATAACTAGGTTAACGATTCCTGGCCAATGAGACCCAGGTTAGTAACACTGCCTTATTACTTTCAACATGGGTGGGCAACTAGCTATCCCATGTACTAAAGGATTTACCATTTGAAATCAGCTAGCGAGGTGGTTCTCCATAAGCATTATAATTCTGGCTAGAGTAGGGGATAACTATCTTTGTTTGTATGCAGAGATTATGATAAAATATACCAACATCAGCACAAACCCCCCTTTTCCAATGTGTCATCCAAACAAATCATTAGTGTCACCTAAAACAAACTCCGGAATCCTTTTTCCAACAATCCTGCCACACATTCCTATCTCAGTTACAGACATGGTATAACATATGCTGAGTATAGTTTTGTTTAACCAGCTAAAAAGAATTGAGTGTAGTGTGGGTGTAGGCATTCACCAAAGTGTTTCCGCCTGCACACTTTCTCTGGTAGAAGAGAAACCGAGGATTACATATCCCAGCACGGCAGAGGTCAGAGCACGATGAGGTATAGAACGTTGCCGAATTGGAATTGGGGATCACAACTGAATATTTGTGTGTGCTCTAAAATTCCAGAGAAGGCAAGCCAAGCTGTAACTATTCACACCCCTACAATGTATTATTTTCTGGTTGGGCAAGGTATAATTACTTGGTAATATTTAACACATAAAAAATGTGCCTCACTGTCTAAAGAGCTCCAAAGTCCTTTAGACACACAGGTATCACTCGAGGTATATTTACTGGCAATGGCAGCATCAATGAACATTATCTGAAATAAGGCAGAGTGATATAATGGAGAGAGATATTATGTAAGTGCATAACTCTCTATTTAAGGAACTCTCAGTTACCAGAGCCATCCAAGCCCAGCTATGGGTATCAGCGTATTCGGGAAGAGGGCTAAGCCCACTATGGCCCTGCTCCAAAAGCAAAAAAATAAATAAATCTAGAACTACTTCCAATAGCTTTATACCAATGAATACTTTAATTCCTAAACAGCATATAAAACTCTTAGTACAAAGCACTGTGACTTTTAGTTCCAGAAACTCACAAAAAGCATCTGAAAAAGCACACCATTAGAAAATGACATGTAAGGATTTTAGAACGTTTTAATGGTATTAATAAAAAGTCCCTAGACACTGCACTACTTGTAAAGATGTTACTCTCCACAGCCTCGTACACATCGGAATAGATACCATCACCCCTCATTGGAGAGGTGGTGACACAGAGAAAATGCCGGCCATGAGAGAGACAGAGTGGGTATACAGATTAAAATCCTCTGGATTTCGATATATTGGCTTTTCTATAATGATCTTTTACTGTACACCATGCCATTTATATGTATATTGGTTTTAATAGGATAACCACTAGACTGTATGTTATGGTATTAATTAATACTCTCTTGTTTTTATCTCATCCATTTTTTATTTATTTTATCCATTTATCTATTTTTTATCTTTCTTCCCATCTTTCCCATCGTTAGTTTATATACACTGCTCAAAAAAATAAAGGGAACACTTGAATAAACAACACAATGCAACTCCAAGTCAATCACACTTCTGTGAAATCAAACTGTCCACTTAGGAAGCAACACTGAGTGACAATCAATTTCACATGATGTTGTGCAAATGGGATAGACAACAGGTGGAAATTATAGGCAATTAGCAAGACACCCCCAATAAAGGAGTGGTTCTGCATGTGGGGACCACAGACCACTTCTCAGTTCCTATGCTTCCTGGCTGATGTTTTGGTCACTTTTGAATGCTGGCGGTGCTTTCACTCTAGTGGTAGCATGAGACGGAGTCTACAACCCACACAAGTGGCTCAGGTAGTGCAGCTCATCCAGGATGGCACATCAATGCGAGCTGTGGCAAGAAGGTTTGCTGTGTCTGTCAGCGTAGTGTCCAGAGCATGGAGGTGCTACCAGGAGACAGGCCAGTACATCAGAAACCGTGGAGGAGGCCGTAGGAGGGCAACAACCCAGCAGCAGGACCGCTACCTCTTCCTTTGTGCAAGGAGGAACAGGAGAAGCACTGCCAGAGCCCTGCAAAATGACCTCCAGCAGGCCACAAACGTGCATGTGTCTGCTCAAACGGTCAGAAACAGACTCCATGAGGGTGGTATGAGGGCCCGATGTCCACAGGTGAGGGTTGTGCTTCCAGCCGAACACCGTGCAGGATGTTTGGCATTTGCCAGAGAACACCAAGATTGGCAAATTCGCCACTGGCGCCCTGTGCTCTTCACGGATGAAAGCAGGTTCACACTGAGCACATGTGACAGACGTGACAGAGTCTGGAGATGCCGTGGAGAACATTCTGCTGCCTGCAACATCCTCCAGAATGACCGGTTTGGCAGTGGGTCAGTAATGGTGTGGGGTGGCATTTCTTTGGGGGCAGCACAGCCCTCCATGTGCTCGCCAGAGGTAGCCTGACTGCCATTAGGTACCGAGATGAAATTCTCAGACCCCTTGTGAGACCATGTGCTGGTGCGGTTGGCCCTGGGTTCCTCCTAATGCAAGACAATGCTAGACCTCATGTGGCTGGAGTGTGTCAGCAGTTCCTGCAAGACGAAGGCATTGATGCTATGGACTGGCCCGCCCGTTCCCCAGACCTGAATCCAATTGAGCACATCTGGGACATCATGTCTTGCTCCATCCAAAAACGTCACGTTGCACCACAGACTGTCCAGGAGTTGGCAGATGTTTTAGTCCAGGTCTGGGAGGAGATCCCTCAGGAGACCATCCACCACCTCATCAGGAGCATGCACAGGCATTGTAGGGAGGTCATACAGGCACGTGGAGGCCACACACTACTGAGCCTCATTATGACTTGTTTTAAGGACATTACATCAAAGTTGGATCAGCCTGTAGTGTGTTTTTCCACTTTAATTTTGAGTGTGACTCCAAATCCAGACCTCCATGCGTTGAAAAATTTGATTTCCACTTTTTTAATTTTTGTGTGATTTTGTTGTTAGCACATTCAACTAGGTAAATAACAAAGTATTTCAGAAGAATATTTAATTCATTCAGATCTAGGATGTGTTATTTTTGTGTTCCCTTTATTTTTTTGAGCAGTGTATATATGTGTGTGTTTTTTTTATATATTTCTCACTTGCATATTATAAATCTGGACATCCGAACTACTACAATATTACATACCTCTGTATTTTGTCAATGGATAGTGTCTTATACACTGAATGAGTCCAAGTCATATGATATGTTTTAATATGATACGAGCATCAGGAATTTATAGGGATATATATTATATGATAAATAATGATTTTTCTTCTGAAGTATGGGATCTTTAAACTATAGAAATTGTACTATTTTTGTTTACTCCATTTTTATATTCTTTATACAAAATGCCTCTAATGCCTTATAATTGCCCCAGGTTGTCAGAGAATAAGATTTTATTGTACACATTATACATATATGAATGGACTATCTTGCATACATTTTTCCATTTATGTATATTTGTCTTTTTTCTATTTTTTTCTAGTTCTTTTTTTATATATTTTTTGATTCATTTTTACACACAAAGTCCTATTCATATATATTTTTATATTGTGCTAGTACTGCCTGTTAGCAATAAATGTAAATATAGGCATGTATGTGAACACAAACCGCAAATATTCTGAGCTGTTCAAAGTTTGCAAGCTCAGAGATGTGGCTGTGTAAATTGCCAATAAAGCTAGGTTGCGTTCCAGTGTGGATGGCCCGAAAAGACGCACGTACGGGCAAGAACATAGAAGCTCCTGAGGAAGTTGGATGATCGACGAAACACGTTGAGCTTTGTTGAGAGAACCCTGAAACTTGGTATATGCAGTCTTCAGAGCACTTTCTTCAACTGTTTCTGCACTTTAATCCTGTGCTGCGAACTGTGTGCTGTGAAAGGAAAGTGGGTGTCAGTAGTTTTTCGGAGCACCTTATACTACCCTTTTGCTTGATTTGATCTGCACTTTAGCACTTGCACTTTGATTTTGTGTATCATATATTTTGTGCTACAAGCTGCTAGCCACAAGGGGTTCAGGCCTATCCAGGCTTCTTATTGCTAACTGCACACCTATGTTTTGTGCTAATATTCAATGGATTTGTTTTAATTTTAATTTTCAATAAATTGTACACCATTTTTACTAATTCTCGTTCTCTCCAGTTTTGAGACATTCCAAACGAAGTTGGTAAATATTAGTGACTGTGGCGCCCTGTTATATTGTATTGATTTTATCTTTACTTTGTGTTTCTAGAAATGCGTATGAATGTCTGGGCTCTGGATCACATCCAGCGGCTTAAATAAGGGTTTAGTCACTTATATATCTTTCTTCACTGATATTCTGATTTATTTCAGATAATGTTCAATGATGTAGAGATACAAATAAATATACATTGAGTGATATATGTGTGTCTAAAGCAACCTGGAGCACTTTAGATTTTTTTTAAGGCATTTAATATTGTTACAAAAAAGTAATTATACGTTGCCAGAACCAGAAAATAACTCATGTTAGAGGTGTGAATATTTACCACTTGCTTTGCATGGAGCTTTCTAGAGATATATATACGTTTGAGTACTAAGCGACTTGCACATTTTGTTTTCTGGTTTTTTTTTTAGGATACAGTGGTACCTCAGTTTATGAACTGAATGCGTTCTCCTGGACTTTTCTTATTGCGAAAAATTTGTAAACCGAAATGTGGTTTCCCATAGGAATACATTGAAAACCAATTAATCGGTTCTGGAGGTCAGAAAAAAAGCAATATAAGCTGGCATGGAAACCAACCCACAATGCAGAACACACAATAAAAGACATGCAAACAACAAAGCTCAGCTCCCTACCATTCCACAGCTTGAGAAATGCACCAAAAAGTCCCAAAACAACTGCAAACAATTTCCAGAATGGCTCCAAAACTCGATGCAAAAGCCGCTCCAACACCTCCACAGTCGACGTCACGTGCTACCCACAGGCTCCAGCATGCAGGGGGCGGTGCTATAAACCTCCCAGGTGCAATGCATCCTAGGGAAACTTGCTTTGTATTGCGAAAAAAAAATTGTCAACCGAGGCATTATTTTCAATGGATTTTTATTTGTAAACCGAAAATTATGTTAACCGAGGCGTTTGTAAACCGAGGTCCCACTGTATTTGCAAACAGTTCAGAGGTTCTCCCACTGGAATTTTGAAATAACTTCTATGCACTGTGACAAGATTAGACTTTTAATTGTATTACATTTTTAAGTGACCAATTCCCACAGCCTGACCTGCCTCCCAAGATTGGGAATTGTGTACATGAGATATAGGGCCTGACTAGAATAAAGAACATCCCAGTGACACAGTGAAGCACGACAAATGGAAAAAGACTCCCAAATCACAAAAGGAAAACATTATTTGGGACCCTGTCCAGCAGGACCTGGGACGGTTGGGAGGTATTTAATGGTTCAAAGTATTTTTCATTAACACACAGGACAGCTGATATAAATGAGAAGATGGCTTTGTATTTTAAAGCATGGCATATAAAAAAATCCAGATTAAAGGGAATGTACTTCCCAATCATTGACCACATGTGGTGGTTCAATTAATTTTTAACATACTAGATAAATAAGTGATAGGAAAAAAGAGTGATGGGATGGCTAACATGTTCTATTACAATATATCAAATATGAAGAGCCTTATCTTGAAAGAAGTAACAAGGAAGGGGATTCCTTCGGTGGATACCTTAGGCTACACAAGAGCCCTGTATCTGCATATATTTACATTTCTGCATAATGTCTTCAGATAATGATGTTAGCTGCTCATTAATGCAAATGTGGTTAATCCTATCAATCGCACATTTAAAGTACAATCTGTTGTTCTAGCACCAGGGAGGCCATACGTAAAAGGCAAGCAACACAAATCAAATTGATCAGTTTCTTGGTTGCTTTCAGCTACACACTGAGAACATATGTAGCGAGTACAGTCCCTGCTTCACAGAGGATTAGTGTAAACTGGAGACAACAAATTACAAAATTCAGTCACATTTTGAAATTTTCTGCTACAATAATTCACTTTATGTCCAATTAATGAGGCTGATTGAACGCTGGTGCGGTAATTCACTGGTAATTATACTGCGGTGTGCAGATACCACCCCATTCTCCATGCTGTGAACTCCAAGCCACAGGTCAAAAATGGAGCTGAAACAGATATAAGCGCCAAATAGTCTCACTGAAATATTAATGAGATTTTAATTTAGTGCTTTTAAAATACATCTTTCATCAGTGACTCTATATTGAATCATTATTTTATTTAAACATTTTTAAATCACATTAAAAATATAATGAAGTTTTCTGGGTCCTTGACAAACATCAGCCGTTGAATTGTGATCAGGGAGTCTTTGAAAATGAAAAGGTCCAGAGATTTATAGGGGGTCTAGCTTCAAGCCTGAGTCAAAGTCTACTAATCTCACAGCCACGACAGGGATGGCAACATCACAGAAATATCTTTGCTCGATCTGCTGCCGATTGTTTTGAAATATACTCATTTTGATTTTAAATTTCAGCAAGGCTAGATTCTGCATTTTAATGGGTTTTCGCTTCCTACCACATTTTGTTATGACAATTTGTATGTTTTATTTTTTCACATGTTTACATTTTAAAATTTCACCTTTTATTTTATTGGTATGTGTTTAGTATTTTAATTCACCTCTGTATTTCTGCCAGTAGCCCCAAACAGTCTGTTGTAATATTGTTATGTACGTATTGGATAAAAGAATGCTATCACGTTGCTGGCTGAAAGCTCATGCAGGTATTATGAGAAATGATGCCAGCAATACAATATGCAGGACTGTGCGAAATGTGATAGAGGTAATGGGAATGGTCTAATTTAAGACAGGAGTCCCCACAGTCTTATAGAGTCTTGCATTCCTGCTAAAGAAAATAAATAAATAAAAGACACAGCATTCTATTTAATGTTCATATTAGAATTTATAAGGTGGTGGACTAGCACAAGGAGTCTGGATAACAAAAGCAGGGAAAACAATGAACCAATTAAAGTTAAAGAATTTGAGATGGAGAACAGATCTGCCCCAAACAGGGCAAAAGCACAAAAGGCTGATTCAAGTGAGATGTTAACCCTGGGCATTAAAGAGACTAGTCAGACACAGTGTGGCGATCAAGGCAGGAATAATAACTACCATTGAAGGTAGGATCGGGCTCCAAGAACGCTCCTCGAGTGTCAAATGAGAAATAGACGCAATAAAATAGGCAAAAGGTAAAGCTCCAGGAACAAAGTCACAAGAAACACTCAGAACATGTGGAGGATGTCAGGAGAACCCTGTAGAGGGAGCAAGGTGTGCACATTTCAGACACGCTCAATAGTGGTGATACATGATGAACATCCCAGCCGTACGTTAAGAGGGACATATATCTATTAAGTAGTGCACTCATGACACGTCTATGAATTAATCTACACTACCATAGCTGTGATTGCATGAATAACCAAGACATATTGCTTGTGGGTCGGATCCAGATAAAGGGCAGTCAGTTCAGCCACAGCTGGGTGTCTTGCTTTGGACCACTCATAGACTACCATCATTTGTAAAAGCTACTGTATTGTTGCTTTGCTTGCCTCATTTAAGCGAATATATCATTTCAGTTATAAACCGAACACCATTTATTCCCACCTTGATCTGAAGCAGTGTACCGGGATAGTAGCCTGTACAGTACTCAGGTATATAGCTAGATACCTGACAGTGATCAGAGCAGGTTTACATCTGGCATGATACAATGAAAGCAATGTGTTAGGCTAATCCACCTCAAACTTGGCCACAGAAACTGCCACCTGTGTAGGGATTCACTTGGGACTAGATTTAGAATTCATTTCCCATTTGTGTTTTTATTTCTATATGATTATCTTGTATTGTTCCCACTAGCCTACACGGTAGCAGACACAGGGTATCTCCATTTTTTAAGTATATACTTCCTTTTTTCCTTGTCTCACTAAGGGTTGTATTAGCAGGTTTTTTCCTGTTGTCTGCGCTCCACTTATTACTTTTTTATTTTATCTCCTACTTTAAGTGGGTTTGTATCTGGAATCACAACACTTAAGTGTGTAGCAGGTTATTGATATACTTGCACAGTGTTGCACCATTTTGATTGCATGATAAGGGGATCATTTGTAAGTGGTAAGTGTTTTACCCATTTTTGTTCTTTGTCCCCTGAATGCCTTTTTAGCGCTTTTCATAATTCCTATTTCCTATATTTTAAAATGTATCAACATAACATCACCCCGAGGACCCCACATACCTTACCTTTCGTGCTACTCAAGCACTCATTCAACTCACCACAACTTAATGAATAATAAACAGAAGCCTAAATCTAGCGGGACCTGTTCACTAAACAAGTTGTAGGGAATTGTGAATTGAAAAGGATAGTTTTTGGCAATTACACACCTTGTACAAATCAATAAATAGTATATATAAACATTATACTGCACAAATAGATCTAGCATTGTAATCTAAACAAAGATATGTTTAAACTCTATTTCTTGCAGATTTCCCGCTGTCTTGTTCCAGTTAACACGCAATATTAAAAAAGGTCATGGGCCCATATTCCAAGGACACAGGAGGGGAGACTGCACCTGCATCTGCTTTCTCCCCCCGATGTTTGCAAATGAGCATTTTTAGTGCCAAAACTCATTTAGAAAATCATTTTTTGGCGGGGCAGATCATTTTTTCCATTCTAGGTGGAAGGCATATGCTTACAATATAAAGCAAATAAACTGGTTCTTAGGGGAAATTGCTGAATTGTTCTATAAGGGCAGAATTTAGGACTTCTCTTTTGTTTTCATTCTCGTTTATTTCAAACCTTTTGTTTGTTCACTATACCGTGCTTGCTAAAATTAAAAACTAGCAGGGTTATTCAATAAACTCAGAATTGTTGTCCCTCCCACTACTATGATGACTACTAGTATTGAAGTATAAGAACAATTTCAGTGTGTAGAACATGGATTCTCAGAGACTGACTGTACACATCAATGTATTTGAAAAATGATTCTGTTCTTGCCACCTGTGTTTCAAATAGAATTTGTCTTTCAGTCTTTCTTTGGCTTCAATCATTATAGAAGAGGTTTTTAGGAGTTTTTACAGAGCATTTTATTCATGGCTCTGCAGGCTGACTGCTTAGAATTTCAGATAAATGTCATGAAACTGGCTGAATGTAAAGCAGGTAATAAATACAGGCCATTTTCTAACTGTACATCTTTTAGGAAGGAACCTCAGCTCTTCGGTTGGACCAAGACCTGGTTTCCGTGGTAACCGTTCCATCTATAGAACTTTGCCCCAGAATTATATTTTATAAGTATGGTTCACATATTACACCCACGTACCAGAAATAACATCTTGGCATTTTTGGATTTATTTAGTCATACTCCATAGCTGCACAGTCTGTCAACTTGTTTATTGCTAGTAAACCATACTTTACTGCCTCGCCCTTGAGCACACACAGGTTTATTCAATAAACTGTGAATCATCGCAAATTCAAAGTGAATATCCAATTTCAGGCCAGAACAATCAAACTGAAAACAAAGCAGACTCAAAGCAGAGGGGCTTTGCTTGGGGAGCTGACCTAGTCTGGAATCCATGTAGGGTCTAGAAAGGCCCAGTTCTAATTTTGGAAACCTCTCATTGTTAGCCCAGAGTCCCCTGTCATATATAATTGTGAAAGTGCAACTTTAAAGCTTCATATTGGAGTTAATCACACAGCACAGTGTGTGAGTATTGTTGTGGGGGCAGAGTTTTAGTGCAATGGGTCTGGGTTTAATGCTGCAAGTCTGTGGTGAAAGGAACACTCCAATAGAATTTTTTTTTATTTTATCTGTTTAACAATTTTGTAGACATGAAAACATGCATGAATTTCATTATGGGGTTTTCAATTGAGGGTATATCTAAAAACGCCTTGGAAAAGGTGCAGATCTAATGTCCCTCCTCTTCTAAACCCGCCCATATTTATGTGTCTGTCCAATCACAGACTCCCAATGAAGCTCAATGAAGTGACTGCAAGGCAGGTGTTCTGGGCCATTGCTGCCTCTTGAGTTTATCTCCACTGAGCTAAACAAACCAGGAAGTAACAGGATGGGTTGTATGATTGACAGCCTAAGGAGTGTAACAGGGTTCATTCACAGAAGTGACATTTTCTTTTGAAATCTGAAAAAAGTGATTTAAGGGTTTGGAGTGTATCTTTAATACAGCAGGTGTGAGGTTAATACAGCAGGTATGGGGGCTAATACAACATGGAATAGGGTTAATAGAATATGGTGTCTGTTTAATACAACATGATGTGTTGTTAATGCAGCAGGTAAGGAGTTAATAAGACACTGAAAAGGGTTAATAGTGCATGATGTGGTTTAATACAGCAAGTATGGGGTTAGTACAGCAGATGTGGATTAATACAGTGTGTATGGGGTTAAAACAGCAAGTAAGGCATTTATAAATATATGTTTATATAACACTCGGTATCCAATGAAAGATTTGCAAGATTATTCACTTTGAGGCTAAAGCAGGGGTGTATTTACCGCTAGGCTGACCACCCCCCACTCTCCCTCAAAGGCAGGCAGTGGCGGCATTTTCCGGGCAGGCGGCAAGGGAGCACTGATCCTCCTGTTCAGCTCCCTCGCACGCACCGCAGTGATGCCAGAGCCGGAATATGACGTCACTCCGGCCCTGGCATCACTATGCGGCGCGCAAGGGAGCTGAACAGGAGGATCAGTTCTCCCTCGACGACTGCAGTGACCGGCCTGCCGGCCTGCTGGCCAGCAGCCCCCCTGGACCCCAGGGAAAGCGAGAATCCACCCCAGCACTCCTAAAGGTAGGGAAGCTGAGGGGATTGAATTTAAAAATAAAATTAAAAAAATGTGAGTGTGTTTGTGTGTGTGTGTCTGTTAGTGAGTATGTTAGTATGTGTATGTCTGTTAGTGAGTATGTTAGTATGTGTGTGTCTGTTAGTGAGTTAGTGAGTGTATTAGTATGTGTCTGTTAGTGAGAGTGTGTTTGCATGTCTGTTAGAGAGAGTGTGTGTGTCTGTTAGTGAGTGTGTGTCTGTTAGTGACTGTATGTGTCTGTTAGTGAGTGTGTGTCTGTTAGTGAGTGTGTGTGTGTCTGTTAGTGAGTGTGTGTCTGTTAGTATGAGTGTGTGTGTGCCTGTTAGTGAGTGTGTATGTTGTCTCTTAGTGAGTGTGTATGTTGTCTCTTAGTGACTGTGCATGTGTGTCTGTCAGTGAGTGTGTATGTCTGTTCGCTAGTGTATGTGTGTCTGTCAGTGAATGTGTGTATCTGACACTGAGTGTATGTGTGTCTGTCAGTGAGTGTGTATGTGTATTTAGAGGGTGGGGTGGGGGGTGCCTGGGATTTGTCATGCCCATGGCAGCACAAAACCAGGATACACCACTGGGCTAAAGTATAACTGGATTATATAACTTCTATAGTTTGGCTAGCTTGGCCTGGAATTAGAAATTCAGTTTGAATTCTCACTTTAGTGAAAAGTTCTATTGGTGTTATAATGTGAACCATAGAACATGTTAGTGTTTAGGGTTGGACGTACAGTGTAGTATAGGGTTAGATTTTGGAGGGGCTAAAGTCAATATATGTGAGAGGAGCCAGGGAATTCTCCTTGGACTGAAGCCTCTTTTTGTCACATGGCAAGCGGCTTGTTGGAGAATTGTTTAGTTGATAATTTGAAATTCACTGTGAATTCCTGGAACTGAATCTTCATAGCACAAGAAAGCCTATCACTATAACCCTACATCCCAAACCTGCAGCACCCAGGAGCTTTTATCAAGGATTGTCCTATCCCACTACATCGCCACATTCCAAGGATCATGCTTCTGGTCATCAGGTAATCAATATTACAATGAGAAATCTATCAACTATGACATTTTAGCACAGTATACAAATTTCACTGCATCATCTATTTTATTGGAAACATTCACTTCTCTGGAAAGTACTGTGACGGTATAATCCTGTGACCCGTCAATCATTCCCTTTTTCCCATGAAATAAAATAGCCAAGTAATCCACAGAATAATAAATCGCTGGTATCGCCGAATAATCCACACATGAGCCAAAGCTTAATGCTGGAACAAGACTGATTTACTGAGAAACAGGGCACACAATTTATACAGTACAAAACTCCTCCTCTGGGCCAGGCTAGATTATTGGGTTTGAGCAACTTATCAAACTCAATTATCTAGTGGCCAGAAAAGTTAAATTTTTTCACAATTATTAAAAACAAACTTTATGCATAACATATCATATCCCTGGGTAGCTGAGGGTGATGTGAGCAACATATCCAAATTTCGTAAGAATCCGTTTGGTAGTTTTGGAGTTATACCGTGTGGAAGTTTGACCGGCTCGCCACGAGGTTGTAGCCGACTCAGAGTTCCATGAAATCAGTGGTGCGAGCCGGTCTCCGTTCGGATGAAAATTGCACAAACCCCCCCATAGATGTAATGTAGCTGGTTACATGAGAGTGCTCCCCTCGTTCGGTAGATTGAAACTCCCGAACGCCATCCGTGTACAGTTCGTGGAGATGGTTCAGGCGGGACTTCCATGGGGGACCAGGGATTGCTGGAGAGCCATGCCGAAAATAGTGCCAGGCGCTCGACGCCTAAGTCCCGCTGGCCAGCCGTTCGGGAGTTTAAGATGGCTGCCATCCATTGTTCTCGCCATGTGTTCGTATCCCGAAATGGCAGCAACCCAGGAGCACTCAATTAGCTTGTGGTTTCATGTAATAACACAGGATTCTAAGTTCTAATTGCTACCCAGGGTGGTTCTCATTCGGTAAAATAGCTATTTTACCGAACAAGGGATTCTAAAGAATAAAAGTACCGAACAACCCACAATAAAAGATAGTGGATTCCACGAACAAAGTAGCAGGGAGGAAACGTCCCGAATGCAGGGAGGGTGATTCTTCACAAGTACATTTTAATAAGTAAAGTTGAATAAAACATTTGAAAATACATATAACCCATAGCTTATTTTCACCATTTTCATGTGATGCTCTGATTTCTTTTAAAGGGACACTATAGTCACCAGAACAACTACAGCTTATTGTATTTGTTCTGGTGAGTAGAATCATTACCTTCAGGCTTTTTGCTGTAAACATTGTCTTTTCAGAGAAAATGCAGTGTTTATTATTATTATTATTATTATGATATTTATATAGCGCCATCAAATTCCGCAGCACTTTACAATGGGTGGACGAACAGACATGTAGTTGTAACCAGACAAGATGGACACACAGGAACAGAGGGGTTGAGGGCTCTGCTCAATGAGCTTACATGCTAGTGGGAGTGGGGTAAAATGACACAAAGAAGGTAAGGATAGTATTAGACTAGTGACAGTTGCAGAAGAGGAATCAGTCAGGAGCTATCAACAGTTTAATTGATACGCTTTTATGAAGAATTGGGTTTTTAATGATTTTTTGAAGGAGTGGAGACTGGGTGAGCATCTAATGGAGGAAGGAAGCGAGTTCCACAGGAACGGTGCAGCCCTCGAGAAATCTTGAAGGCGAGCATCAGAGGTGGGAGTAGGGACAGAAGAAAGACGTAAGTCTTCAGCAGATCGTAAGGGCCTAGATGGGAAATACTTCTGTATAAGGGAGGATAAATAGGTGGGAGCAACATTATGTAGAGATTTGAAAGCAAGAATCAGAATTTTAAAGTGAGCTCTATATTTTATAGGAAGCCAATGTAGGGACTGACTGAAGGGTGAGGCATGGGAGGTGCGAGCGGACAGGAAGATGAGCCTTGCTGCAGCATTCATTATGGACTGTAGTGGCGCAAGTTGGGAGCACGTAAGACCACTGAGAAGCGGATTACAGTAGTCAGGGCGAGAAAGGACAGTGGAATGGACCAGCACCTTAGTCGCATCTGGCGTTAAGTAGGGTCGGATGCGCGCAATGTTTTTGAGATGGAAATGACAGGATTTGGTGATAGATTGAACATGAGGCTTAAAGAAGAGGTCGGAGTCAAAGATAACACCTAGGCAGCGAGCCTGCGTGGTGGAGCGATTGGTAGCACCGTTGACTTGGAGGGAGACAGACACAGGAGTAACAACACTTGAGGGAGGAAAGACCAGAATTTCAGTTTTGGTCAAGTTTAATTTAAGGAAGTGGGCAGCCATCCAGTTACAAATAGCAGAGAGGCAGTCAGAGACACTAGTCAAGAGGGACGGGGAAAGATCAGGAGAGGACAGGTAGATTTGCATTTACATTACAGCCTAGTGATAACTCCACTGGTCACTCCTCAGATGGCTGTTAGAGTGCTCCCTGGGGCAGTGCTTCACAGTGTGACTGATATTCAGTGTCTCCTCCCTCTGCATGCAGACACTGAACTTTCCTCATAGAGATTCATTGATTCAATTCATCTCTATGAGGAGATGCTGATTGGCCAGGGCTGTACTGTGATTGGATCAGGCCACCACTTCTGATGATGTCAAGTGATTAAAGTTAGTGATATCCACATAAGTCCATCCTTGCAAGCGCGCTGTCTTGGCATCATATTTGATTCTGGCCTCACCTTTGAGCCTCACATTCAGTATGTTGCCAAATCCTGTAGATTCCAACTTAAAAACATAGCCCGCATCCACCCCTTTCTTACACAAGATGCTACCAAGGAGCTTGTCCATGCTCTAATAATTTCCCCCATGGATTATTGTAACCCTCACCTTATTGGTCTTTCCAAAAGCTGTATTGCCCTGCTATAATCTGTAATGATTGCTGCCGCCAGACTGATTTTCCTCTCTAGTCGGTCCGCTCACACCTCACCCCTCTGTCAGTCCTTACATTGGCTTCCTGTATCTTATTGGAGTCAATTCAAAGTGCTAACCCATACCTATAAAGCATTGAACAATTCTAGCCCCTCTTATATCTCTTCATAAATCCATAGGTATGTCCCTTCTCGGTCCCTCCGCTCTGCTGTGACATTCTCCTGTCCGCTGCTTGCACCCGTACGGCCAACTCGTGCTTGCAGGACTTCTCACGGGCGGCTCCCTTCCTATGGAATAGCCTGCCTACCGCCATCAGATTTTCCCCTAGTCTTCAATCATTTAAGAAGGGCCTTAAAACCCATCTCTTTAGGAAAGCTTATGGCCTCCCAGAGTAACCTCTACCTTACATACTTTTCTTTTGCTCTCTCCCAAAGGGCAGCACTCTACTCTCTCCTCCAGCTCTGCTTCACTCCCACCTTATTTGATTGCTATTTTCTGTCCTAATGTGTTTTATACCCCTCCTCCTATAGACTGTAAGCTTGTTTGAGCAGGGTCCTCTTCAACCTATCATTCCTGTAACTTTTCTTGCAATTCTCCTATTTATAGTTACATCCCCACTCTCATAATATTGTAAAGCGCTACGGAATCTGTTGGCTCTATATAAATGCCATTAATAATAATAATAATTAATTATAATAATAATGTCACCAGTCAGCAGGCAGTTCAGGGGCAGAGGCAGCAGCTGCAGACTTGAATAAAAGTAAGATTATACTAGATTTAGGGAGGCAGGGCAGGGGGGCTAGATGGTGGTTTTACCACTTCAGGGTCAGGAATACATGTATAGTGTGTTCCTGACCCTATAGTGTTCCTTTAAATTTATTTTATATTTTATAAAATATAGCAAATAATCGGGTCAGTTCAGGTACAGACAGGGCACATATTGGGTATGGTGAAGAGAAATTGAAACATTGTATAATTTCTCCTCTTTACTGTATGCTCTCTCTGTGCTGACTGCCAGGTGCAAAGGACAGAGCTTATAATATTGACTGACAGGGAGCTAAGATGGCTGCACCCAGTTGCAGGATGAAAAAGTGTTTCTACACTTAACTTAATTTTTCTAATCTCACCAATACATATCTGTTCAATGCATAGTGTATATATGTAAATGTAATATTAAAAATCCAGGAAAGTGATTGCATTCCTTTAAGAAAGCCATCTCACCCTAATTTTAAACATAAAAAGTCCACCAAACACCCAATTTTGGTATGTTTACTGTAAGCAATGTGTCATACCATGTTTGATGATAAAGGTATCTGCATTTCACTTTCCCTCTGGAATGCATAGCAATACATATAAGGTGAAACAGTCCATGACAGAGTACCTCCCAAGTGTACCTTTTTAGGTCCTTATTTTGGGCCCAGATCCCGTTGTCCCTCTTTTTTCTCCTACAGTCCCTATATTCTAGGAGCTCCATATTGTTAGTGTATCTTAGTGTATGCCAGAGCACCACAGCAATAATACTTCCAGCAACGTGGGAGTAAACTGACATAATGTGTTTAAAAATCAGTCTGGGTATATAAGATACATTATTCTTGTTCTAAACAACATTTTAGTTGCATACATTTTTATTACTAAATCACCTAAAATGTCTCAGAACAGCCCCGTCCCTGGCCACACATACACTCGTATCCTTAAAATTAAAATGTCCCTATTTCCCCATTCGAAATGTTAGGAGGCATGCGACAGGTACTCCATAAAACAATAGCATCTACTTTTGTGAGATTACCTTTAGACAATGTCCAGTGATCTTCAGATTCCGCTAAGGACTTTTATTTTTCTGTTTAAATTAGATCTTCAGTGGGGGATTTTTCAAATGAAGACTTCTCACTGAACACATTCTAAAATCTGAAAAGCAATGAAAATCACTTAGCCTCTGATAATAAAAAAATGAATTGCCTTAAGTCTAAGCAAGAGACTTATATCAGTTAAATATGGGCAAAAAATTAAGGCCTGACCTCATTTGAAGACCATGCATTTCACCCTATCTCTGACATTTTCCTGAGAGGTCATTAAATCACTTGCACCAACACATCCTAGATCTCCTCGTTCTGCAGCAGCAAAAAGGCACAGGCAACTACAAATGATGCTTGTAGCCAGAGGGAAGCAAAGATAATACGATATAACTTGAAATATGGCTCATTTAACCTCAGAAATAATCCTTTGTCCACTCAGTGCATGGGGAATGCCAAGGTCAACACAAGGTTTCAGCCGGTAGGCCAGTTTTACCCTGAGATGATCAAACATAATATTCTATTATAAGCAGAACCACCAAGTTTTTGCCGTCTCCCCCCATATAGTTATTTTTTTTAAGTACTTCTGCTTAGTAAAAAGCCATCAAATATCACTGGGAATGATTACAATTTTTAACTGCACTAAGGAATTAAACCAAGAGCAAAAGGAGAGAGAGAAAGAAAAAGAGAGAGAGAGAGAGAGAAAGGAGCAGGGAGAGAGAGAGAAAGAGTCGGGTTAAGCTCAAAGGCAGAGAGAGCGAAATGGACCAGATTATACAAAATTAAAAAGCAAATGCGAGCAGACAATTTGTGCCGAGTGATTGCAAGCAATTACAGCTCGGCTTTTCTGGGAGGGAAGGGTGCATTATTTCAGCTTAAAAGGAGACTTTATTCATTCCTGATCAGCTTCTCCTGCCATTCTCTTTTATTCTTGGCTATCAATTTAAAAATAAATAAATAAATCTTTAGATGTTACATTTCCAACCCTGCTGAATGAAACCCTCAGGCTGTGAGGAGGATTTAAACTTCCCGTCCGCTCCTTCTATGGCCCCTGAAAAACCAATTTGCTCATAAAAAAAGCAAAACACACATACACAACACACACAGAGCATGTGTTTCTTTTGGAGGATAGCTTCAATCACACTGTAATTGTCAGGCGGAGGGCAGCTTTGATGTGAGGAATTATTATTATTATGCCTCTAATGTCTGCCTATGAATATCACAGCTCTGATATGACGGAGACGGAAACGCATCAGCAGGTCATTGCCCAAATGGTGCCAGAGAGGCAGACATGGTGTCCTACAACAGAATACCCAATGACGAACACTCAAGTTTGAAACTACATCATAGAAAGTGACTTAAAACAGTGCAAATGTTACAAGCTGGCGAATAAAGAAAGGTGAGCATGTTATTACTCCGGTGTCATGGAATATGGAGCTATCTGGGTCCTTGGACAAACTAGGTTTGGTGCTTCCCAATGTCTATCATGACAATGTCTTGTATTTGGCATGGTTAAAATAATGGAAAATTCTGCACTAGGGTGTAATGGTAGTTTATTCAGCCATGAAACATACACTGGCAACATTGAGAAAAAAAGACACTTTGAGTGTCAAAATTTCCCCAGTCAATGTTAGATGGCTGAATAAATTACCATCATACCCTTTTACTGAATGCTAAGGTTTCTGTTATTTTAACAATACTGTGGCCTATCCAACAAGTACCTGCAGCAGAAGCACCGAAGATCTCAGAAGGTTCTATTAGGTAACCTATAATACTACTTTGTAATTGCCTTGTAAATGGCATGGTTATATTCAAAGAAAGGTGGGGCCACGTCTTGTAGATGTAATTGGGGAAGACCATAGAAATTAGTTTTAAGTTTCTGACTGTTAGGTATGTCTCTTGATTTGTTACATTTTCCAGATACTACCAAGCTACACATACAGATTTACACATACATGGATTCAAATAATTAATTACACTTGATGAGAAACAAGTGTATTAACCTCGACCTTGTCCAATCAGTTCAGTAGCTGATCAAGGATACAAAAAACTCCTCAACAGTTCCCTCTTAGAAATGAACATTTAAATAATAATAATTGTATGATGCACAATGTTAATTGGGGTAGTTTACCTGTGCTTCAAATCCATTTGTTAAGGCAGCAGGAGAGCCATTTTTTTTTTGTTTTAATGGCTTTTTATCACAGTTTAAAAAGATAAAATATAGGACATCTACAGAACACATTCACAGACAATTGTCAGGAACATGCCCATACACCCTCACAGTTTAGAAAATAATTGATATGTATATATTTTTGTTATTACAACCTAAATCTATAAATGAGATTTCATATAACATCTACAACTAAAATGTCAAACATGTATAGAAAAAAAGTTCCCATGTTAGATTCCCTTTAATCTATGCTTGCCAAGGAAGAGAAAATAACTATTGTCAGCGTGCGGCAAATAATAAACTCGGTGTCAGTTCACAAAGGCCAGATAAAGATACGTATTATTGTGACACTACTGTGATTCCCTTGGAATTGGATGTTGCTTCTATAGGTAACACAACACTGGTCAGTGCTCATAACCTTGTAATATGTATCTTGAGAAAATTGAAGGTTATATATAATAATAAAAAGAAACAAGTTACAATCTTTGGCCATTTCACCATTTTATGTGAAAATACAACTGTTATTAACTATGGAGAAACATTGTATGAGTTTGACAAATGTGAATGATGGACCCTTCAACCTAAGCAGAAGCCCTCTTTTTCAGACTTTGGGGTCCTCCTCATCTTACATAGATGTTTTCACCCTAAACCATGGACATCCCTTATAATAAGGCCAACTTCATCACACATCGAGAGTCTCTTTATTCTACAGTGAGCTCATCTCCATCCTCAACAAAAGCGTTTAGTTTATATGAAAGCCGATAAATCCTTTAGGAGCCTTCCACAGTTGAACATTTAGACTATCTTAAAGTCAAATTCCAAATTCTTTACAGAGTAAAGCAAATAGAAAGGAGTTTTATACAGGATCAGGAGAACTAAATTATATACAAGGTTTCGGCGTCAAGCCTTAATCATGTATGACGCTAAAACATTGTATATAATTCAGTTCCTCTGATCCTGAATAAAACTACTTCCTATTTGCACTACTCTGTGAAGACCTTGGAATTTTATTTTGAATACTTCTAAGGGACTGCAGATCCATTCCATGGTGCTCCAGGCATTGTAGTAGACTCTATTGGGTTCCCTGAGTGCAAAGTTACCTTGGGAATTGGAAATTTAGACCCATTTCTTTATTAAAGTGTTTTTTTTTTTACCCATCATGACCATCTTCACTCAAAAATAAAGTATTTGCTAAAGAAAAGGCAGACCAGACTGAACTACATCAATGTTTCCTCCATCCTAAATCAAGGCCTGATCTACCCTGTATTAGCACCTCTTTATTCTATGTGTTTCCCTTTTTATCTAACATAGAGCCCCCAGTCCTACATCAATGTCATTTTCTTTGAACAATTCTTCTTTATAATGTATCAAAGCCAAGTTTAACCACGCCATTTCCATTCTACATTGAGGACCATTCAATGTAGTCCTCACTGGATATGGAGAAGTCCTCTCTATCTTCACACTGATATCAATAAGGACATGTGACTGTGCAATACTTTTTATATTTAATTGGCATTGAGTTCTTCACTGGAAAATATGCAGGCACTAAAACAAATTGATTAAGCAAACCACACGTTTTTTTGTTTAAAGAATAAATCAGGTAACCAGTTAATTCAGTTAATCAGCATATAAAAGGCAGTAAATCCGGTATCAGTCAGCCATTTTTTATTGCAAAGAAACCTATACGTGGTAGAAAGAGACAACTGTGCAAAAGTTCTAATTACAAGAAAATAAAAAGAAAGAGAAAAACCAGTAAGAAAGTCAATGAAAATGGAATAATGATATTTGACAAGAAAATGATGAAACTGTAGAAAAAAACCAAAATAAAATATATATTACTGTAACAAAATTTGGATACCACACGTCTGGTGATAGAAATTGTCCTTCAATCTGGCTGCCACCAATGGTGGTTCCCTCTTCCTTATTTGGCCTTGCAAGGTCTGCCTCGCAGAAGAACCAAGCAAATCCAGGAACTGTGACCCTTTACTTCTATGTGTGTGGTTCCAAGGCTAGCGATGGATTTGAGGAGAGTGGCTTCTAACAAAGTCATGTGACATTACAAACACCCTAAATATTGCAATCAACTTATAAGAAGTGTATACATTCCCCTGAAATAAGTTAGCAAGCCACAGATTAAGCATCAATAGTAAACTTAGTCCTTAACTCCTAGAATATGACATGTAGTTTTGGGCACCAGTTTAAAATTAGCATATTTTCAAAAAATGTGCAGAGGCAAGCTACAAAACTATAAAGAAAAGCTAGAAAATGTGCATTTGTTTTCATTAGAAAAAAAGGTGTCTCGGAGAAGATAAAATATACAATACTGTGCTAGAAAGGAAAATAGCTGAGAGTCAGCGCTAATTAATCCAAAAAAAGAGGAGTCAGCAAACCTGAACCCCGAGTTGGGCTGTGCCACAATATAAGAATTAAAATAATAATAATAATAATAAAAAAAAAAAATTAAAAAGTCTTAGCTCGGATAAGTCCCTCTAAGGACAAATTCTATCAAAGTCTAGGTATGACTTTGCAAGAACCACCATTTCTTGACTTCGGAGATTTTCACTGGACTCCAGTTTTACATACCTAGACTTTGATAGACTTTGTCCTTACAGGGACTTATCCGAGCTAAGACTTTTTTGTTTTTATTTTTTTATTTATTCTTTTATTGTGGCACAGCCCAACCCTGTTTTTTTTCATTGTATCTCTACAATACTGTGCTAACCTATTCATTAGCAGGAACATACAACAGGCCATAGGTCGCCCATTGAGACTGCAAGAAAGGTATTTACATTTATAGAAGAAGGTTTTTTTACAGTAAGAACAATACAGATGTGGAATTCTCTGCATGGAGTAGTTGTCTTTCCAGGTTCTGTAACAAAAAAAAAAAAAAAAAAGGCCTGAATATTTTTTTCTTGAAAAGCTGAATATTAAAGGATATAATATATATATATACACCTAAATAATAGAAGCATGGGCTGCACTCACGGTCTTCTGATACAATAATTCTTTATTTCATCTAATCAAAAAATCAAAACATTTCGGTCCACACAGGTGGTCACTTTGTCCTGAGGAAGGTCCCTGTGTGGACCGAAACGTTGATTTTTTTTATTAGATGAAATAAAGAATTATTGTATCAGAAGACCGTGAGTGCAGCCCATGCTTCTATTATTTAGGTGAATATCAACATCCCCATAGGACTGGCACCCGGCAAGTAAATTTAACATTTTACTATGAATATTCAGCGTGAGTGCAAGGAATCTAATTATTTATATATATATATGTGAACAGACTGTCAATCCAAGGATTGCTATTACGGAGTCAAGAAGGAATATTTCCCTTTTTGTGGTATAAGTGGAGGGGGTGGGAATCAGTATGGTCACTAATGACCGGTAGCTGCTAACAAGTAACAGGGAAACTATACTAGGCCAAAAAAGAGAATTATCAGAGTTCAATGTTCTAGGAGACCTCGGAAACTTAAAGCTAATGGCTGATAAACTGTGAATTGTGAAATGAATTTAATAACAGCAAAAGGTCTTTCAAACAGCCACCCCATGTGCCATCAGTCTACACATGTACGTGCTATGTCTAGGCTTGTGTGCAACTCGGAGATAGGCAACTTTATCAAAACTCCAGCAAAACGCCAATTCATATCTGAGTACGCTGGAACTCGAAGTCCGGTAATAGCTGAAAGGCTGCCTTTTTTGTGTGCTACCCATTCATTTTGAAGGCATGCAGAATATAAATCATTAACACTGTCCCCTGGTTAGGAAAACAAACTGAACATCTTTGTAAATAATACTGCCCTTGGTGAAATGAAGCAGTCGATAGGCTTCGCACACTGTGTTAAATTGTGGGTCAATGTTTTGTAGCATAATGAGACTACATCATTTCCCTGAATTACCAACATATTCACTCATTCTGTCCAGGGTAATATGGATGAAAATTGTAATGGTTTTTGAATTGCTGGTTTGACAAAGCTCTTACCTATTAGTGGGGCATTTAAAAATGGACAATTTGGTGCATAAACATAAAATCTCCAGTACACCTGAATAAATGGCAAATGTTGTTTTAATACATATCTAATGTTATTTAACATCGCACCGCTGCTTGTGTAAGCCCTCAGCTGGAATTAGTAACCAGGGAGTCATTTCATTTTCCTCTTCTCTGATCTCTCTCCGTTGCCTGATATGCTAGCTTAACGTGATGCTAGGTCTGTCTGCTCTGAACAACAAAGCAGTGTCCTTTAACCTCTGCCTTCATCTCAAGCACACGCCAAGGATTCTGCAAAAAATGCACCCCTTCCATGTCTAGAGTTGATTGCACAGAATTGTGGAACATCTGTAACCCTTTCAGTCTTAGAGGATTTTAAACACGTGATAAAAGAAGCTCACATTTGATGTTTTTGTGTTATTTGCCTTTGTATGTGATAAAAGCAATATGTATTTGATGTTCTCGTGTTATTTGCTTTGGTATGTGGCAAGGTGGAGTTTCTGACACTTGATGCAATGCTTCTGTAACGAATTCAGCAAATCCCCTGTGTTTCCTGTCCAGGGTATAAAAAAGGAGGGCCTTCTCTTTGTCTCTATCAGGAATTCATTTCTTCAGCAGGTCACTGCAGAGATGAGGTCACGGGGCAATAGGCACACCTTTACTGGTGATATGCATGGCCCGCGCTACTCACTAATTAGAAATGCAATCTCTCCAGGAGTGAGCCTGCCTGCCAATGTCCCTCACTCAAAATGATTTATTAGCAATTTGTACAAATGGAGAAAATGAGATTTCAGATTTCACTGCCATTTCAGCAATGAGATGATTGCTTGAATATGTAGATGTCTTTCTCCAGTGCCCTTTATATTTCTTTATATACATACCTGTTCGTCTGTTACCAATTATCTAGTGATGTCACACATATGCTGTGATGCCACGCAATGTGAGCCAATGAATAGGGCCGCCATAACTGCACGGAATATGTGCAAAAGCATGAACAATGGTAAATGACCAGTCTTCTTTTGTATTCAGTATGGGTTATTTGTACGATATGTATATATATATATATTGTTACAAATAAGGGTACACACTCATACAACGAATAAGATACAGTGATATGACACAATATGTAAAGAATCATATAAATACAATTGAATTCTGCCGAGGGAACAAGAAATACACTCTTCCGTTCCTCCGTGATACTCTATGGTATTGACACATCTCTCAGGCTGTGATGTCACTTTAAATTAGGCAGGATGACATGGGAATGAGCTGAACCTGTGTACGATGATAACTGGGAGCTCCTGTCAGGGATAGTTTGTGTTACTATATGTATTGATACACAGTGAGCACTATGTTAGTCATTGTTAAAGGCTAAATCATATCATCACATGTAGATCTCATGTTCCACATCCCAGCATTATTGCAGTGAATGGTTCCCCAAACCTTTATTTTCTGTTACAGTTTCCCTGGGTCTCTGTTTAGTGTTAATATAGAAAATCAGACTTCCATCCACATAACATACATGTTTAAAACTTGTATGAAGGAGATTCATTCAATATATAAAATAAACTGAATGGGTTCCATAAAACATAAAGACACAACAAACAGGTAAACAAAATAAGCAATGCAGTGTGTGTGCTGGTACCCTGGCTCATCTCCCAGCAGCACGGTGTGAAATGATTTAGCAGACATCACTGTTTATTGAATCCATGCCTTCTTCAACAGTCTCTCCTACAGAATTACAAAGCCAAACACTGCTTCCCCCATACCGCTCTACCAATCAGATGTCTGTTTATAAGTGGATGAATTATTTAGGTTCAAAAAGGGCAATTTAAAGGTTGTATTAAGATACTGGAAGTTCTGTCTTGATTTTGTAAGTTGTACAATTAATGCAGTGTTCAATCACTTTCATACATTACCTTTACAAGTGGCTCACTGCAAGTTAAAGCAGTGAGATGCCTCCTGTATTCTCTGCATCATTCTCAAAGTTTACTAAAAAATGAGAATTCATGGGATATGATTTATTTAAAAAGAACACTCTACTGCCCAAATAATAAGTAAAACACAAATAAAAACACTGTTTAGTATTTACGACCAATGAAAATATGCATACAATTAAAAGGACCCACGTTACACACTTCACTTGCTTCCCAATGCAGTCCAATGAGAAGTCTCCTGAGTTTATCTTCACTGAGCTAACCAAACCAGGAAGTAACAGGACCTGGTGTCTGATTGACGGCCAGTGACAATTTCTATTAAAATCTGCACTTTTTGTAAAATAAAAAAGAGGGCACACTCTACGCACACAGATCATTTCAGAAAGCTAAAGTGTTTAAAGTGTCCCTTTGAGTTCATTTTAAAAGAACACTATAGTCACCAAAACAACTTTATCTTAATGAAGCAGTCTTGGTGTATAGATTACACCCCTGCAGTCTCACTGCTCAATTCTCTGTCATTTAGGAGTTAAATCATTTTGCCTATGCCACCAAGTCACATCACCCTGCATGTGTTTACACAGTTTTCCTCAACACTTCCTGTAAAGTCAGATCTATTTTTTCCACTTCCTTTACTGCAAATTCTTTTTAATATAACATTTCTTACCTCCTGCTCTGTTAATAGCCTTCTACACCCTACATGTGCCTCCTATGTATGATTAAAGTAGTTTTACAGAGCAGGAGATAAAAACTTTTAAAGTAAGTTACATCTGTTTGTAAATGAAAAACAAAACAAAAAAAAAAAAACATTTTGTTTTCATGTAGGAAGGTGTGACTAGGGCTGCATAAACAAAGTGGTATAACTCCTAAATGTCAGAGAATTGAGCAGTGAGAATGCAGGGGCATGTTCTATACACCAAAACTGCTTCATTAAGCTAAAGTTGTTTTGGTGCATATAGAGTCCCCTTGAGTGTTATTTTTTTAATGATAAAGTATAATTATCTTCAGTCACTTACCTACCTTACTATTAGTTTATACAGGGACTGGGCGTCACTTACCTTATTAATAGTTTTTTTAAACACTTTTATGGTGTTTGTGTTAGCTGTAATTTTCTTCTCTCTCATTTACTGTTCCCATTCAAATTATATATTGTTTTTGTCAGGAAATGAAGGGCTTTCTTTACATACCATTATTTATATCATGTCATATAATTTAATTTTTTTTTAAATAATAAAATATGGTGAAAAATTGAAAAAAATAAACTTTTTTTTTTTTTAACTTGGAAAATCTTTTACTCATCTATAAAAGCTAATGAAAAAACAACAACTGCTAAATAGATTCAAAATTTTGCCCTGAGTTTAAAAAGCGTATTTGCTTTTTTTTTTTGCAAGTTATAGGGCTCTAAGTACAAGTAGGGTGTTGCTGTTTCACAATATATATTTTTAAAATGTATCAATAGTGACATTGTAACACTGTGATCTGTCATGAATCTCTGAATCACACCCAACATGTACATATTTTTTTTTAAAGTAGACAACCCAGGGTATTCATCTAAGGATATTTTGACACTTTCTATGCAGCCATTTTACCACCAATCTTTGCCAAATTTCACATTGGTAATTTTTTTGTTTGATTTTTTTCACATACATTGCAATTCAGGTATAAATTCACAGATCCTGTTATGTGTTGCTGCCAAAACCCCTACTAATATATGTTCAGCAACATCTCCTGAGTACAGTGATACAATGTATTTTAACCCTATCAAACCATATATTTTTGAAAAGTAGACAACCCAGGGTATTTTAAATGGTGGTATTTTAACAGTTTTCATGCACTAATTCTGCCAACAGCCTTTGTCAAACGTTTGGGTAGTAATTTTTTGTGTGTGTTTTATTTCACACACATTGTACTTTAGGCATGAATAAACATAGCCTGTTATGTGTCACTGCTGAACAACACCAATATGTGTTCAGCAACATCTCCTGAGTACAGTGATACCACCCATGCATAGGTTTGCTGGGCTGTTTGGGGGCTAAAAGGCCATGATAGAGACTTATGTGTGTCAGTTTTTCAACTTGATATATAGGTATGGTATTGGTCTATCTTGAGTTTGCCATATTTTTGCATCCCCCAGTAAATGTAACCATCACGAAAGTGTATATTTTTATAAAGTAGACATGCCAGGGTATTGTATATGTTTTTTTTTTTCAACATCCTTCCCCCAACCATTATGATAAGAAAATTTCAGAGAAAGTGCATGGTGGTAATCTCTGAATTCTGCTTTTTGATTTTAGCCAGTTGGTTATATGTTACTACCAGAAAACACCCCAGTTTGTTTTCTGCAAAGTCCCCCGAGTACACCTATGCCCCCCATGCATTAGTTTGCCACGATTTTACAGTAACAAATTTTGTACTTGCCCATTTTGGCTGAATATAGTTTGCTTGCTTTGCTAGGCACATGTTAAGTGTGGTGCATTTTTTACATCCCTCAAGTCGAATTAAAGGGACACTGTAGTCACTATAACCACTTTGTTTTTTATTTGAATTGGTTATAGTGCCTGGAGTGCCCTGGCACTGTCCCTCCATTCAGTGTTGCACCATGTTTGTGCAGTAGGCCACAAAATAAGAGTCCCTGGCCATCCACAGTCCGGCCCCTTCTGTATGTGTAGCTAAAGCAGAGATTACACACTTCCTTGTTGTCATACCCATTCATACCGTCAGTTGGAGCTCTGACTGGTTAAAAGCAGTCAGCTGACACTCTCAGCCAATCACAGCTGCCCATTGCTGCTCAGGGTAATACTTCCTTATTAGCCAAAGCAGCACAGAGGGGATGGACTGCCGGGGTCTCTTGTTTAGCATTAAAACATTACAACATTAAAAACTGTTTAATGCTGAAAGAAATGATGGCACCAGGGGACTCCATACACTATAACCAGTTTAATGAGATGAAGCAGATACAGTGCATACGGTGTCCCTTTAATGGTTTGAAAGTATATATTTTTATAAAGTAGACACCCAAGGTTATAGAAGATGGGGTGTTTTGAGTTCTTTCCCCGAACCATGTTGCCCAAAATATTCAGAGAAAGTGTGTGGTAATGTTTGAATTCTGTTTTTTATGCACACATTGCTTTTAGATTTTGGCCAGACATTTATATGTTACTGCCAGAAAACTTTTTAACTTTTTTAAAGAACAAATGTGCAGGTATCAAACGCACCTTTAGCAGCAATCTCTAAACTAACTCCTGCAGAAAAAAAAATAATGGAGATTTGGGGGAAGGACACTAAACTAAAATTTGCTGCTTATAAAAAAACAGAGTAAAACAGACAAATGTGCAGCTTAGAAAACAAAAAACAAACCAACACAAAAAAAAACACCCTTAGATGACCACCATAGGGACCCAGACCACTTTAGCTCAATGGGTGCCAGGTCCCCCTAGTTTTAACCCTGCAGCTACAAACTGCTATGTTTGCATTGCGAGTTAATCCAGCTTCTAGTGGCTGTCTTCCTGACCACCACGGAGCTCCACAGTAATGAAACTCGCTGTAATGTGCTGTGAGTATGAATGTACTACGGAGCTCCACAGTAATGAAACTCGCTGTAATGTGCTGTGTGTATGAATGTACTACGGAGCTCCACAGTAATGAAACTCGCTGTAATGTGCTGTGTGTATGAATGTACTACGGAGCTCCACAGTAATGAAACTCGCTGTAATGTGCTGTGTGTATGAATGTACCACGGAGCTCCACAGTAATGAAACTCGCTGTAATGTGCTGTGTGTATGAATGTATTGCATGGCTTCACAGCAATTCTACTTGCCCCAATGCTCATGTGTGTTTGAGTGCAATAAAATACACAATAACTGTTTTGTATATGCGTGTGTTACAGGCTGCAAAGTGATAAAAAATGAAGTAATAAACTGTAGTGAATGTGTTGGTGAGCTAGTTTTGTAAATAAGTGTATCTATTTCTATGCTAAACAACTAACCAAGTTATAAAAGAGGTATGAATAACTCATAAAGTCACTAAAATATTCACAGTAATCCCCCTGCTTCAAAACACTCACCCTATATAAAAATGTGGGAACTTTGACGCAGGATCCATCACTTGGCTTTTCAATTATAGTAATGGTGTATTTTATTTTGTTTGTGTGTGAAGATATGCACACATCAGGGACAATGTAGCAAACACGATGTCCTTAACTTGATTTTCAGTCACCTTGTCTCTCAGATCATGACATATACATTACGATAATACCAAAACCAACAGAACTCGGTCTTGCATTTCAGGTTAACTGAAGATCTACTTTGAGATCAGGGCACTACAAATAAAAACAAAAATGGTTCACACCTTTCCCTGTCATGTTTCTTGTAGTAGTATATTGCGGCTTTCCTGAGCATTCCATGCCCACAGCAGGTAGAGAGTAACGCTGATCTCAGGGATTTATATAGCTGCACATGCATACTGCTTCACAGAACTGAAACTGTATACGTCACTGATAGCTGTGATGTCATGAATTAGCAGTGATTTCTGAGACTTGCTTAAGAGGTTCTGCAATGTGTCAAAAAGGAGCATGCATTCAAAGTTTCTGATCATCAATATTTAAAGGGACACCATAGTCACCAACACAACGTTACATAGATGAAGCAGTTATGGTATACAGATCATGCCCCTGCAGTCTCACTGCTCAGTTTGCTGCCATTTAGGAGTTAAATCACATTGTTTATGCTGCTCTAGTCACACCTCGCATGCGACTAACACAGCCTTTCTAGACACTACCTGTAATCAGTCATTAGTGATGTCGCGAACCGTTCGCAACATCACTATCAGTCGTCTAATGTTTATACTTCCTTTATCACAAATTCTGTTTAATGTACAATTTCTTATATCCTGCTCTGTTGATGGCTTGCTAGACCTTGTTGAAGCCTCTTATGCATGATTAAAGTTCAATTTACAGAGCAGGAGTTAAAAAAAAAAAAAAAAACTTTTAAAGAAAGTTACATTTGATTGAAAATTAAACTATTTTGCTTTCATGCAGGCTGTCAGTCACAGCCGGGGAGGTGTGGCTGGGGTTGCTTAAACAAATATAAATTGAGTGATTTAACTCCTTAATGGCAGAGGATTGAGTAAGGGAACTTCAGGCATGATCTATACACTAAAACTTAAGCTACATTTGTTCTAGTGACTATAGTGTCCCTTTAATTCTGCATAGATTAGCTGAGGCTAATAGTAGTTATTACATACATGAGGGAAACATAGCTACGTGGGGTGTATATTAATTACAGATTCTTCCCAATCTACGCTTAGTTCTTTGTGATTTTTGTTTTTAGTTGTCTTGTATTGCTTTCTAATAGCCTGATGGACAACGATATTTTATTGTTTAATAAATACAGCACAGACTTCACAAATATATGTATTTTTATTATATATATATATAAAATCTAAAGCTTCCATGGATGATGTTAAAATGAACAGACAGGTTAAAACATGTACTGTCACCCCAAATAGGATACAAGAACTTACAGTAGCGAGGTGAGTGAAACAGCACAACAGAATAAAATAAAACCAGGATTCCCTAGTACCCCATACACTATAATCAGCTGCTGCTTCCTTGAACTACAGACTGGGAGGTGAAAACCTGAAATAAAGGGGGACTAAGAGGAACTAATCAGCCCTAATTAGCATTAGAGAGAAGACGTTGAGGCAGCTGTTTGCCATTCCTGGGATGTATAGTATGCAAATGTCCACCATAGAACGGTCACACTTTCTTTTTTGTGGACACTGAGGGTAACCAAATTACCCGTTGGCAGCCAAAGTAATTGGGAGGTAGAGCTCCCATTAGGAGTCCGGCAAATTAGGAAGAATAATGGAGCGAGGCCTTTGTTGCGAATAATAATGAAGGGACAAAAAGAGTGACCTTTTCTTCTAACTGTGCAGAGCTGTTAACGCGGCTCACCTGCGATCAGTACGCAAGTCACAGCCTCATGCAAGGACCCTGGCGGGGGATCCTGTCCTTCTCCAACTGATGCAAAACTAAGTTCAACTTCTCTGGTCATTGCAAAAACCTTTAAAGCCCAATGCAAGCAATTGCTGGCCTTTGCAAATATCTATTCAAACTGCGTCTTCCTCATTTTCAAAGTTGCTAAATTAGACTTCTGTTCTTTTCATTAGCACCCCTGGCTGGTTGCACACAGCCCTAAAATGCATTTTTTTTTTCTACACCTCTTCCTATACAGAGTTTTTAACATGCTGCTCTCCAAAAGCCCATGTGTCATAATTCACAGAACGTGTGTCTTTTCAGTCTCTGAAGAACAGAACGCAGTATTGTCCCTTTTCTGAATTCCCTTGTATTTGTGATAATATATATAGCAACCCCACCCTTAGTATGAGTAAGGTGCACTTGCTGCGTACGTTCTTAAGAGACAAGAACTTGCGACAAGGGAAGATACTTTGAGGAGTATAGCATCAAATGAACTTAGACTGAGGAGAGAAGGGCATGAATGACAGTCTGGTAAATGATGCTGAAGGGAAAAAGAGAACAGAAGGGACTCCCAACTGTGTGTGTCTTCTTAGTACACTTACTGAATTTCTTTATATAACTTCATCTTCAAACTAAACAGTACTTTCCCATGAACCCTGACATAGCTGAAAGAAATGAGGGATTATTTGTCTCCATCCTCTACAAGAGATCCAGTGGTCATCAGGCACATGGCCTGTGGCGCTACATAGCCATCTTTATCATAAGTCCTGATATCTGGCCTGTAGGGACACGAGCTGCACCTAACCCCTCTTTGTCGGGATTTATGTAGCATTTCATAAGACCTGGGTAACAATTCTGTATATTCATGTTTCGTTGGGTTATTTTTCTCATTTCTGATAAAGATCTGTTTTCCCTTCACAGTGTCAATATAAAAAATAAATAATAATAATAATAATAAAAAATGGTCTTAGTTTAGTCTTGCAATTATAGCTTCTCAACACCTCCGAATATATTTATGAAAAGGCGCAGGTAGTTACTGGAAAATAAATCACTGATGCATAGAAGCAAATAACCCAATTGTCTTGGGAGGAAATAAACTGACAGAGGAAACGAGAAGTATAAGACACACCTGAAAAACATACAGCAGGCCTTTAAGGCTCTGTTAGTCACCTGGACACTATAACATAAACGAAGATCAGCGCGAGTCCATATGACCAGAGCTGCCAGAATAGACAACTAGCAAAGGGGGCAGAGAGGGGGGGAGAAGGGTGAGGACACAGGCTGCAGAAGTGTATGAAAGTGTGCCGGCGTGTATGCAGGGGAGAGATCAATTAGACAGGGAAAATCCACCTCCTTCATTCAAAAATAAAATGAATAAATAAATTCATCAATTTAAAAAAAACACATAAAAACACACTTATACACATTAGGAAACTATGTTTATTCATTGATTCATTGGGTTATGTGAAAGCCTTTAGTGAAGATTTTTAAACCCAAGGCAGGAGAATGAGAGAAACAGTAAGAGAGAAGAGACAGAAGAGAAAGGATTGCTATTATTTGGGACATTGGTGATGCACACGGAGCCAGCCAGAAGATTAAATTAAGTATTATATCCGCTGACCCCATTACCATGGTTACCGGACAGCAGAAAATATTAATCAAGTCGAGTCTTTTCATCCGAAGGTACTAGAAATAAATCTGATAAATACAAATATATATGGATATCATCGCCCCTCGGATGCGGCTCAGAGCAGGGGCACATAACACTCCCCAAATGTCTGATGGTGTTGAGATTAATACATTAAGAGATCCCATTATTTTCAGAAAAACAATGTCACAGGAACAGAATACCCTTGCAGGACAGACACCTTCACCAAGCTTTCGTAATTTCCAATAAAATATAAAAATATGTCAATCTATTTCGGAAACATCTTAAGCCCGCATGTGGCTCAGTAACCTCCCAGTCATTTTGACATTTTTCTCTTTAATATAAATATTATTTACCCTACACGATTTGATGGGCTGTAGATACATTGGTGGCTGCAAAAACAGCAGGCTTCCAAACACTAGAGTGAAATATTCTTGGCGTACCGATTCCCCTCTCATCTGAGATTTTACCATTTAAAGCTGAGAGATTGCGCACATCATAAAATTTATGATTTTGCTAAATGAAGAGAAGAAAATAACAACGGCTCAGTCTTTAGCTTACAAAGGACAGAGAAGAGCTAAATTAATCTCATGCCATATTCAAATCCTCCTGAACAAGATACTGACTTATAATTCAATATTTCAAAAGCCGGACATAAAAAAGGAGCTGTTTTGTTTGACTTAGAGAATAATGCAGGTGTAGTTTAACATGCAGTGCATTGCTGGGTTTTAATAATATTAAATATTAATGATCAAATTGTTTTAATTGAGTTTCCCTGTCTATAAATACAAATTGATTGGGAAACTGTGGAATGGTCAATAATGTTTCTGGTTATCTTTAAATAAATATGACAAAGCTCTTGGAGTTCCTGCAAAACAAAGAGACTTTGAAGGAAAACCTGTGCCAATATCGTAGCTGTTTTTTTTTAAAGCACTTTCTATTTTCCTATACTATGACACTAACATAAAACAAAAAAAAAACTATCTGAGGTATTGATTTCACCTGTAATTATCATTAAAAAAACACACCAAATGATGCATCTTAAAAATAATAAAAAAAGAATAAAACCAAATCCTTGGGTTAATTCACCATAAATACACCATGGCCTGTATGCATTTAATAACTCAAAACGTATCTCCTTTAGTATATTCATAAGTCCTCCCCCCCCACGGTCTTACCATCATTTCTGGATAGAGAGTGATTAACAGACACAAGGCCTTGGTCGGTTCAGGCCAGCTGTGCCATAGAAATTGTCAGCGATGACCAAAAGCACTCACAGAAAACAATTGAATTTCTTACACAGCCCCATCATGCTTGATATATTCTTTCAAGGTCATTACCCAAGGCTGGGAAGGTCATATGATTAACGAGTGACAGACCCAATGAGACCTAGTGTGCATGAGCTGCCTTTTTTTAATTAGACTGAGGTTTTTGTAAAGTGAGGTCTACAAACAGCAAAAGGCACAACAGAAGATAAAAAAGAGTGGATGGGTCTAAGAGGACTTCTATCTTTTTAGGAAGACATTCAGGTCAAAAATATATAATTTGAGAGTAAAATAACAATACAAAAGTATGAGTTTTGATAGCTCATCTCTTGTTCGAAATTAGTTTAAGGTAAGCACGTATTGTGTAATAGATTGAGTTTATGTGTATTTACGCACATCCAAAGCAATTGACTGATTTGCTCAAATTGTCTTCAATACTTAACGTTTTATTTTACTTCTGATTTCCTTGCAGTTTTCCAATCCCTCCTGAATGCTCTATATTTGACACTTTACTCTTTATCATTGTTTCCTAATCCAATCATCAAGGCACAAGGGGTCCAATTTCAGTCAGTATCCTCTTTGGAAAGGGAATGCCTAAATCCTGAACTGTTGATGTGTTTTGAGAACAGGGCTAGGAACTAATGTACTGGATTATCAACTGATGCCCTAAAAAGAACTATCTATCTATCTATCTATGTACGTCTGTCCATCTGTCTGCCCACCTACCTCTCACCCATCAATCCGTCCATATAGCTAAACATACACGTATAAAAGTAATGTATGCACACACACTGCTTGGATGTAGTATACATAATAAGTCCGGTCTCTCTTACTCAGTCAAGCTGTTGGGACATGACCATTCTGATTCATAATAATTTGAGGTGAAATACTATAAATGAAAGATCCATTATTTCTATGATAAACCATGTTCCAGAAGCAGGATATTCATGCTTGGAATCTGCAGATGATTAGCATTAAACCATAGGATGCAGTCCAGATGTATTTTTACAACAAAGACTTAAGTGCTCAAAAATAGGGTGGTGTTTTCACCCAATGTGTGGAAATATACCATATTCCAAGTTAATTTAGCAGAAACTTCTCACTACATGCAAGGCTACAGGTTCAATGATGATTTTATGTTATGGATAAAACAGATGAAGATTTACCATATGCATCCAACCTCATCTCCCTCCCCCGCCCGCACACAATGTTTAATATCATCCTTGCCTCTTGATTTCTTCACAACATTGCAGTAAACACAGCCGTTTCTGAGGACATGCTCATCCAGAAGAACCTGTGCCTGAGGCTGTAGAACCATTAGCCTTTTTTTCTGAAAGCCTCATTAGTGAACCTCACACTGTTAGAAATTGTCTTGCTGCTGCAGTCTACTTTGTCTTTCCTGCCTCTGATGGCTGGTTAGACCAAACCGTGCGTCCTTCCAGAGAGCTACTAAAATAAGCTTTATTTGACATCCAGCCTCCTCCCTATTCCACTAGGGTACTAGTCAGAAATAGAAGGGCAAAGATGTAAGGTAAACTATCTGAGATGTAGACAACTACTACGTCCATACATAAAAAGCATTATAACAGGCTAGAATTGGGCTGTTGACTTCTGCCCTTGGATCATGTTATCACCTGTTTCTAAATTGTCAATACACCAAGCTAACCGTTATAAGTTTGATTCTAACCTGCTGCAGAACCCAGGTTTGTAAGGGATGTAGTGTGTGTACAGTGGATGCAGCATGTAGACTGTAAGCTTGTCTGGGCCCTCTTTACCTACTGTTCCTGTATATTATACATGTGTTGTTAGAATTCAACGGCTGTTTTGTTTCCTGTTGTACAGTGTTGTGGAATATGTTGGCACTAGATGAATAATTAAATAATTGTAATTATGTGTAAGGGATGCAGTGTGTAGGGAAGGGACGTAGTGTGTGTATACAGGATGCAGCATGTAAGTGTATAGTAAATGCAATGTGGGATGCAGTGAGTGTATGATGCAGAGTTTAAGTATGGAGGAAGCAGTGTGTCTCTGTGTGTGTGTGTAAGGGATGCTGAGTTTGTATGTGTAAGGGATGCATTGTGCGTGTCATGGATGCAGTTTGTGTGGGTATGGAGGAAGTAGTGTGTGTGTGAAGGATGCAGTGTGTGTGTGTGTGTGTGTGTGAGGGATGTAGTGTGTGTGCAAGGGATGCAGAGTTTGTGTGTGGGTATGGAGGAAGTAGTGTGTGTGTATCTGTGTGTGTGCACACATGTCTAAGGGATGCAGTGTGTGTGTGTAAGGGATGCTGCGTGTCTGTAGGTGCTGCAGAATATGTGTGTAAGGGATGCAGTGTGTGTATGGAGGAAGCAGTGTGTGTGTAAGGGATGTAGTGTGTGCGTGTGTATGGAGGATACAGTGTGTGCGTGTGTGTAAAATATGCAGTGTGTGTGTGTCTGCCTGCCTTTGCGGTGGTGGGATAGCGGCTGTTATCTGTGGGCAGTGACAGGAGCAGGGTTTTTTCTTTGTCTATATCTTATGATTTTCTCCCCTCATTGTCTCTTACCTGTGAGAGTGGACTCATATTCCCCTGTGGTCCGCTACGTCCTGTAATTCCATCAGGAAGTACAGGCAATACACGAGAATAATACAACAATACTTCTCGCGAAAAGAGTCTGGGCAGCCCACAGTGCACAACTTAGAAGCATTGCCGTGGTAAGCTGCAGAAACGCTCTGACAGCCGGGCTCGCAAGCGAGGACGGGCCCGGTGGGGGAGGATACAGACAGTCTTGGCTCACTCTCTAAGCAGGTAAGAATGCAATGGTGTAAGGATGAAGATCTTTGATCTCCTTTCTCCACAACTCTATGGAAATACTTATGAACATTTATACAGGTGTCTTGCCTCGTACCCCCTAAAGGCAGCCCTGATCTTTATATATTCTCTGAACAGTACCACTGGGCCAATGTCACACCCTGCTTGCTGCACTGGCGCCATATAAATGGTAATAATTATTATTTAAGGCCCCAAATGCCCTTGTGTTGCAGGCATCTTGTTTTACATTAGAATTTGATTTACACAAAATAACGTAAAAGCATACTTTAAAGACACATCACAATGCTGAGGAGATCTTAACACAATCATACACATCAAAACACCTAAGCTCATAAAAATATTTGTACGTGAGTTCTAAGTATCCCTTGAAGAGCGAATCTCGGGAGATAAAAAGTCAACAATAGAAATCTCATTTATCAAACTGACTACTACTAGTCTCAACCCAAAGACAAATCATTCCAAACAGGAAATTGAGACCTAAATACATGGTTTGGGAGTTGTGATTGATTCCATGTTGCTATTGGTCTGCTTAAGCAATATAACCTGGGTATAATTTATTGTTATTCACTAAAATATTAATCACAGTCTATTAAAATCCAAATGGAAACATTTAGGCAAAAACTCTCCAGATCAGCTGACTTGGATATTACGGAGTCTAGTCAATAACCCTTTCTGGCATTGCAGTGAGATTTGTACATGTAGGTTTCTAAGTTGTCCACAGAGTAATTAATATTTATTAAACGACGATCTGGGGAAGACGGAGAAAAAAAAAAAAAATGGAATCCTACAAATGTGGCGGGTTTTCTTTTCTTTTTTTCCCTCCAGAACCAATATGTACAGGAGATTCAAAATTGGTGGAAACATACAATATGGCGATATCGTGGGAATATAGCTTGCTAGCATACTCATTTGCATGCAGTCCCCAAGGTATAAACATACAGATGATACATTATAGCAATATAAACAAAATCTCAGACGCATATTTATCTTGGAAAACTGAAAGTTACTAAAAAAAGCCAAGGAAAGTAGCACAGTGTCTGACCCCAATAGCATATGTGAGTAAGGGAGAATTTGCAGGCAGCTGTACATCTGAGGCTGCTCCAGAGATTGTGTATGTGTCCAAGAATGGCACACACTTCCTGACATATTTCTTTCTCTGTAGCCAAGTCCAATGGAAGATCCGGCCAGTGTCCATAAAATAGTAATATAAAATATACAATAAAATGATAACCAGAAGACATTACCATTATTATGGAATAGAAACAAAAAGGGCAAGCAGGCATTAGGCATTAAATAACAATTATTTGTGTTTGTGTATTTTTTTTAATTTGCACTTTTGCAAGGAAACATTTTTTAATTGGTTGCTTTTTCCCAATTGTGTTTAGCTTGTGTTGATAATGTTTAAACCTGTTTAACAGGGTGTTTGTTTTATTAAAATCCAGTAAGAGACTTCTATCTAAACTGTGCTAGTTTGTTTTTATATATCTGTTCCATTCAAGCAGCGCATTTTGCACAGTGGATCAGCTTACACTGAGAGATTTCAGGCCCTGACTGGCTGTTTGTAGCAGCCATTCATTCATTTGTTGGCATAGCCGTCTCTGCTAAACGAAAGAGGGTTTAATATGTTGCTAAAATTACAAGATAGATTCGACAGCACTGAAAATCTGTCATATCTTGAAATGGTGATGAAAGCATGATTTTCTATAACTCGATTGTATGAAACTCCAATCATACAACTCGCCTAGGAATACAGATTTAAACGGCTATGTTACTCAGATAAGTGAAACTTGGCTGAGTATGGTAGGAGTTACAGTCTAGCATTTTGAAGACAGAAAACTCCTAATGTACTTCTCAGGATACACAAGCAATAGCACCAACCAAAGCAGTAGTGTTACAACAGTGGCCATCGTTACACACAGGACTATAGCGTTGATGTGTCTATTAAATGCTATAACAATATAAAGCCACTTGTACAGATCGTGACCTTTTAGAGTCAACATTGAAATGTAGACATTTTAACATCAACTCCACGATAGTTTGAAGTTATATCCCAAGTTATAAATGCTGTTTTTTTTATTTACTACTATTCGTGAGTGGGAATATATTGAAGTGCTTATTATTTTTCCTCAAATTCCTGAATAATTCTCGATTTATTAAACACATTTCCCTTCATTCAAAGTGACTGGCTTTTTAAATACGGCGGGTGTTAGAAATGTCAGTTTCTATTTGTGTTCCCGTAGGATTCCAAATCTAGACACTTTACACACATTGTTGAATTTGTGATTAGGTCAGCATTTAATGGGGATCTACCAGTGGCCTCACACACGTCTAATATTAACAATGGCTAGTTCTCTTTAATGGAGAGCTTTAAATGATAAATTATGTCATTCTGTGCACAGCACTCTCCTGTCCCATTATCTCTCTCCAGGTCAGCATTCTGCCTCTCCATCTATTGCTAATATTTCTAAGATTGCTTTGCAGACTCCTGCACTTTGCTGTATTGTCAGGATCCAGCGGATCTCACTGGGCGCTGGAGAGCCCTGGTGTGCTATTTTTGAGTCATAGGTAATTAACACAATGAAAGAGTTAGAAAGGGAAGAAAGGAGATGGAGTGTGTGCAGTTTGGATGCTGTGAGACTTAAGTGGAGATATGCCTGTCTGGGCGGTTTTTAGAACTGTCTATACTAAAGCAGTGCTCTAGACTTGACCTCACAAGTCCAGATTTTGTTTTCTTTCATTTTTAGCCTCTATCAACTCCTATTCCTTCCGCCTTCATCCCCAAACTAGCTCCTGGAGAATGAATAGGTAGAATGGCCCCCCTCCCTCTCACGTTGCAAGCCCATTTCCCTGAGCCATCTCCAACCGAGTAAGATAATAAGCGCAAGTGAGAACAATAGGAGACAAAGAGATGGAACACAAAGGAGAGGAGGCCAATACCGCATGCAGGTAATTAAAGGGACTATTTCAAGGTTGCAGGGGTAAAAGCCACATCATTTAATATACTTCTGATAATTTGGAACCAAACAAGAGTGAGAGACATTTCCTTCAAGCTGTATCCGAAGTAGATTCAGATTCAGATGAACATGCGACTTGAAAAGAAGAAAAACAATGAGAGCCAGCCAATGATTGATATTTATGTCCTTTGCTTCAGACAATGTATACAGTGTGTTGTGTGATGATGGCTTTGTCTCTGTAATGGTCTGTAATTAGGGAGACTTGCTGCAATGTACATGTGACACGTTCTTTACCTGAATACAGGGTTATGGCTTTGTTTGAACCTAACCCCATTCTTACTGCAGACGGCACTGAGAAATGGCAAAATAGACACTGACGGTAAAAGTCGCCATTACGCGGCAGAGAGAAAACACACTATTAATAGAGTTAGATATTGCTCGTTCTGAGATTAGCATGGCTTGAGCTACACATATATATACAACGCATCATACAGCGACACTGCGTCTTATAGTTATAGAACAGCACAACTAGTGCCTTAACATGCAATTCTTGTACAACATAACAGGCCATGTAGGGGAGGCAAAATATTGTTAAAATTTTGTATTTATTATTTATAGTGAATTTACACATTGCACATTATAGGCAAATCTGTGCAAGAAATAGTGGGCCTGTTCACTCCATAACTTACGTAGAGAGCATAATGTGTTACGGTGATTTAATAGTGAATGTTGTCCCTGTCACATGATGGTAAGTGTTGCTGGTGTTTTATTTATACAGCACCAACATATTCAGCAGCGCTGTAAAATTATAAAATGGGGACAATTGAAAACAAGTAGTTGACATACAAAATATTAACAGAGAGAAGAGGTGAAAGAGACCCATCTCAAACAGGCTTACAGTCTATGAGATTAAGAGTGAATGCCATATGTGTCACATGATGGTAAGCAACGCTGCAACAACTGTCCCTCTTTTGGCGATTTCGGGATCCTGTCCAGCTCTCCCAATTTAGACACTATCTCTATCACATGATGGTAAGTAACACTGCTGTAAACATGGCTGTTATACCAACTGTCCCTCTTTTGGTGATTTTGTAGTCCTGTCCAGCATTTCCCAATTTAGACACTCTCTCTATAACATGACGGTAAGTAATGCTGCTGTAAACATGGCGGTTACGCCAACTGTCCCTCTTGTAGCAATTTTGGAGTTCTGAGCAGCTCTCCCAATTTAGACGCTCTCTCTAACACATGATGGTAAGTAACGCTGCTGTAAACATGGCGGTTACACCAAGTGTTCCTCTTTTGGCGATTTCATGATCCTGTCCAGCATTTCCCAATTTAGACGCTCTCTATCACATGATGGTAACTAATGCTGCTGTAAACATGGCGGTTACGTCAACTGTCCTTCTTTTGGTGATTTCAGAGTCCTGTCCAGCATTTCCCAATTTAGATGCTCTCTCTATCACATGATGGTAAGTAACCGCTGCTGTAAACATGACATGAATATGGCCTCAGTTAAATTTTTGTTGTTCTGGAATCTCAATAATTGAAATACAATTTTCAGATGACATATTCCCAAGGGTATCCATAGATAGCCTCCAGAAAGCTATGTTATATTACACTGAGGCTATGGCTTTGATTGCTGAGAAGATACATTAATGGTTTACACTCAGACACTATGGATAAAATGATGAAAAACACAATAATTAGTATTGAGACAATATTACCCTCTGAGGAATTGCTCTCAAACATACAACGAGACTCACATTGTCTGTTTAGCTCAATATTAATTGATTAGTGATCTCTCACACAGAGGTTAAGGAGAGATGGACATGATTTAGAATTTGTTCAACTAAGAGATTCTCCATTTTCATTAGAGCTTTCAATTCTCTCTATATTGGAATGTATTGGAATACATCTTATATACAGATAGAAACACAGGATAAATCTCCATTACATATGAATGAAAGGGAATGTCAGCAACCGAGGGGTTGAACTCAGTATGTGCAGCATTTCACATCGAAACACTGCACATACAGACTCCAGGCACCATGTTCACTTCAAATCACTGAAGTGGTTGTGATGCTTGAAGTAACACATTAATTCACATAAGCTTTTTTAAAGTACATATATATTCTAAATCGTTTACATAAAGAGATCCATTGCTTGTGCTATGCATGGGCTCCACTCCATTTTTTTTAACAGAGTAAAAAAATTAGCATTCTCAAATGGAGAAGTAGAAATCAGTTACGGTATGTTGGACATCACGTATTTATGTCTTCTCCTAGACAGAGCTCTGAGATCTGATGATTTTCATTACAATTTCTATTTGTATACCGGAAAAATCTTTAAATAAATAATAAAAAAGAGAAAAATAGAGCTGCCCCTTCAGTTAGGTCCTTATATACCGTGTATGCATGTGATCCTTTATATAGCAATTCATATCCAATTCAAACACATCGAGAACCAAAGCAGAATCATTAAACGGCTAGCAATCCTATATACAAATCCAAATCTGGGCACTTCACGTCTCCCCTTTAACCAGATGCCTGGGTGCTCCTAGGGCAGAGAATATAACAAACAAAAGAAAGCACTCATGGCTCTACATTAATCAGCAAGCTGGCTTTATTATAACTTCAAAGCCATGGCAAACAACACACCTTAAGGATCGATGCCTCAGTCCTCCTCTGAGACTTTCATCAAGAAATATACAGACAGACAGATAGAAATACACATGGACAAAACATAGACATATCTATCACAGAGCTTCAATTAATCATCATGAATGAGTAAACTGAAAAGTCGGCTTCTGAAACCGCACATAGTGTACACGCACACGCACACGCACACGCAAAACACACAGCATATGTTACAGCGGGTATCTGGCCTTTTTGCTGCCATATTAACCCACCTTCCAGTTAATTTAATATCAATTAATAGAATGCCATGCTAAATTATTAATACCTGAGGGGTGTGGGAAGATATATTTTCTTTTAATTAATTTTCATTATTTCGGATATATTATACAGATATAACAGGATAATTATATTTGCATTTAACTCTATGAATATTTATTATTAATAACTCCTAAGGCAAGGCAGAGCAGAATATTGAAAGTAAGAGGGTTGAGGTTTTACTACAGGTGCATGTTTTATAAGATAGTATATTACTGACTCTCATAACACTGCACATTGCACTGCCCGAGAGAATGTAAAATATACACATATGATAAAAGGTGCATTATTACAGGACTCGAGACAATGATAGGATAGTGGCTCTACCTCTATGTATAGTCTGTTTTAGGATCACACCTAAAGCTTAGAGTGTCTGTAAAACCTGGCAAATTCCAGGGGAAATACCAAGAAAGAATGACAAACTTCACACTTTGTTACTAGTTTACAGAGAACTGTATTCTGTGGACATATAGCATTTTGGGCAAACTAAAACAGCCCCAGTGAATATGTAAGCACCCAGTTTGCAAGTAACCTTTTATTCTCAAAGGTATTTAAGAGTGAGGATCCAGCTCAAAAAGATGCATTTTTCAAGCACATCTTGAGCCAAAATATGACTATTGAATACCCAGTGGGAATAAAAGTTCCCACGTCTCTCCTTTTTGTATTCCTGGTAGATTCTGGAGTCCGTTAATCTGGTCGGAGGCACCAGGTTGAAACGGAGACATTTGTGTTGCCCAAGCCTTTTTTCTCCCTCTATACTAAAACAACATAACACGACACTGTAACAAGTCCTGATAACTTCAGTGAGGTCAGTGCAGATCTCAAGAAGAGGTTGAGGAAAGCTGCATGGAATGAGTTAGTAATCCAACAACGAGAGGCAGGCAACAATTCAAGCAAAGCACAGAAACAGGCCAAAGAATGACAAGAAAAACAAGAAGAGAAAATTATAAAGGTCATACAGGACAGACACATGCCCGTAAGACTTGACGCACTGCGCCTCTGCATTGACACTTCCTCAATAGCTGATGATGCGTCAACTTATACAGTCAACACGTCCAGACTCACATTCACGTTTGTCCTGCTTGTCTCTCCCTCGGTTTTACTTTTACTGTCTGTCGCTATTTAGTGTTTTTTGAGATTTTTTTATATTAGATGTTAATAAAGAAGGTGTCCAAGGACACTGCATCTGCATTTTTTGACGATTTTGGAAGGAATTTTCTTTGAATGGTGTACTGTGAAACCTACTGTTTAGGTCAGTGAGGTTTGGATTCATCTACAAATTTACATTGTTATTTTAAAGTATTACTAGGGTAACTGTGGACACTTTGTATTTTGGTTATATAAAATTGTGAACTGAAACTTAGACGCCATCACCTGTGAGTTTCAAATATCAAACGTCATCACCAATCAAACAGCAAGTGCCATGAGGTCAGGACCTGCATATCTGCAATCTGACCCCAAAATACAGGGCCATGATTTCATTACACCGATGTGCACATGTTCTACTTGTTGCATGGGCACTGTCTATGTAATAATTCTCTAGCATTTAGCAATGAGTCATTGCCTGAGCTACTGGCCAGTTTCTGCTCCAGCTTGAAGTCAAACAAGTCTCTGAGTAAGACAGTCAGCAACGGACATGTCTTATTATAACATTATTGCTATTTTTGTTTTATGTCCCAGCACATGTGGCCTATGAAATTGGACTTTGTTGTTCACATTCTAGTTGCAATAAAAGGATTTCTATATGGTTCAAACTTTCTCTCTGCTGGAGTTCATTCCTGAGACCAGGAATGTTGGCTTAGTGTCTAGTGGTGCACAGAGCCATCTTTTTTTTTGTGCTATCAGAACAATGGAAGTAGACTGAAACGATCAATGAAGCACATGCCTGCCTTGCTCTGTGAAAATTACATTTTCTTTATGAATCCTAATCAATCAACTGGCTTATTAACTCAATGTGAAACCATATTAAAATATTTAATTAGAAATTGTTGCAGAAGGAATATCTAATGTACGTGTGGCTCAGAGGAAACACCGGATATTAAGTCAGATTCCATTACCTCTGTAGAACGTGGTCTAAACCTGCGTAGGTCCATGTGTTTGCACCTTCTCATTGTGTCTCTTAAGGGCCAGAAATCCAGAAGCGTTAGCTCACAACATTATTAACAACACAGGCAGCTTAGTAAGGCCCAGCTCACAAGGCTGGGGGTGCAGCTTTCTGGGAGAAGCTGTGTTGCTTATTAGCGGAGTAGACTGGCACTTCTGCGTCTTATTGTTACTCAGTGTTTTTGGGGTTGAGCTATAATCAGATGTGATGCATTTCTACCCTAATGAAAGCAGAGTGCCTAGAACTGGAAGTGTGTGTGATTGGCAGGCCTGCAGATTGCAAGCCGCAGGAAGGGGCTTTGCTTTAAGCGATGGTGTGAGAAAAGGCTCTGGGTGCTTTTTCGTGGGCAGACATTTGGGAAATGACCACAGCAAATGTAATCACAGTTGGGGGGCGGAAGGGGGATCAGGCAGCCATCAGGGACATCTATTTGCATGTTTTATTTATTCCTTCAAAGTCAGGGTCATTCTATTGTTTGTCCGATCTCCCTTGTCTGTCAGATCAGACCTTGGCCGTCCACTCCTGCCCCCTCTTTTTCCTTTCACTACCCCGTGCTCTTGTTCCTATTGTTTCACAAAGACAGCAGAGTAAAAACCCACAATGCAGAATGAAAACTCCTGTATGTGACACAGATCTTGTTCCTGCACAAATTTCCATTTTAAAATATTGAAATGATCATCTAGTGCTGTGTAAATGGAAACACCGTGGAAGTGTACAGATATGTGTTTAACTTGCTCTGCGCCTATTTGCCCGCTATACAAACAAGCACATATATAGTACAGCAAGCTCGTCTTACCCTGTGCATACTCATAGTGTCAGTTAACCCATATTGGCCGTTTTTACCAACTGGAATGAGAAATGGCAAATGCCTGAAGCGTTACTTCTCTTCTCTATACAGTGAAAAAAAATCCCAGTCGCTTGGCATTCGCAGCCTTTGACCCAATCTATTTTTTTTTTCATTTCTAGTGACACAGGAGTTCTGACCCAGCCCCATTCTCAGATAATGTCAGTCATTCCTCATAATATCAAATGAAAAAAATGAGCCCCGCTGTTTGAAAAGCTCAATCCAGTTCATCTGCAAACCGACAACTGAAGACGAAAGCATTCCAATAAAATATCAATCGGATATTACCGACGACGACGACCAATTCTGGGAACAAGGATTGCAGAATAAATGCTAATATTGTTATACAGTTAATATTAGTGAAGAATATTTGTACAATTTATGGAATGACCTAGAATTAAAATGAAAACAAATATTTTAATCACATTGTGTATATAATCAAAACTTAAAAACCTGCAAAATGAATTTAGGAAATACATGCATTTCAAGAAAACAAATACTGAAAATCAAATTGTTTTCAAAAACATAAATATCTAGCCATTCATCTTCCTATCTATCTATATAGATCGAGAGAGAGAGAGAGAGAGAGAGAGAGAGAGAGAGAGAGAGAGAGAGGAGACAGACAGATGGATATATGTATTGTATATACTAAAACTATTAAAATATTTATATTTATAAAACATCTTTCAATATTGACCATTATTGATTTGCAGATTATTATTTTTTATTTTTTTTACATTGAATTATACAGTATTTGTAAATTACTTATGGTTTATCACTGAGTATAAATAATGAAACAAATGTTCACATTTTAATAATAATAATAATTCATAACAAATACATATTGAAAATAAAACTATTAACATAATAAAATATTAATGCAAAAAGCTGGAATATATATATATAATTTCTGTATATTTTGGTGCACATTTAATTCACCTATAAAAATACATAATGCATGAAAATATATGAAAATCTGTTCTTTAGATATTTAATTAATGTTATTTTTTGTGTCTTTAGTGAAAGAATCTGTGTGTTTCTGATGAGCATTGTGTCTGTCTGCCTCTCTCTATTTAATTCCACCCCATTTCCATTTGTTAAGCTTGACTTTTGACATGAGAGAGGCGTATTCCTTTTTTAAGCATTATTGTACAATAAATATTTGTGCTCCCAGAGAGGAAGTTGGTAATCGGCTTTTAAGGTTGAAGTAGTAAGTAAATGCACTTCATCCTTTTGTTGTAAAAATACACCCATACACAGTGCAGAAAAAGAATCACACTCACATAACACATAGATTGAATAGGAGGTAGTAAATATATTTTGCAATAGAATTAACTAAATAAAATTCAAAACATTACTTTTCCTTTCTTTTAAAAATGCACCCAGGACATACTTGAAAACGAGAGAAATCTCAATGTATCCATCCTGGTAAAATATTTTTTAAATAAATAAATGTGTTTTTCTTTTCTATACAGTGCATTTTATTGTAAAAATAGATCATTAAATTATTAACATTACCTACAAGCTACCGAAACGCTGGTTAGTCCATTCAAATGTGCCCCTAGCTGACCGCCACAGCTTTATTCTCATGGGGAAGATATTTATTATTTAGATGTTAGAGTTCCAGCTCAGCGACATGACATTATATCACTTTGACGTTTATCAAGGAAGTAATTTTTGGACTCAATTTCAACAAAGGAACAAAACAAAAATAAATAATATATACATATAGTTCTATCTAGATGGCCTAAAAAATAAAATAACATTATAAATTTATATATTTTTTGTCTATGAAAATAAAATATATGAAAAAAAAAAACATGTGTAGGAAAAAAAATGGTGTGATGATAATTTTTAAAGCAAAACAAAGTATATTTTGTGAAATCGCAATGTTCATGAGATGATTTAAGTGACCAGTGGTAGATGTAAGACCAGCATTAAGCAGGGTCATGGACTAGATACACATTTTAGAATATTATTTATTATTTTTATTTATTTATAAAATATTTTACCAGGAAGGATACATTGAGATTTATCTTGTTTTCAAGTGTGTCCTGGGTCCACAAAACGTTGCATTGATACAATAGGGTACAATAAAATACAAAAACAATATTAATACACAATATATGCAAAATTTTACATAGAACAGGTAGGAATAATAAAATCAACCATGACAGGTGCATTCTGTTTTGAGATACGTAGAGAGGGATCTCTTAAAGGATTTTAGGCCTGGGGAATATTTTAAAGTGTGCAGGAGATCGTTCCATAATTGCGGTGCTCTGTAGGAGAAGGAGGATTGAGCCTCTCTCTATTTGTATTGAGGCAGACTAAATAAAGTGCTGGTACTGGATCGGAGGTTACAGGAGGTGGGAACAGCCGAGGAGAGCATTCTGCTCAGGTAGGGTGGGAGCTTCCCAGAAAAACTCTTAAACAGAATATCTTGGCAAGGTGACTGCATGAGGGCTAATAGGGAAGGTGCCTGAGTCCAGGAATTCCTTAAATCTTTCCTAACACTGACAATGTCCTCACAACGTACTCAGAGCATGTCAGCTACATATCTACACTATGCCTGTATTGTTATTGTTGCAGTTATCGTTCATGCTTTTTTTTCCTTCAAAGAGGAGGCTGGATGCATCTAGAGTTGACAGTCTTACTTGTTGTCAGAGGGCATTGATCAGCCCTTCTCTCTTTTGGAGGCAGAGTTGAGGGCAACCCCCTGGGAGTATTTTACAGCTTGGCCGTGTCACTATAGAGCTGTATTGAGTCGTGATCGCAATGAGGGTTCATTGAAGGAAACGGGTATTGGCGTCCAGATCAGCCTCAGACATCCTCAGTAACACTTAAACAAGTGCAGTCTGTTAATGTCAGGCCACGGGGGACAGATTGTGCCTCCTCTGCTGACCATTAGACTCTTTGATGGAGTGGACGATAAACTAGAGTCTACAGAGAGGCCCTTAGACCTGTCGCATGGACGATGACAGCCTGGCTGGCACATCCAGTGGCTAGCATGCTCCTGACCTCTGCAATGCAGCCCGACTCTATCTCAGCAGTGTCACAAATAGACAGAACAAAATATTCTAAGTGGGGACAAACCGCTTTTCTGAAATCCTATGGCTCTTGGAATTTCTTGGAGTGTGTGATTAAATGGGAGAGAGAGAAAAAAACTCAAAATGCTTTCATTTTAAAACAAGCATTTATTTTAAATGGGAATACTCTCAATTTTACAGTGTTTTTTATTGCTCTTAAGGGCATTTGCTAACTATCAAAGGAAGAATAATGAGGTTTGTTTAGACCATAAAACTGAGTTTTCATTGTTTGGTCAAAGCTTGTTGGTAGTTAAAGGCTGGCATTCTGACTAAGTATCATGCTGCCTCTTGCAAGGAGGAAGCATTCGTTGCATACAGTCTGTATGCTTCATTCTTTTCTTTAAGACATCAGGCAGTAAGAACTCCTCTGCCCCACGTTTCCGTAGGGGAGATCAAACAGGATTTCTAAGAGCCTGTAGAACTCAAGAATAGATTCTGCACAGTATCTAATATATATTTTAATGGCAGTTTTCTGAGAGGCGTTTCATTTGTGTCATTTTTCTCTAAGAACAGAAATGCTAAAGGAGGTGGTAGGGAAGGAGGGGGGAAAAACCACGTGTGCCCCTCTGCTGAGCGGCCTTCTCAAAAAAAAAAAAAACACAAATATTCAGGCAGTCGAAAATGAATGAAAGGGCTTTGTTCCGACTGATTGAGGTTTCCGAACATACAATGTTACTCATCGTTATATCTTCGATTTAAGCAAATTTGAATGTGTATCTGCTGTTAGACAAGACATCAGCATCATCTGCTTTCTCATATTTCCCCGCAGCCAGGAGCATCATGTCTGACAGCGCACATTTTCCTGTAGTAGAGAGCTTGCCTTACAATTTATATTAAAAATAGTTTTCATTCTCTTGAGAATGAACAAATTCCGCAATAGGAAAAAAAATAAATCTGTGTGTATACGTAGACATAACTTTACAGTTACACTCAACATGTTTATGTATGTATGTGTATATTTATATGCACATTTTACATGAATTTAGATACATAAACTGAGACACACATGCCCCCTGTATTGGGGGATACCCCAATCTAATCTCAGGACATCTGTAAATCATAAGCTTTGTAATGAGAAAAATGCCTCGAATGGTAGAAGCCCAAATATGCTTATGTACAAAGGTACAAAGATCACTATTAAATATATTAAGAAGGGGCACAGATGTGAAAACAGCTGCAAGGCCTTTTGATCAGTGAAAGCAAAGAATAGCCCCATTTTACCATACTCTTGTTTCCATACAGAGCTTTCTTAATTCCCTTACACATTATGTTTGATCAGGTCACCCCGCAGCTGCTTAATTTTTTTTTTTTTTTTTTTTTAAATCATTTCTAAAGGAATTTGAAAAGTGTCTGTTTTTATTCTGGAATAGTTATGTTCTGGAAAACATTCACTGATTTTAACCCAACCTCACCCCAACATAAATATACATACACATAAAAAAATAAAATAAAAAAATCTTATTAGAGGAATGAAAAGCGGTTAACCCTATACGTAGCAAAGAATAAAAGTCGTGTTTTATTTCTTGTCTGCTGCTCAAACATCTAAACCTCAGACTGTTAAAATCACAAACAACAAATTAAATGAATGCCTTAGGCAGATGATATAACTTTTAAGGCAAACTTGTTGATATTTATAACAATCAGAACATAAATATGATAATGCAGCACATTACTTAATTCTATAAACTGTTGTATCTTCCGTATAACAATTTTTCTGGCAAACAATAGTCGCACAATATGGTTCCATTGTTTCTCTAACCATAAAAAAAATATTATTTTACATCTTCTTCATTCGGACAGGAATGCATATAACAAAAGCAGATGTTAGAAATATGCTTCCTGATAATGTGAGAGCAGAGCAATATAAAAATCACTGCTAGAACGTCTGCTGAGTGGTTTCAGAGCCCGGTATGAATGCATTAAATAAAATGTAAATGAAAAAGAAAGGAATTGGGGGGGACTATTTGAAGTGCAGGGTCTTTTAGATGTCCAGACGCTGTAAATAATTGAAAGCTGGCAATTCAAACTCTCGAACATTCAGTGTTACATCCCAAATGCAGGTGGTTTACTTATTTAATCATTTTAAATATGTACACATGTTTTACTTTTGACTATTTAAAAAAAAAAAAAAAAAAAGAAACAATTTATGAAATATTTTGAATTTGATATTAGATCTATAGTTAGACTGAAATTGGGTTCATGATCATTTTTGTTAATTTCCATTTTGTAAAATGGTATTAGTAGCGCTGGTTAACACCAAATGTCATTAGTGATTGCATTAGCCATTTAGGAGTATTTACTAAACTCATGTTTACAGAGCTCTCATGGGACTTTAAGAAGATCTCCTGACTGCTTGAGGGCACCCATGAGCAACCTTGTAAGAAGACTAAAAGTGATGTTGAGGGACAGTCATACAATCAAGCAACAGTGGACAACATAGACCACAAATGCTATTAAAATGGGTTCACTGGACACAACTCCCTCCGCCCCCCTGCCACCCCCTTGGTTAGGGGTACCTAAAACCCACACAACTGCTCTATACACCACACAAAGTGTGCCAACAACCTGAGAATACCTAAACAGGTACTTGTGGGTCCAACCACATAAGCAAGACCACACAAAACTCCTAAATCCCCGCATAAAGCTTCAGGGATATGCAGCAAACAGCACCTGGACACACACAGCCAAAGGGACACCCGAATTATACTCATTATACACCTCGACACCCATGGCACCCAACCTGAAACACACAGTAACATCTTAACATAAGGGGACACAACAGTGCCCTCACACTAGATGGGCCACATCCAACAACATGTGTCTCTTCTTAATTTGTTAATTTAATTGTAAATTTACCTTGTTGACTTAAAGTTTAAAATGCATTGGCGTACTGTGGAATCGACCTCATGACTGCCTAACGATACGTTTATCTAATCATACCACAGACATGCTGATGATCTTGCAGCCCACTCTTATAATAATTCAGAAATAGTTCTTTATTTATAGATATGTCATTGCAGGAATCACAATTTTGCAGATTTTCAAACTATCACTATGTTATGATCTTAGGCAGGTATTGGGTAAATGCTTTTTTATACTTTGGTATTCTGTGAGCTGCAGTATGCACTTGCATGCCAACATTTCCATTCCCTGACCCTTGTGCATTTCTCCCAGCATTGGAAAGCATGGGATCCCAATGGGTGGGCAGACCATGAGGAGGCATCACCAGCTACGAGACTTATGTCACTAGCAACGCCCATAAAGGATGTCACTGACAGTCCGACTGCCTGGCTCCCAAACTACAAGGCCATGTAGAGTGTGCTACGGGGCAGTGCTCTGAAATATGGACTGTGCCTATAAAATGGCATAGTCAACCTCTTGTATCTGACAGTTCAGTCCCCCTGTCCTGGCCTCTGTCCACCACGGACGCCTTCCTATATCTTGTCCATCATTGTCTTCTAGTTTATCTTCCCCAGGCTAGACTCTGGCCTGTACCTTTCCCCAGGCTAGACTCTGGCCTCTACCTTTCTCTAGGCAAGACTCTAGCCTGTACCTTTCTCCAGGCAAGACTCTGGCCTGTACTTTTCCCCAGGCTAGACTCTGGCCTGTACCTTTCTCTAGGCAAGACTCTGGCCTGTACCTTTCTCTAGGCTAGACTCTGGCCTGTACCTTTCCCCAGGCTAGACTCTGGCCTGTACCTTTCTCTGGGCAAGACTCTGGCCTGTACCTTTCTCTAGGCTAGACTCTGGCCTGTACCTTTCTCTAGGCTAGACTCTGGCCTGTACCTTTCTCTAGGCAAGACTCTGGCCTGTACCTTTCCCCAGGCTAGACTCTGGCCTGTACCTTTCTCTAGGCAAGACTCTGGCCTGTACCTTTCTCCAGGCAAGACTCTGGCCTGTTCCTTTCCCCAGGCTAGACTCTGGCCTGTACCTTTCTCTAGGCTAGACTCTGGCCTGTACCTTTCTCTAGGCTAGACTCTAGCCTGTACCTTTCTCTAGGCAAGACTCTGGCCTGTACCTTTCCCCAGGCTAGACTCTGGCCTGTACCTTTCTCTAGGCAAGACTCTGGCCTGTACCTTTCTCCAGGCAAGACTCTGGCCTGTACCTTTCCCCAGGCTAGACTCTGGCCTGTACCTTTCCCCAGGCTAGACTCTGGCCTGTACCTTTCTCTGGGCAAGACTCTGGCCTGTACCTTTCTCTAGGCTAGACTCTGGCCTGTACCTTTCTCTAGGCTAGACTCTAGCCTGTACCTTTCTCTAGGCAAGACTCTGGCCTGTACCTTTCCCCAGGCTAGACTCTGGCCTGTACCTTTCTCTAGGCAAGACTCTGGCCTGTACCTTTCTCCAGGCAAGACTCTGGCCTGTTCCTTTCCCCAGGCTAGACTCTGGCCTGTACCTTTCTCTAGGCTAGACTCTGGCCTGTACCTTTCTCTAGGCTAGACTCTAGCCTGTACCTTTCTCTAGG
>OW240923.1:4827772-5050272 GCA_933207985.1 Pelobates cultripes | reverse complement strand
CAGCTCCCCACACCTCCTATAACACACACTACCTGAGCAGCACGCTCACTGCAGCTCCCCACACCTCCTATAACCCACACTACCTAAGCGGCACAGTCACTGCAGCTCCCCACACCTCCAATAACACACACTACCTGAGCAGAAAACTCACTGCAGCTCCCCACACCTCCTATAACACACACTACCTGAGCAGCACTCACTGCAGCTACCCACACCTCCTATAACACACACTACCTGAGCTGCACACTCACTGCAGCAAGAAGGAGCAGGATTACAATGAAAGATGACTACTGTCTGCTTGTCACCATATTTGTCTGCATGCTGCATCTCATATGTCCTAAATGAGTTGAAACAATACCAAGGTTTATAGTACCAGTAACACATTGCATTATTGAATATAATGACATTGTTTTACATCTATTTATCTGGAGAACTCAGGGATCATGAAGAGCAAATGCACACGAGGAAACCTCAGATAAATGATATTCTATTTGGAGAGGTAGGATCACAATAAGACAAGTCATAGTAATGCAGGCATATTGCATGAGAATACTGCACTTGGGGCTATTGTTATAAGAACAATGACACAATAAGGGACTTGCACTACATTGCCTTTTCATAAAACACAGAGAGAGAACACATCTGGTGGCTCATTCACATTAATTCACAGGTGTGTGGGTTCATGCAGAGGTGCCAGTCTCTGCATAAGTTCCTGTATACTATGCTGCTGTAAACCATGCTGCTGTATACTACACACCTGTATACTAGGTTCCTTTATACCGCTCCTGTCTACTATGTTTCTATGTTTCTATGTTATACTACGCTGCTGAATAATACGCTAGTGTATATTATGCTCCTGTATACTAGGTTCCTGTATACTGCTCTTGTATACTACGCTCCTGTATACTAGGTTCCTGTATACTGCTCATGTATACTACGCGCATGTATACTATGCTCTTGTATACTACACTCCTGTATACAGCTTCTGTATACTGGATTCCTATAAGCTACGCTCCTGTATACTAGATTCCTGTATACTATGCTCCTGTATACTACGCTCCTGTATACTACACTCCTGTATGCTAGATTCCTGTATACTGGATTCCTATAAGCTACGCTCCTATAAGCTACGCTCCTGTATACTACGCTCCTGTATACTACGCTCCTGTATACTACGCTCCTGTATACAGTTTCTGTATACTGGATTCCTATAAGCTACGCTCCTGTATACTAGATTCCTGTATACTACGCTCTTGTATACTAGATTCCTGTATACTACGCTCCTGTATACTAGATTCCTGTATACTACGTTCCTGTAATGCCAGCCAGTTACAAGCCATGTGTTTGCAACCAGGAGCCGGAGGCGCACTCAGGGGAGGATGGTAAACTCACTAGGAGTTCATTCAAGCTTGTGTTACTGGGGAAATAACAGGTTAGTGAACATTTAATTTTTTTTATTCTAGTCAAAAAAAGTTATAATTTAACTGTTTAGTAATTAAACCCACTAACCCCCAAAATAAGGAGAATGACGCAAATTACTTATGTGCACATGAAGCTGAATATAACACTTTGTTTCTATAAATTGGTGATAATGGTTTAACCCATCAAGTGTCAGACACATGTACTGAATCTATAACAGCCTTCTCCTGAATTTGGAAATGGAAAAATGATCTGACAAGTGCTCATGAAATATATGCTTAGGGCCATATTCCTAATTCTTATAAAAATAAGTACAAATATACCGGTATATATTTCTAACGGGTCACAACATCGATCAAGCACATGTAAACGTTTCTGAATATACAATATTGGACATTTAGCAAAGACCGCAGAGTGCACCCCTCTCTTTGATATTTACCATATATATATATGTATATAAATATAAAGTAAATAGTGAACGGAGCACTCCTTAGGACATTTTCAATCGTGTATTTAATAAGTAATCAACGTTTCGACCCTTCTGGGTCTTTATCAAGATCCGGATCTTGATAAAGACCCAGGAGGGTTGAAACGTTGATTACTTATTAAATACACAATTGAAAATGTCCTAAGGAGTGCTCCGTTCACTATTTACTTTATGTTTGGCGCTGGAAGCACTCAGGTATTACAAGTTATATTTTTTTAATGATGGTGAGTGTTGGAGGTTGGATGTTATATAAATATTTTTATTATTATTACTGTTTACTGTTATCTATTTTTATTATTTTACAGAATTACAGTATTAAAGCAATTACCCCATTCCCTCACCACAGATTTTATAAATACCAAACTTGTTAGTAAGTTAGTGAACTTATATCGGCCTCTCAGTCGGAAAGGCAACTAACCAGGCCCCCTGACTCATACACAGCACAAAACTGTGGAGATGTGCATGCAGACAACAGGGGGTTAAATAACGAGGGATTTTTTTCTGTTTCTTTGTCAATGCATTTAGTCGTCTTCCTGCCAAGACTCATTTCGCCTGGCTATCTTGTGCGAGACACATATGGTGCAGTGAAATTGCCATCCAAGAAAGCATGTCCCAGCTTGTTGAGACATCATCAAATAAGATTAAAGCAAAGTAAAAATAAAAAGATAGAGGTTTTTTTTTTCTGTTTCTTGAACACACAGCGTCTGATGAAAGTCACTGAGGTACTTGAATGCTTCTAAAGGATTTGCAACAATTTCTTTACTTTGCCTGGTTAAGAACACGGTACAAATAACAAGGCAATCTCTCGTCTCTCTCCTTCTCAGTCAGTGAAATTCTAGGCTTTATAATAAACATGTTCCATCGGAATAAGCCACATACTGCCCTGCTGCACACTCCTGGCAGACAGCACTTTACTGTAATATACCAACCGCCTTGGCTCCCTGAGTGCTAGCTCCATGCTCTGGTATTTGTCTCTGACAGTGTACTCGTGGAGTGAAACTGGAGAAGTCACATCTCGCGGGAGCAGGACATTATCATTAGTAAATAAGCCATTTGAGTGTCACTCCACTGCTACTTTTTCCCTTCCGGGACTGTTTACACCAAAGCCTGATGCATGGGCCAAACATACATGACTGCATTAATGCCATCCCTGTGCTTCCATCAAAACATTAACAATTCTTCGAACAGCAGGAGGTTTCCACAAAACTGGGTTAAAGGGTCAGTACAAGCACCACACAAACTCTACATGGCTGCTAGGTTTATGGCACAGAGAGTATTCTGTATAAAGTATACGCAGTCTATAGTGCCTTATTACTGACCACTGGACATGATCAGTGACATCTAACAAGGGATTGTATTTCCTACTGTGTTGTCCAAGATGCATAGTTTGACGGACGCAGAGAGTATTCTGTATATAGTATACACTGTCTATAGTGCCTTATTACTGACCACTGGACATGATCAGTGACATCTAACAAGGGATTGTATTTCATACTGTGCTGTCCAAGATGCATAGTTTGACGGACGCAGAGAGTATTCTGTATAAAGTATACGCTGTCTATAGTGCCTTATTACTGACCACTGGACATGATCAGTGACATCTAACAAGGGATTGTATTTCCTACTGTGTTGTCCAAGATGCATAGTTTGACGGACGCAGAGAGTATTCTGTATATAGTATACACTGTCTATAGTGCCTTAGTACTGACCACTGGACATGATCAGTGACATCTAACAAGGGATTGTATTTCCTACTGTGCTGTCCAAGATGCATAGTTTGACGGACGCAGAGAGTATTCTGTATTTAGTATACACTGTCTATAGTGCCTTAGTACTGACCACTGGACATGATCAGTGACATCTAACAAGGGATTGTATTTCATACTGTGCTGTCCAAGATACATAGTTTGACGGACGCAGAGAGTATTCTGTATATAGTATACACTGTCTATAGTGCCTTATTACTGACCACTGGACATGATCAGTGACATCTAACAAGGGATTGTATTTCCTACTGTGTTGTCCAAGATGCATAGTTTGACGGACACAGAGAGTATTCTGTATATAGTATACACTGTCTATAGTGCCTTATCACTGACCACTGGACATGATCAGTGACATCTAACAAGGGATTGTATTTCCTACTGTGCTGTCCAAGATGCATAGTTTGACGGACACAGAGAGTATTCTGTATTTAGTATACACTGTCTATAGTGCCTTAGTACTGACCACTGGACATGATCAGTGACATCTAACAAGGGATTGTATTTCCTACTGTGTTGTCCAAGATGCATAGTTTGACGGACGCAGAGAGTATTCTGTATATAGTATACACTGTCTATAGTGCCTTAGTACTGACCACTGGACATGATCAGTGACATCTAACAAGGGATTGTATTTCCTACTGTGCTGTCCAAGATGCATAGTTTGACGGACGCAGAGAGTATTCTGTATATAGTATACACTGTCTATAGTGCCTTATTACTGACCACTGGACATGATCAGTGACATCTAACAAGGGATTGTATTTCCTACTGTGTTGTCCAAGATGCATAGTTTGACGGACACAGAGAGTATTCTGTATATAGTATACACTGTCTCTAGTGCCTTATCACTGACCACTGGACATGATCAGTGACATCTAACAAGGGATTGTATTTCCTACTGTGCTGTCCAAGATGCATAGTTTGACGGACACAGAGAGTATTCTGTATTTAGTATACACTGTCTACAGTGCCTTAGTACTGACCACTGGACATGATCAGTGACATCTAACAAGGGATTGTATTTCCTACTGTGTTGTCCAAGATGCATAGTTTGACGGACACAGAGAGTATTCTGTATATAGTATACACTGTCTATAGTGCCTTATCACTGACCACTGGACATGATCAGTGACATCTAACAAGGGATTGTATTTCCTACTGTGCTGTCCAAGATGCATAGTTTGACGGACGCAGAGAGTATTCTGTATTTAGTATACACTGTCTATAGTGCCTTAGTACTGACCACTGGACATGATCAGTGACATCTAACAAGGGATTGTATTTCCTACTGTGTTGTCCAAGATGCATAGTTTGACGGACACAGAGAGTATTCTGTATATAGTATACACTGTCTATAGTGCCTTATCACTGACCACTGGACATGATCAGTGACATCTTACAAGGGATTGTATTTCCTACTGTGCTGTCCAAGATGCATAGTTTTGATGGACGCAGAAGGTGTGACTCCTGGTGATTGGTTCCTGCTGTAGTGTTTGTCTATGCAAGAACTTCCACCTGTACATAACTAGATTCCAGTTTAGTTTCAACACAAAAAACTGTACAACATTTAAATCAATGTTGTTTGGCAGAAATAAAGCAATAATAAATATGGCTGACACACAATCTGATGGTATCCTTTGCTGTGGTCATGTTAGAGAGGAAATTAAGTTTTAGGTAAGTATTTCTTTTACACTGTTTTGAATTTGCTGACCACTAAAGCCAACATAATGAGCGGGTGAATGTTTGTACTTACCAAAATCTGAACCTGTAATTCACATGTTTTATGAATGTTAACACGTTATTAACTCTTTGACTAGAAGGGGTTAAAAATGTGGATATTAACATATCTACAGGTATTAAAATGATAACGGAAATTATCCGAACACTCTTCAAAAGATGGAATATGAATATAAAAATAAATAAATACTTCCTATGATTGCGTTCCGAGTCTTGCCTGTAGTATCTAAATACACAGTTTATTTTGCTATTTGCAAGGATCTGTACAAAAACATAATATGGGATCTGTAGAAATAGTCATTCTGATAGGGAGCTGAATGAAGGTTGTAAAGGAATCATAGTTTAAGAAATAAAAGTGATTTTCAGTGACATGTTTGGGTACGACAAGTAAATACTATTGTTATTCACATGGTATGATGCTACAAAAAGCATTATTTTAAGGAACTCCATGAGCCGATTGTGAGATTATTTGCAGAGTGTTGCAAAATAGAAAGTGCCTTCATTTCTTGAATCTAGCTTGAGATCGTCAGCCTTAATTGGAGACTGCGAAAAAAAACCAAAACAACAATGTATTAGGATGGGAGATTATCACAGGATTAATACGATGCTGTTGGCTTTTAGATGAGCTGCATCCTAAAATGAATCAGACCACGCTTCGAGTCCCTTCTACCCCATAGCCTGGAGCAAGGATTAAAACAAGAAGAATCCTCAGGCATTAATAAAAAACAATATTCACAGAACCAGGGGCAAATACAGATATGTTTACATATTAACCCTTTTCACTCCGTGCCGCTGTCACACTTTGGATTTGAAATACAAATTATCTCCAATTACTTCCAAACAGCTAGTCACAGAGCAGTCACTTAACCTGCACCATCTGCTTGATTCAAGAGCACGCCGGACAGCCTGCCGATGTGACCCCAGTCTTGTGTGACTGCCCTAAAATGACACATTAACAGGATGGCCTTATTGTTCTATCTGAAACGGCAAGGCACAGGGCAGGCGTTACAAATAAACCACAGCCAAAATACAAATATTCTTGAAATAATAGTTTTGTGTATGAATATAGTTTTAAATGTAATACAGTGAAAATGGGAAAAGTGAGTTTATACGTGTGTACATATCTTTATATCTAGAATATAAAACATAAACGTGAAATTATCCTGGGAATTAGAGAAAAGGCCAATGTAGGAGCATTGGAAACATCCTCAAATCAAGCTATTTTATAAGCTTACCTATTTTGGACTCATATTTTTATTTCCCCCCTTTTTAAGAATAAATGCTTTTAAATTCTCTATGATTTAGTGTTCAGGGTAAACAGCCCTGCTTGTAGTTTGGGAAGCCATAATCTGCTAGACTTCCTTCACTGATTCGCTACGACTTTCAGCTCAGGAAAGGTTCAGATACACAGAAATACGTCAGGTCGGCCTGCAGAAAGACCGTCTGCAATTTAACTTCTATCCCTCTGTGTCAAGAAGTTCATTACTTCAGCCATATATCTGAGAGGGTTACAAATTGCTCTTCTACTTGGAAGATAGGAATCCAGCTGTAAGTGTCTTCACACAGACCACAAACTAAATTATATATTCCATCACTGGTTTAATGACTGTTACGTGAATTAGCAAACTCAACTACCCTGCCCTGAAAAAGCTGCTTACCAAATATATTGTCAATTTCTCCCCATGGAGACCTTGTGCTAATCCTGTTCAGGCAAATGATGGAGCTGCCGTGGAAGGTTACTGTGTTACTGTGAGGTTACAGACTATATGCATTGAGATACTATAGGGGCTATATATGGTCACTCCCCCGGTTCATGGTTATAGTCAGATAACACAAACTCGTATTAGATGATCACCCGTGACGTGTCCATGGACTATAGTATTCATTACCTGCACACTGTCCCAAACCTATGTCTACGTCAGTAAATAAGCTTTTTAGAGCAGTCTATGACCATAAAGATATGTCAGGTACAGGCATCGAAGCAAAACATACAGTAATCACACCCTATGTATTCCAATACACACTAAGGCTGCGGACAGTATGGAGGAATGGTTTTCTTCATTTTATATGATGTTACTCTGGGTCCTAGTTAGTTTAATTATAGTCTTAGCCTCATAGTAAAATATGCTGGACAACCTTCCCCTCACCTTTCCAGTCCCACACTGGGGATTCGTCATTAACCATCTGGTGACCAAAGCTTAATTGGAGAGTATCCCCTCCACACAGTGATACGGTGTACTATCTGTGACACAGCCAAACTGTTCTACAGCATGAGATTAAATATTACTGAACAGGCAGCTGATTAAATGTTCATATTATTTCATCTACTGATATTATCAATAGGTCTCCCAGACATTAAATACTGAGCTAGCCTTGATGGGATGGAATGAATGAACAATAGAACAATACAGGTTCTAAGTTGTTGTATTAACCAAATGAGTCATCTCGCTGTCTTCACACATACCCAAATAGTTTAATTTTTCTGTTATGTAGCAGCAACTCAAGTATCACAGTGAAAAAAGAAAATGTCATAGAGAGCTAGCAGCTAGATAAATATCCTCTGACCTGAATGTATATTCAGAAACATTCATTACTTTGAAATTAGTACAATCCAGCTTGGTGACACAATATCAGAGATTTGCCTAAAACCACCAGGAGCAGCTAACATTCTGTGATATCAGGCCACATTTAAAAAACACCACTTGAACTAGTGAAATGGGATTTAACCTGTAAATATTCATTAAAAATCTATTCAGAACAGCCCTTCTGTGCTGGACTGACCGCCACACAATTAAAATATGTTAAAAAAGCCAACCTTTTGTCTGAGCAAGACATTTTCAGGGAGTAATAGGTGAGCAGCAGGAAGAAAGGAGAATTTTAAGGAGAGCCCTAATGATTATTTGCCCATGGCATTTTGCAAATTCTGTTCCCAGACAAGGATCAGATATTCATGAAATGATAAATAAAGGGTCATATCTAAGCAGATCTGAACAAATAGTGATTGAGGATGGACAAAGAGTGACAGCATGTCAGTTCAAATATGAACTAAATAAATTGCATGCAGCAGCGGGAAGATGGGCAGAAGGTCAGTATTCAGGTTCCTATTAGAAAAATCAAATACTTTTTTTTTTTTTTTTCTTAAAGAAAATACTGAATTAGTTGTATTTAAAAAGTACAGATAATAAATAAGAACTATAAAATCAAATCGAAGTTTGAAATTTATATTTATAAACATTATTGGTATACTATCTGGCGATAACAGTAGACTTGGAGGGACGGGGATGTGAAAATCCCGTGTTTCTGATGCCCAGGAGATTTGCCATAGTGTTTCTATTTTATCAGGGACAAATTATATCTGATTAGTCAGGCATTGTTCTTATGAGTCAAAGTCCTTAGCTGCGTGACATGGTTTTGGTTTTTTTTTTTGAATAATATTAAATCTGCTTCTGAATTCATTATTTGACAATAAAAATGACTCTGTTACTAGTGACATTTAACCGTAGCAATATGTTTTATCATATTGCCGTAAAACAAAAAGACAAGCCATATAAGATCTCCTTAGGACTGGCACAGGTAGAAATGTGTCTGATTATAGAGCAGCATCGCTGAGCTTGCAATGCAAGTAAACCTACAAAAGATGCACTTATTCTGCTAATCAGCATAAATGCAGAATACAGCAATACCTTTATATTTCTGGAACCACCTCCATTTGAAAATGCTTGTATTAAAGGTCATTCGTTAATATTATCCTGGTTTGTGGGTAGTGCTACCTACTGGCTGAGAGGATTGATGTCATGCTACTACACTTTATAGGAAGCATCAGACCTCTGGTTCTCCAAACTCAACATATAACTTGGAAATGGTGGGCCGACATCAAGCCAAAAAATTAAATAAAATACATTTGTAATTAATTATTTCACTCTCCATTATTATATAAGTATATCCACCCCTTCTAACAATTATAACAGCTGTGTTAAAGGTACCCATTTAGAGAATGACATTTTATTTATACATTCCCAGAGCATGCAAATGTGAAATGTTATTCTGTTATTAATTCACACAGCTTCTAGGCCTTTAATGCTATACTGTTGGCATTTCCAATGACTGGGGTCTTTATTAAATTCACAATTGCCTAGTTTATAGGACTTTATGTTTATTTGAGCAATTGGTCAAAGCTAAACATAATGCATCTCATGGGGAAGATTCAATGATTGTCTATGACCAGCATTCTATTGGCAGAATGCAGGGAAGGCCAAGAAACAACATTGTTGTCAATTAAACCTGAATCAATGTAACCAGCCAGGTATACTGTCCTGGAAGTTACCCTAGACCATATCTGTGCAACGAAGCGCCCTGCACCTTGGGTGTTGTTATTCCATCTGAACTGAAGAGGAACCACAAAATCACAAATTCCACTTTATGGAAAATGTAACCTCTGTGTTTACGTCACCCTAGACCGACACCCACCGTACCATGAAATACATAGGAAGGAGATGGTAATCTGGTAATGAACGATTTCTCAAGAGTGCAAAAAGAAGACTCTGGCTTGTAATACGCAGGTCATTTCAAAGGGAACATAAAGTAACAACCTTAATAAGTGGATATATTATGAACCTTGCTGATGAGAGAAGCATTTTTATATAGTGTTAATGAATAACAAATAATCCAATGGTATATAATATAAATGTAAACTATAAAACATGTCCTAGCAGTTCCAGTGTATGAAAACACAGAGTACGTACACATACAAACAGATTAATATTGCGGGCTGAGAGCAAATCATCTTATTAAAATCTCACTGCAAGGTAAACTATTGGATAAATGGACACCGTATTAATTCATCTTAATTGCTGCCAGCCTGGGGCTTATCCACTAGCTTCAATGCAGAACTCTCTCACAAGCAGAAACAAAGCAGATGTCATGTAAATGAGAACGTTTACTCATAAACATTTCATGTTAACAACTGCTTTGTAAAAGCCTTCCATGCTACAGGTCGGGAGAAGTGAAAAGCACACAGGCCATGTCCTCTCCAGAGGATCTACATTCTCTGGATAGCAGAGCACTTCCTCACGTCAAAAGCATTAGTAGAGGGAGGATAGAGGCATGCAACAATCCTCATGTAAAGAACAGTGTACCTTTCATTTCCATAGCAGACGGGACAAAGCTATGATCATAAGAGCAACAAGTACTTAGGCCAGGGGGACTGAAATGTGGTCTGCTGGCTGCCTGGGCGATTTCCCTACAAAGACTGGGGCAGAGGAAATCCACAGGGCACATCTTCTCTTTAACAAGTACATTGTACAAGCTGCATGTTGCCTTGAAACACAAAAACCTAATAATATCAAAATACCAAAATCAATTTCCACTTCAGGGTTGGGTACCAGCCCTTGTGTATTATTGATCAGAGCACACTGTGGAAAGCTGCAATCAGGATTTAATTGTTTAATGTTATAATGTTCCTCCCAGGTGTGTGGGAGATGTGAAATGGGATGCTTAGAACGAACAACATGAGAAAATGCAAGCCATGGTTTCAGAGGAAGAAAAACACATTTGTGAAAAGAAAGTCAACTTTTAGTCAAAGCTCCCTTTCCTAAGTTGCCATGCCTATGGAAATCAAGTTTTAATCTTTCTTCAGATAGCGAGGACTAAACGGGTTTGGCAATATACGACTTATTGTCTCTGTACCCGAGATCAGACAAGCAATCACTACGCTCAAAGTTAAATAATATGGCAAAAGGTAAGACATGAAAATGGCATATGTTTACAGGAGGTATCCCTGTGACATTACGTATAGGGTATCCTGACTGCAGCTGCTTCAATTAGAGTAACAGAAAGTATGGCCCCAAGAAGACATTAAAGATTGAAAAATGCAATGACTCTTACTGGCAAATAACTATTGTATAATGCTCCTACTCTCTCATTTACTTTTATTTTCTCTTTATAGATGAGCATTCTAGTAGAAAGTCCAAACTAAGGTCTCTGCTTTCAGTTTTGTATGCTATGAAACACTGAGTATTATCTATCGCCTACAAAGATTACAGTCAGAGTTTGGGAATCTCTAGTAGAAGGTCCGAAAACGTGGATCACTGACTCAAATATTTATTTATTCATCAGTTAGCATGATTCCCACTGTTAAGCTCAGGCTCAACGTAAGAGCACTGCATTTATCTATCTATCTATCTATCTATCTATCTATCTATCTATCTATCCATCTATCTATCTATCTATCTATCTATCTGTCTGTCTGTCTGTCTACATTTTGATTTTTTCCTTCTATGATGGTAGTCACCATCACCAGGAGATTCAAACAGACCATTTATGTAGGACCCTGGACTTCTCCTATGTCAAAGTCACCCTGTGTCCATTATAGGTGAAGGGTGTGTATAGTGTATTTGTGCATTGTAGATTTGCATATTGTTAATTTTGCAGTCAGGAGAGATATTTTGTGTTAAATTTTGGCTTCACTACTCATTTATGAATATGCTATTATGTTATTATAATTCCCTGTATGTTTTCTGACATGTTGTGGTTATTTGTATTTGATTAAATTTGTCACAGCATTCTTGATGTAATAATCATATGGGCTAGTCCCAAGCAAAAATAAAGTTTTGTATGTTAGCTCCTTTTGGAACTTGTGTCCTGTGTAGATTTTTAGGAATCCCAGTAACAGAGTCTTTGGACCTGTTGGCTGGCTGAACGTTCCCTCTAGCCCTGGGATAAATCAAGAGAGCTAGGTCTGAAAGCCACAAGTGTGTTGCCTTTGTAAAGACAATAGAAGTTACACTGCAGGCATACCTGCCTGGAAGAAGGGCTGCAGCGAAATAGGCAGGGGGGATGATACCTGCTTGGAAGAAGTGCTGCAGCGGAAGAGGCAGAGGGGACAATATCTACTTGGAAGGAGAGCTTAAGCCTGGTTATGGGGAAAAGCTCAAGAGAGACCCCAGTCAAACCTCAGCGACTGGGGTTGAAGCATTCCAGGCTCTCTCTCCAACAGCTAGGAAGCGGATTGGGTGGAGGTACTCAATTGGAGTACAGGAGCTCTGTCACACCTACTCAAACCCCAAATCTCTTTAGCCCCACAGGTAGCATAGAACCGAGAATCACTAGCTGCCTGTCTGCTCTATGAGTTTCACCTGGGGGCTGCTGAGACTCACAGAGCAGATTGGGTAGGGAGAGCAGCACAGAGTAGGTTGGGCAGGGAGAACAGCACAATCTAGTGCTCCAGAATTTCTGTGGAGCAAATGCAATCTGGGGCACATTTGGGCAGCACAGTTTAAATAGAGACACAGGGAATATGATGTCACTGTCTATATCACTGTCTATGTCTGCTGGCACTATCATACAGGAGACCGACCAGGCAGTGAGAACAGTATGAAATATTTAACCACTACACACTTTCCACCCAGCACCAGTATCCTTATTTTTTTATAGTGAGCATGTACATCTGTGTGTGTGTGTTTGTTTGTGTGTATGTGTTAGAAACATAGAAACATAGAAACATAGAATGTGACGGCAGATAAGAACCATTCGGCCCATCTAGTCTGCCCAATTTTCTAAAAACTTTCATTAGTCCCTAGCCTTATCTTATGGTTAGGATAGCCTTATGCCTATCCCACGCATGCTTAAACTCCTTTACTGTGTTAACCTCTACCACTTCAGCTGGAAGGCTATTCCATGCATCCACTACCCTCTCAGTAAAGTAATACTTCCTGATATTATTTTTAAACCTTTGTCCCTCTAATTTAAGACTATGTCCTCTTGTTGTGGTAGTTTTTCTTCTTTTAAATATAGTCTCCTCCTTTACTGTGTTGATTCCCTTTATGTATTTAAATGTTTCTATCATATCCCCTGTCTCGTCTTTCCTCCAAGCTATACATGTTAAGATCCTTTAACCTTTCCTGGTAAGTTTTATCCTGCAATCCATGAACCAGTTTAGTAGCCCTTCTCTGAACCCTCTCTAAAGTATCAATATCCTTCTGAAGATACGGTCTCCAATACTGTGTACAATACTCCAAGTGAGGTCTCACCAGTGTTCTGTATAATGGCATGAGCACTTCCCTCTTTCTACTGCTAATACCTCTCCCTATACAACCAAGCATTCTGCTAGCATTTCCTGCTGCTCTATTACATTGTCTGCCTACCTTTAAGTCATCAGAAATAATCACCCCTAAATCCCTTTCCTCAGATGTTGAGGTTAGGACTCTATCAAATATTCTGTACTCTGCCCTTGGGTTTTTACGTCCAAGATGCATTATCTTGCACTTATCCACATTAAATGTCAGTTGCCACAATTCTGACCATTTTTCTAGTTTACCTAAATCATTTGTCATTTGGCTTATCCCTCCTGGAACATCAACCCTGTTACATATCTTAGTATCATCAGCAAAAAGACATACCTTACCATCAAGACCTTCTGCAATATCACTAATAAAAATATTAAAGAGAATGGGTCCAAGTACAGATCCCTGAGGTACCCCACTGGTGACAAGTCCAAGCTTCGAATATATTCCATTAACTACAACCCTCTGTTGCCTGTCACTCAGCCACTGCCTTACCCATTCAACAATATTGGAATCCAAACTTAAAGATTGCAGTTTATTGATAAGCCTTCTATGTGCAACAGTGTCAAAAGCCTTACTGAAATCTAGGTAAGCAATGTCTACTGCACCACCCTGATCTATAGTTTTAGTTACCCAATCAAAAAAATCAATAAGATTAGTTTGGCATGATCTGTATCAGTGCATGTCTGTCTGTGTGTGCCTATCTGTGTTAGTGAATGACTGACTGGCTGTGTGCTTGTGTACACCTGTGTATAGAGTGTGCCTGTGCAGCTATGGATTTATGTATGCATCTATGAATGTGTGCATCTGTAAGTATAGTTGTGACTGTGTCTGTATGTGTCCATGAAAATGTCTTGCAGGTCTTAAGGGGTGGATAATGGGAGGGGCTATAGGTGGGGCTTTAGGCTCAAGTCCTGGGTATATTTTAGCAGATGATTGCTAGTGTCCAGGATGGCATTTTACTCAGAGATAAAATGTTATTGTTTTGCTTCTTAGACTAACTAAAGGCGGCATTGGAAGTTATTTGCATCACCCATACATAAGACTAAGATCAATCGCAAACCAATATTAATGTTTAGCCAAGAAGGATACATCTACCGAAAGGTCCGGAGAGTATCAGTGAGTGGCTACTCCCAATGTAGTGCGATGGGTTGGTGTGAGTCTCCTTAAGCGTGGGTTGCCACATTTCCCAAACTAGGCAGCACATGTTTGTTAAAGCTAGTGTGTCTCCATTTTAATAAAGCAATAACAGCTCTGCTCTGACACCATTCGTATAGTGAGTCTTATTATATTTGCCTCTAATGATGGAAGTTTTTGGCTTGTCTCCCTTGTTCCACCTCGGGAATGACTAAAACAAGGGAAAATTCACACATGTTCCACACAGGCATATACACACATTTGCAAAGCACTCCATTCCACACATACGGGCAGTGCCACACAAGCCGTCACACAGTGAGGACAAAAGAAAACAGTTGTAAAAATGAAAATGGAATATTTTCAGACGAACATGCTGTGTGGGTGTTCAATTAAGAGGCTGCAGGGGAGCACTTGCAATTTATTAGTGGCATAATCCGAAACGTGCTAGCATGGCTCTCATGGAAATAGACACATGGTAAATGATACGTCTCACTCCTTCCTCTGAATTCCACACAGAGCAGGTGAAAATCCACCAAACGATATACCAGCTGCAGTGCCAAAGGCTGCTGTGGGAAATAGAGGACGCATGGTTTATTATACGGAATTCTCAGCACATCTGCAGAGAGGTATTGAAATGATGAAGACAAGCCCAGAGCCCACAACCAGAGCACACGCTGTGAACAAATAAATGAAATACACAATAGATCTTACTTCCTTGCTTTAATAAAGCGCTACCAAATCTGTTGGCGCTATATAAATGGCGTTAATAATAATAATTCCCGTGCACAACCTTCACACCTGGATATTTCTTCATTTCATCACTTGTGTTCCTTTTTCCTGTATACATGTGTTTGAATGTATCGTTTTGTGTATGTTTTTTCAGTGTTGCTTTTCTTTCTGTTTTTTTTTTGTTTGTTTGTTTGTTTTTTTTACTCTATATGTGAAAGTGTATATTTCCTTTATGTTATTTTTTTGTACAGGTAAATGTGGTGTTGCTTTTCCCCTGTGTAAGTGTTGCCTTTTTCCTGTGTTTGAGTGTGCTTTCTTTCTGTACTTGTGGAATGTAGTCTTTTTTATTCTGCGTGTGAGTGTTTTTTCCCCTATATAGGCTATTTTCTTCACCTTAGACTGGGTTTCCCTGTGAGCTTTCTGTGTGCATTGTCTCAAACGATAGTGCGTTGCAAGGTACACAGGCTATTCAAGCTTACTGCCCTTCTCTAAGATCACCCACTGAGCCCAGCACAGTAACAGCAGCCCACAAGGCAGGATTCTGACCAGAGGCAGAGCAAACACTTTCAACTGTTCCCTATCAAATATGGGCTGAGAGATAACAAACACATTGAGCTTTGTTTTTTTCACTGATGTATATTTTAAGTTGTAAATTAACCCTTTCAGTGCTAATATAATCTATGGCTCTGCATTCTATTACAGCTGTGCTAACATTGAATAAATATTTTTTTTTTTTAAAACAATAAAAAGTGGTATTTTCTTGGGAACATGCAACTAATCCCATCATGTCGAGATCCGGCACTATAAAATCCAAATACCCATATTGTTTCACCCAAGAAGGTTGAAATGTCATAAAATTATTTGGCACGTCGTAGTGGAGGGTAAAAATAATGATGTAATGTGCCATCACATGGCAGGAGACATTTCATTTCCACAGCTGTCATTCGATGATGTATTCAGATCATTCTGTTTCAAGCCTTTTCCAGGAGGGTTTCACATGATTGCTATTTTATTTTTATGGCAGCAACCTATTCCACAGCCCTGCACATGGAATGTAGCTCTCATTTCTCAGAAGGGCTAACACAGAGGGTGCTTGGGTAGCCATCTTTAAATAGGGACAGCATACTAAATAATATCACTGCCAGCGATTAATTAACCAATTACGCCTGTGCAATTCACTGGTCAATAAAGTCTATGAGTTTGCGCAAAGTGTGCAAACAACCCAATATCCTTCACCATTCTGGAACGAGGGGAGAAACACAAACTCAGTCTCTTTGCAGATGATGTCCTGCTCACCATAACTCAACCAGATAAGTCCCTGCCTGCACTTACCAACACTCTGAGGGAATATAGCAAATTATCATACTACAAGACAAGTTAAACACTGCTAAAACACAGGCCATGCCAATTAATCTACATCACAACACACTAGATCACCTCAAACTACACAACAACTTTGACTGGAAGGACGACAACATACTCTACCTGGGAATAAAATGAACAAAAAACCTAGGCGATCTCGTCAAGGCAAACTACCTTAAAATAGCCTCAGAGATTCGCTCCTGTATGTGATAGGTGGAAAAACAAATTCCTCTCATGGACATTGCGGCCTTCAAAATGATGCTTCTCCCTAAACTACAATTTCTATTCCGCTCACTACCGGTGGATCTCCCAAAGACCTATTTTACACAACTACAACAACACGTGGACGGTTCATAATGGGCCGCCGAAAGTCTTGTATACCAAAGACCACAGCTACTAGAAAGATGAGCAATGGGTAGTGGGCAGACCTGACATACATGCTTACTATGTAGCCACACTTCTCAACCTTGCCATCAGAGCACAAGACACAAATTCAAGCCCCCCCCTGGGTAGACATGGAGTCACACAGAGGGAATACCATACCTACTATGACTGCCCAAAGATAAACTCTCAAAAATGGATAATATCTTGCCCACCACTGCTGTGATGCTAAGGATGTGGGACGCCCACAAACAGAGCCCGCTTTCGCTGGCCACCCCAATTAGATGCTTTAAACAATTCATCCCCACTTTTGACAGCAGAGGGTCGGAAAGCCGAGGACTGACACTCCTACACCAGGCATTAGGAGGAAATGAACTGAAACACTACACCAGCCTCAGATCGGCCCATGACTTTGCCCCAAACGGGCAGTTACAATCACTTCTAAAAACATGAAAAAACCGATACGATCTCCTACACTGCCAGGGAAGGCATATCTCTCTATCATAGAAAAAAATGTGCATAGGCACTATACCAAAAAATAAAGTTCTCAGTCTACTATAACACAGTAATATGGGAAGCAAATCACTCCGTACCCAAATATGCAAGGGAGTGGGAGAGGGACCTTGGACATGAGATCCTCGCAGCCGGCTGGCAGAGAGCCTTTAAGATGCCTTAAGCATTTTCCCATGTCGAACTAATAAGAAAGATAGCAACCCGATGGTATCTAGTACTGGCACGCTTGGCCCACATGTTTCCAGCAGCATTGGACAGATGCTGGAGATGCTCCACAAAAAAAGGTTCCATGCTACATATCTGGTGGGAATGCACAGTGATTAAACCCTTTTAGTAACACTGATTTCAGAGGTAATTAACAAACGAACTAGACCCTCAGTCGAACATTGCCTCTTGTTTATACCACAAAATGATCTCACGAGGCAACAGGGGCTCTTAACCTTCCACATATTAATAGAGGCTAACTTATTGATAGCAAGGGGTTGGAAGTCCCTCATGGCTCCCAGCACGAGGTGGTGCAGCAGGTATTACTCAACGGGAGTTACGAAAGGATGGAATACATGAGCTCCAGCAGGTCACACAACATAATGGAAGCGTGGGAAAGATGGGAGGAATGGGTAGGGGAACAGGCAGACTCTGTTAACACAGACCCGCCACAGCTGGCTCCTAATACACAGTGTCCAGATGCAGGCCACAGCATCCCAGCCTTCTCATCTGGGGCACTGGCCACATACCAGCACACTCGGAACAAAATACCACGGGGCGCCACTTCCCCCTCTAGACCATACACCGGTAAAACACTAGCGTCTATCTTGCTTTCTCTTCTTCCTTTCTCTATCTCTCCATACTTTTCTCTAGCCCAGCCTGGAACTGGGCAATACTAAATAAAGTCAAGCAACATCGCTGAAAACGGCCACTTGTACACACTGGCTCACCCTATGTTTGTAAGAGTATCTTACAATTTACCTGACGATCCTATGTATACAGGCTTTACCAAATAAAAGAAATAAAGAGGAAAAAAAGAAAAAAAGAAACCACTGCCTGGAAAATGAGGCATTTGAAATATCAATGTTGGATTGAGAAAGGAAAGAGCAATGCAAAGCAAAATAAGCTAACTAATAAATATTTCATAGCAATGAGTGCTGCTCCTGTGTTAGTCCGTATTTATTGCTGAATGTAAGATGCACTGATGGACCCACAAATCCACAAGTGTAAATGACCTTGTTTGAAGTAATGTGCAAGCGCTTTCACCCCAGTCACTGGAAAGGATGGGGTTACTATATTGCGCCGATTCACACGCTTTAGTACATACAGCCCAGAGAAAGGCAATGGAACAGGAGAGCCATAATTATACCCATGTCCACACCAGGCAGTCCAGTATTAAGTAAATTACAGGAATAGGTGGTCCTGGGCACCAAAAGTAGATTGGAACCATGAAAAGGTGCTAAAGACGCCTCCCCAGACTGAATATTAACGAATTGTCTGGATACTTGGCAGATAATGTAATATTACCTATAATAATTATACCTCATGCTAAATAAGGCATGACAATGGTGCAGTGAGGAGACTGCTTGGTAGGAAGAGTCATTTATAGGGCTTTTAATGTTAAATATATTACACTTGAAGAAGCATAGGAATCGCTGAGTGAGGCTGCTATAGGAGGTACATTTCCTGGCTACTGGTCAAGGGCAAACATTATTTATTTGCTGTTTTTATACTTCTGGAATATTTAGTGTCTCTTTTTCCTACATTAGTACAAAATGTAGTTAGAAAATGAGCGCAGAGCTTTAACTGTGAGCAATATATATCCACTGCAAGGATTCCAATAAACACCACTTGGCGGAGATTAATGTTAATCAGATGTGCTCACTAGGGCTTCTTTATGTTGACTGTGTTCAAACAGGCCAATCACTCAGTCCTTAATTACAGAGGACACAAGGATTGGCCCAAAAATAATCTGATATGAGAACGCCATGCCTCCCAAGCTACCCGATTTCCACAGGACAGTCCCACTTTTTGAGTCCTACCCCGCCGTCACGCCTTAGATCTCTGCTGTACTGCATTTGTGGAAACCAGGAAGGTTTCCCCAACAATCATAGCACAAGGGAATCATAAGAAGAGCTTGCGCTATGTGCAGGGCACTAGGACCCTGGAGTGAGAACTAAAACACCTCTCCCTGCAAGGTCAGCCCTCAGTGGGCCGGCTAAAATGATCGGCAGGCAGCCAGGTTTGTATTCACACCAGGCTGATCTGCCATTAAGGAGGATGGAGCTGCCCCCTTTTCAGGCAGGCCCGCATGTTTGGGGGGCAGCTAGTGACACAATCACATCTCATTACCTCCCTCCTACTGGCTCCCAATTCGATGTCAGTGTTGGGATGTATGGAACACCAACTCGTGTCATGATTTACATAAATCACACCCTATCCCTTTTAAACATTTAAATAATCATATAAAAAAAAAGCAAAAGCATGGGTTTAACAATAAACACAAAGTTGAACATGAATTGTAAAATATCTATTTTCTCTGCATTGAACTCCTGTTGGAACTGAAATGGTTATCTTTGTAAATTCTACAACACATTGTCCTCGCTCAGGTGACAAAGCTGTCACGAACACTGAATACAAAGAATGAAAGAAGACAAAAACGGAATAAAATAATCAGTCCCAAATAAGGAGAAAAAAAAAACAAAACATTGCTTTTAATCTTATTAAAAAGGTACCTTTCCTTTTCTATGCTTCTCAGAAACAGATACTGATGTACTTATTAACATAACTGCTGAAATCAGCTTTTGCTTTGAAGGAAGTTGTTAATATTTGGGAATTGTTGAATTTCCAGAGCAGACTATGATTGGTATTCTTCTCTACCATATGATTTCCAAGGTCACGGAGAGATTCACCTGCCTAGTGAGCCAAATGAATTCACTTGGCCACGGTGCATGTATAATTTAACATCCTCCTCTCCAGTCCCCTCCATGCAATTCTCAAAAAAAAAATATTTTATTACAATAACAAATTGGTTTCAAAGTCATGAATTATGGATGCTGAAAATTAGACTTGTCAATGAAATGTGTATATAAACATACGGTAAACACAGACGCAAGCAGCTCCAAGCACACTTCACCATAAAACTTTGCTTTCCTGTCAAATCATTTGATTGTCTCAATATGCGTGTTTAAAGAAAGGGGCACACTTCTAACAGCGAGACAATGTCCTGCAGCACAACACGCAGGGAGTCACTTGTCCTTACAAGGGCGCGCAGGGAAGCAGCGTTTTATAAACACCCTATAAGTCAGGGGTGGAATATGCCGTGCTAATCTACAACTATGGATAGATAAACTCTCCCTGACCAGTGGATTTGGTAAATAAATTAGCAATCAATATTTTACCTGATAATGATCACATACAATTCTTACTATTTATACTGTTGTGTTTGTGTATTGCTCTTCTGCAACTTGCATTTTTTAATTAATCAAATCGTTTGCCATTGAGCTTGCATTTTACACTGTTTGCAAGGTAACACATTGAGGTAAAATATTGACAGGTCTTTTAATCTGTATTGTTCAAATCCACCAAGGTGACAAATGGCATCAATCATTACTGTTCAAACCACACACTGAGAACAAATAAATGCAACTTTTCTTCTGCAGACCAATTCTTAGAAAAGCAGAACGGTTTCCCTTCAAACACTTGCTATTATTTACTACTAGACGATTTTACAGAACAAAGCAATGGAGAATTGTTTTGGATTCTATGTATTTAAAGATGCAATTTTGCGGATGTAGTATGGAAGGGTAATCACAATAGAATAGGGTTTTTTTCCCCCTTTCTATTGGCTTCACCTTTAATCATAAGACATTTCTCTCAGATATGTCTTATTCTGATCTGCAAAATTAATTTTGAGTCAACTATATATTTTTTAATGTGCCAAATCAGCAGTTGCACATTTCTTATGCAAATCTAATTTTATCTTTTGCTGAAACAATATTATAGGAAATATATATATATATCATGTTCTCCTATTTGTGTTTTTAATATCTTGTTTAGTATTAAAATATTTAGAGCATGTTAAAAAAACACTGCACTTGTGTGAAAAATTTAATTCTAATAAAATTATGCAGAACGTAAAATTTCAGATGCAAATTAATCTTAAAGAAAATCTTACTTTTTCATCACTTACAAAAATCCTGATGTAAAAAAAAAAAAAAACACTTATAGTTTCTTGCTGATTTATATTTAAAATATCTTTTTTTTTGCAATGCAAAAATGTACAGCTCATTAAAATAATATAATGATAATGTAATATTTATATCTAAACATTCAGTTAAAATATCCTAAATATATTTGATAATTACTAGTACTTACACCCAAAAAGGAAAAACAGGTGATATGCAAATTATGCCTTTATAAAATCTACATTTGTATGACTGTTTTTTGTTTTGTTTTTTGCTAACAGTACATTTAAAATGTAAATAAAAAATTTATATTTATAGATGAAAAACAAATTGCTATTTTTCTTTTTACAATGAATGTAAAATAAAAGTATTTCAGAGGGATATACGGCAATTAACCAGAATCAGATGATACAACTGTCATGCATTTAAAGACATATATTTTGTAAAACAGATCATGTTATATGTTTTCGTTAAATTTTTAGTTACAAAAATATTCTGATCTATAACAAGCTCATCGTTCCTTTATGAATTAATATAGGATCTGTTACAAAATCTGCATATGCATACGCTGATCCCGAATTAAAACTGAACTTCGTCTAGTAAGTTTGAGACTTGAAAGATCTCTTTCTGCACAGCCAGTGGTCGATAAACAAAAGGAAACAATTGTCTTTTCTGCGAGTTAGATGAAAAGCTGGAATCTTGCACGCTCGAGACTGATACAATCCAAACACTAACAAATTGATTTCAAAATAAAACTAAAGATTAATCATCTGACCTCCACGCAAGCAGATAAGATGAGTGAATTAGCAACTCCAAGCACCGTGTTAAGGATTTATGGGTTTAAATACAGTGTTTTTCTTTTCTTTATTATTATGTATTTTTATAAGGAAACAATTCCCTTGTCACATCATTCACAGGTCTGTTTTGTCCAACAATGTAGTGCTCCGTTGGTTGGATTTCGTTTGTCACAATGCGATGTGTCACAGGCAAGGATATTGAAGTTGAGTCGTGCGCCGAAAGGAAACTAAATAGAAGGACAATGACGGCATGAAATTACAGGTTTAGTTTGCGTGATGAAAAGGGAAATCATTCTTTTATCAATACTCTTTTTGTTCTTAATGATGTTCTTTATTAACAGGTTAAATTGCTAAGAAAGAATTCATTCTATATTTATGTAAGTTTCAGAATTTAACAAATAACGTTTTATTTTGTAAAATGTTAGCTTTACATTGAAGAATAAATATTCAGACACTCTTTGTATGGTAATTTTCATATAAAAAGAAATATTATTAAAATAACTGAACTGCTTTATTCTATTTACATATGTACAGCTGCAGATTTTGCCATAATGTTGTTGATAAAGTAATGTGAATCCTGAGTAAATATCTATTCTATTCCTGCCCAGGGAAATTTGTAAATAATATAACATAGAAGAGGCTTCATTTTAAAGTGTTAGTAACACAATGTATCAGTATCTGTTTGCAAACTAGAATGGCTACGCTTATCAAAATACCTCTCTGACATCCATAAGAATTGTAAGATTGCAACTGCTTATATACAGATGCAAATACAAATAAAAAGTCCTATTTACTAAAACATGCAGGACTGTGTCACATGACCCTGATAGTCATGTTGATACAAAGATAAAGGATATTGCACTTTCACAGTGAAAACCAGGTGCATCAAAGACCACGTTGGCAAAACCCAATTTAGTACATATTAGTAGAAAGCAGATTTATTGAAAAGTGTATGTGCACACTCGGTTATCAAAAAATCTGCCTTTTTGAAGAAACTTTGAGTGCCTGGACCTATTTTCTACTGCTGGTCATGTGACATGGGACTGTTGCTGCACTATTTGACACCTACAGTAAAACAGTACTGAAGAAAGGAACATTGCAATCACGACTCCCTCCTCCATCTGATTTTTACACTGTTAACTCCTTTGCAATAATGATTTGCGATGGCTTTCTTGATATACCAAGTTTATTTAACAAAGTGTCACAAAGGGGTTAATGCACAAGCTATATTTTTTTATTTATATTATAAAATTCAGCTTGTATTTCACACAAACAATTAACAAAAACATAGCAATATATGATTAAATTGTCACTCAGTTTAATTTACAATCATTTGAATGCATTATAGAGAAAATGTAAATGAAAAATCTCTAAATGTATCTGTTTTATGTCAAGTCTGCAGTCTGCGATCTATCTCCAGTGATGAATTTTCAGCCAATCCTGTCCCTGCTGTTGGTTTCTGTGGGAGAGCTGTGCAATCCTCTCCTGAACCCTGGTCCCGTTCTTATTCTCGAACATGATGCAGGGTTTTTATGGAAAATGTAAAGTTTTAGGCTTGCAGCTAGATTATCCTTTTTTTATTCCTAGAAGTTTGAGGTGAAGGGGTAGAGTTATGCATACTGTAAATGAAACCATGGCCCCAAGATGGCGATCGCCTATATCTTCCAGTATTCTTTGAATGTAATAGATGACCAGATAAACAAAGCAGTTGTACCTAAAGTGGGACTGTCACCGTCTGGGGACTTTGAAGAATTTGCAAAGACCCCCAACTGTGACATTGCCGTTGGGGTCCGGTGGTGGTCAGGTAAAGTTGAGTTCTACTTACCTAAACCTGTCCCTTGTTGGCGTTGCCATTGTCTCCCAGCTTATTCAGCTTCTGGCGCTACAGCTCCGCCCAGTGTCTGGAAATGTCAGGCATAGAAAAATACTGAGACAAAGTAATCCCTATTTTATCTCAGTATATCTCTTGACTGAGTTAGAATGTTTAGTAAAATCTGAAATTAGATTGTATCTTAATGAAATACAATTTTTTTCAGGAGGGGGTGACAGTGCTGCTTTAAGTAACATCTGAGTTGGAGATACCTGCTTAACGATGTGTTCTTGCAATATTGTTCCTGGATGGTCCCTTAACATAAGCCATGCAATAAATACAGTATTTAGGCATTCCACGGTGTCTCATACCTCCCAACATTTCATATGGACAAAGAGTGACATGTTCATTTTAGGGGTGTGGCCAGGAGCGGGGCTGTTCTGAGAAATTTTATCTGACTTATCAATAATAATTTATAGAACTAAAATGTAATTTAGAACAAGATCAATGTATGTGTTTTACACAGACTGATTTCTAAACACATCCATTGTAGTTTAAAGACACATTACTGGGAGTATTATTGCTGTGGAGCTCTGTTATACACCCAGACACATTACTGGGAGTATTATTGTTGTGGAGTTCTGTGATACACTCAGACACATTACTGGGAGTATTATTACTGTGGAGCTCTGTTATACACTCAGACATTACTGGGAGTATTATTGCTGTGGAGCTCTGTTATACACTCAGACACATTACTGGGAGTATTATTGCTGTGGAGCTCTGTTATACACTCAGACACATTACTGGGAGTATTATTGCTGTGGAGCTCTGTTATACACTCAGACACATTACTGGGAGTATTATTGCTGTGGAGCTCTGTTATACACTCAGACACATTACTGGGAGTATTATTGCTTGTGGAGCTCTGTTATACACTCAGACACATTACTGGGAGTATTATTGCTTGGAGCTCTGTTATACACTCAGACACATTACTGAGTATTATTGCTGTGGAGCTCTGTTATACACTGAGACACATTACTGGGAGTATTATTGCTGTGGAGCTCTGTTATACACTCAGACACATTACTGGGAGTATTATTGCTGTGGAGCTCTGTTATACACTCAGACACATTACTGGGAGTATTATTGCTGTGGAGCTCTGTTATACACTCAGACACATTACTGGGAGTATTATTGCTGTGGAGTACTGTTATACACTCAGACACATTACTGGGAGTATTATTACTGCAGAACTCTGTTAAGCAGTCAGACACACCAACAATATGGAGCTCCCAGAAAGAAAGGGACATTAAGAGAGAAAAGAGGGACATTAGGTTATGATGTCGAGGCTGTCCTCTGACCAAATATGATAGCCAGGAAAGAGCGTGCGTAATTCCAAGGTACTTTGGTCTCATCATCAAGCAGTAAATTATGAAAGGCACCAACGTAGGTTGTGATATTAGATATTTATTGATGTGCTGGCGATATTCAACTACAATCTAAAAGCACGGCAAACCCCAAACAGCGTTTTATTTTATTCACATGAAGGAGAGCAATTCCAGAATCCACTTACATACCCCAATTTATTCTAAGCTGTATTATGTACATTAAAAGGTCAAAAATTATCGAAGCCAATACATTGGAATGACGTGTTATGGGCTACATATTCAGATCTATTCAACCTGGGTGGATTTTTAATAAACATTTTCCTCTCTACTAAGTATTTATTCCACAATCAAATACATTTTGTGGTGCTTTGTTTTTTTGTTTTGTTGAACAAAAAAGCACCAACCATTCCCACGTGGCAATCATGAAGCTTTATTTTGCAGGGATAGTGACAGTGGCTAGCTGCCTCCAGTGTGGATTTTCCTGACTCGTGTGATCATAAATGGGGAGCTGTGTCTGCGTGGTTTTCAATAAATACGCACAAATTTCAGACGTATGGCGAAGCTACAGGTCTTCACAGGATTAGAATAACTGAGATTTTATCCCAGGTTAGATTACATTGTTATTAGTATTCCTAAAGCAACAAATTCCGGTGGAGTTATCCTTTACTAGTAATGCTTATTCATTTTTTATTTTTACAGAATGAAACATAATAGGATTTTAGTTGGTAAAATTCCAAAGGACCCAACAAGAAACGAGGCAATGATGAGATATAAATTAGCATACAATGTAGTGGAAAAGAAACCAGTATATTTTGACATGTGAATCCTTACTAGGCATTCGTAGTAGGAAGATGGATAAAGGGTGTGTGAAAAGCAAACACAGTCAGGCGGTCCAACGGGGGAGAGTTTGAGAAGGTGGGAACACTAAAAGTACAGAAGAGTTCTGGGCCTAGAATTTCATCCACACTGAACCAGGAGAGAACTATATTGGTGGGTCCATCCCTTGGACCATGTGTTCCATGACCCTGAGATCTTTTGATAACCTTTTTTCATGTGTCTTCTTTAGACATCAGAATCCAGTTCAGCCCAGCCACAGACAGGACTTTTAATGCAAACGAGAAGGAGACAGAATACTTTTTTCCAGTTTCTTCCACTATGATCAATGTAAGAAAAAGGCAATATTATAAAGATGATGATTAACAAGGAACCAAGATGGAGGTGCCCAGTACCAGGATAGATATGTGGTTTCTACATTTCATTATATTTACACAAACAGAATATTACAAATCCTAAAATGTCACAAGTCCTGTTTAAACTACAAACAGTGTACTCCAATGAATTGCTTGGCAGCATTGAGCAAATGGTTGGTTCCATGTGATGAATGTGGAAAATCATGGGGTGGTGCGTAGGACAACAGGCAGGGAGGAATAGAAGGAGCATGCCAATATCAAAAAGTAGCTTATCAAAAGGTTTCAGGACAGGACCCTCAAACCCGATGTGGACAAAAGCATTTCCAGCAACACTGGGAAAGAAATACCTGATTTAAGGTCTGTAGGGACTATTGGGCAAAAGTTTAAAATATTATTCTTTGGTTTTGAAACAGACAAATGTTTTATGTGGAAAATAAATATTTTCTTCCATTGCTTGTTTGAGAGTTGGATTTCCTTTTCTCTAGTAACTTGAGGTGATATGGAAACTGATTATCAAATGCGGGGAGAAGTATTTGCTTTACAAGTGTAATGAAATGCGACAGAAGAGTGAAAATAGGGAAAGCATTCTCTAAATCTAAAGAGTATTGGGGGTTGCTATCACGTACACAAGTGAGTATAAATACTGGCTAATTGTGATCTGAGGGCGAGTATGTCACGGTTATCCAACAAATGGAATGCCTGCAAGAAATTGCAGAATGTGTAGAAGTGGATTTTAAAGTAGGGGGTGAATGTATGGGGTCACTTTAGAGTCTGCTTAGTCCAAGCATCAAAACCAATAATGATATTCCAAAGGACGTCATGCAAACACATGGCTGGTGCTGCAGATGTTGGAGGCATCCCAGATTAGAGAGGCATCCAGCAATGGTGCGGGCGATGCCACTTGGACTTTTCAAGAAGGTGCACACAGTCGGGAGAGCCATTGACTAGGTGAGTGACCACAGTGACCACCATGTACTTCCTACAAATATACACTGTTGTGTAGCGGTTTAGGATTGTGTGAACACTATTATAGTTGTAATCTCAGCATGCCACATTTTGAAAACGTTTAAGCTTTAAAACCATAATTCACTTATTGCAGTATTTGTTTTATAATTTCCAACATTTTTTAAATCCTAGACATATTCAGCATGTTGACAATCAGGACTAATTGTAACTCTATTTTGAGTTTGTTTCCTTTAGTGGCACTTGGTGTGTAGAAATATTGGGAGGTATGTTACTGGACCTGTTTAAATCTTACTGCACTGAGCCTAAGAAGGCCCAACTAAGTGGGTTAAGACAAGAGAGAGAGGGAGAGGGAGAGGGAGAGATAGAGTGCTCTTACATTGATCCTGACCTTAACATTGGGAACCATGCTAATTGCTAAGATAGATACACAGGTTGGTAAACACACACTGTTACAAATACATATTTTTTTAAGATGAATTTATAGTCATTAAGTTTGGACTGTCCCTTTAAGCATTTACTAAGCACATGGTATACTACAGCAAAGTAAGGATCAAAATGTTATGTATTTCGTATGCATCATAAAGAGCCAAAATGTCAGAAAGGACAGCAATCATGCTATGAAAGGTGCTAATATTTTTCCTACTTGGCTTCTTAAAAACCAATCATAATTTCCATCAGACAGGCTTCAGTAAGATGTACATATAATTTAGTCAGTTAAAAAAAATTACACGGGGCCACATCAATCCACCTCAATCAACTTGTAAAAACAATATTTTGATTTGCGCAAATTGAATGCTGTGAAATCTGCCACTAATGAATGCAGGGTCACTCAGAGACTGAGCAGGGGAAGCAAGGAGAATGAGTTTAAATATTTACTTCTTCGCATTCCAAACCACCAAGGACTCAGGAAAAGAAGACACAGCCGAGTCAATGGAGAACATCGGAAATAAGTACAGAAAATATGGATATGTTTCCCTGTATAAACACATTAATAGTTAATGGGAGAGCAAGAACAATCTGTAATTAGTGAACTGGCATTGCATTCATTTATAGATATGTGCCCATGGCCCTAATTCATGCTTGTAATCTGGTTTAAAACCAGAATGGACACAAAAATCTAGGAATACATTTTTCTGTAGAACGATCCAAAGTGTAAAAACATATGGGTTTATGTCGAATGTAAAGAACAAGTTTGAAGTAAGGTTTAAATGATGGAGAAATCTCATGTGGCCCATATACAAGCTGTATGCATTTACTATTTTAATGTTTCATGGGTTTTTTGTGGAATTTATTTTTACTAAATGTGCATTTTGTGTATATTTTCAATGCCTATGTCCCTGTATTTTTTTTAATGTTTCCATTACTCAATAAAGTTAATATTATTTTAAAAAGTGGAAAAAAAGCACTGTATTGTTAAGCCAAGCCACACAGGGGTAACGTGGTACGTGCTGGCATCATCCCAGGCACACACCCATTTCCCCTTGCCCATACAAAGCTTCGTCATCGTTTTACAGACGTTGAATTCAGGCGTCATCTGTAGGACATTGTACACAGACATTCTAACACCGAATCAGCTTCATACATCCTTCCATTGTCCCTGTACACCTGTGAGTACGTAATCCTTTTTCCTGTAATTTCTTGAATATTAAACCTGAATAGTTTTATGTAATTGCTATCCCTCTCTTTGGACACTCCATATCACTAAACCTCAGCCTTTTAGACTATTCTGTGCCTGCTGATAGATTCACCTAGCTATAGTCACCATGTTAAGCCATTATTTAGCTGGATATCTATAGCTATCGCTTTAGAGAGGTCTTTTTGAGCTAAGTACTTAGTGTTGGGGTGTCAGGGTCTTACCTGAGTTGGGAGTCTGTAGCGCAGATATGATGCTCACCCTTGCAGATAGCCACAGGCCGAGGTGGTCAGGTAAGAATTCACCTGGCCTGTGGGTCTGTGCACGGGGGCTGTGCAGGATGCAGTACCAAAACGCAGGACAGGCAAGGACTGAACCAGCAGGATGGTCGAGGGATAGCCGAGGTCAAAGGATGCCAGAGGACAGGAACAACGAGGAGTAGCCGAAGTCAAGGGATGCCAGAAGTCAGAATAAACGAGTCAGGAAGCCGGGGTCAATAATGCGAAGCGATGAAACAGGAACACTGGAACAAACAGGATCAAGGACTTGACACTGAGCACAGGGCGAGGCTGGGTTTATATACCCTGCTGATGACTGATCAGAGTCAGGTGAAACACAGCCAAGTCAAGGTGCAGCCCCCAGAGTAGTAGCCATGTCAGGATGAACAGGACTGGAATCAGTCTTCACTGTAAATAGCTGCTGTGGCTCAGAGGTAGAAAGCAGGACCAGGACTGAGAAGATCCCCGGTTCAAGTCCCCTGTTGGGAACTCCAAGAGCGACCACGTCTTGCCGTCTGTCTATCAGGTGAGAACCGTGACAGTACCCCCCCCTTTAAAAACGACCTCCGGGCGTGAATGGGTTCATTGTCAGCATAGTACACCATAGATAGGTCACTATCTGAATCCAGTGAGTCCCCATAGTCAAACTCCCCAGCAAGGATTCCCTTTACAGCTTGGGAGTCCGCAGTACCAGCTTCTGGTACGGCTGGAGAATTGTCCAGGTCTTTTAGGTTCCGGGTACAGGTGGCAAGCACTTCCAAAACTTTGGCAGGGGCAGTGTTCGCAGCTAACAATGCTTTTTCGAACATTACAAGGTCTTCTTTACGGACTATAGTGCCATTAGAAGCAACGGCACAATCCACAGGTAAAACCTCTTCGGGCGGGCAGGAAGTAGTGATGGTATCACAAGGAGCAACTTCGGGAGTAGATGCAGGAGGCTCTGGAGCAGGGGATGGAGGTTTTCTCGCGGAAGCCAAGCATGTGCAAGCACAACGGCTTCTATTAGGCTTTTTAGGCTGGTATGCGGTGTACACAGGGCGAAGGAAACTAGTACCAAGTCGGAGAGCTGGAGGTCTAGGAGGGCGAACAGGACAAAGCGTGATGAAGTGCCCTTTTTCTCCACAGTAATAACATAGGCCATAGGTTCTCCTTCGGTCTTTTTCCTTAGGTGTCACCTTGCAGTGGACGAGTCCTAATTGCATAGGTTCCACAGGGTCAAGTGGAACACCGGATACCTCTGGAGTTTTCCTGGGAGCTGGAACATAAGGAGGCATTTCTGGGGCGTAGTGGTGGTACTCGGTTTCTTGGTTAGGAAGAGTCTGAGATTTTTTAGTACGTGGAGCTGACTTGGCCACAGTGGTCTTACATTGTGAGTCCATAGCAGTACTAAAGGATTCCCAGCTGACCAGGACAGGACTCTTTGTCTGCAACATTTGGTGAGCCCAAACTTTGATGCGTCCAGACAACAGGTTGATAGCCGCTCTGACCCTGATGAATTCTGTGGCATATGTTCGAGGCTTTAAGGAAAACAACACCTCACAATCCATCTTGAAAGACTGAAAGGATGTGCGGCTACCATCAAATCGGTCGGGCATGATGACAAACGGTTCAGGAAAAGCTGGTTCCGGGGCTGGATGTACTGCGCCTTTAAGGAATAAAATTTCTTGCTGCAGCTCCGAAACAGTCTGGGCCAGGCTGGACACACGCTGGGTCGAGGGTGAGCACATCTCTGCGGACTCCATAATGGTCAAGTCCTTATGTCAGGGTCTTACCTGAGTTGGGAGTCTGTAGCGCAGATATGATGCTCACCCTTGCAGATAGCCACAGGCCGAGGTGGTCAGGTAAGAATTCACCTGGCCTGTGGGTCTGTGCACGGGGGCTGTGCAGGATGCAGTACCAATACGCAGGACAGGCAAGGACTGAACCAGCAGGATGGTCGAGGGATAGCCGAGGTCAAAGGATGCCAGAGGACAGGAACAACGAGGAGTAGCCGAAGTCAAGGGATGCCAGAAGTCAGAATAAACGAGTCAGGAAGCCGGGGTCAATAATGCGAAGCGATGAAACAGGAACACTGGAACAAACAGGATCAAGGACTTGACACTGAGCACAGGGCGAGGCTGGGTTTATATACCCTGCTGATGACTGATCAGAGTCAGGTGAAACACAGCCAAGTCAAGGTGCAGCCCCCAGAGTAGTAGCCATGTCAGGATGAACAGGATTGGAATCAGTCTTCACTGTAAATAGCTGCTGTGGCTCAGAGGTAGAAAGCAGGACCAGGACTGAGAAGATCCCCGGTTCAAGTCCCCTGTTGGGAACTCCAAGAGCGACCACGTCTTGCCGTCTGTCTATCAGGTGAGAACCGTGACATGGGGGTCATTGATGATCCTGATATTAATCCAGATTTTAACTTGCTCTGTAATTGGCATAGGGTATATATTGTCTGCATCTTGGTAATACAAGAACAGTATTAAGGACGGGTAAACACAGTATTCTTTCTCTGTCCCTGCCATCTAGATTAGATGGAATTGATACTAATAATAAGGAAAATTAAACTCCCATTGTCAAGATGGCTGGCTATGAGTGCTGGGGGGAGGGAATCACTCCTAGCAGTTTGACCGAAAGACAAGAGATGGATCCCTTCATGATCTTTGTCAAAATATTGGCAGGTCCGCTATGATGGTGGAATAAAGTCATCGGGAATACACACCTTTGGTGTAACACATTTACTTACACTGCCATCAATCAGAGGTCGATAAAGTGATTGCTATTAAATCGTGTAATAATAACATGTAGACTCCATTATGTATTTGAAAACTAGCAACAGCTAAATGTACCTTTCCTAGTTAAATACATTGAAATTATTATTAAAATGGATAACTTGAAAGAGATACTGGAGTAATTATTGAGAGGTCAGTTATGAATCTTAAACACAATCTTCGCGTAAGGAGAACTCATACACAATATTCTACAGATCACGTTTATCTGGTTCCTCCACCCATTAGTTTTAGTCTCATCTTCCATGGAGGAGTCTCTTTTCTTTCCATTCTGGTTTCTCAAATATCAGTATTTAGCAGTGGATACGGTATGTATCTTTTACAAGAAATGGAGCCGGAAGAACTCTTAGGTCAGGACCATAGACCTTTCTGCCATTACATCCATCACATCTACACAAGTTTCTTTAGAACATAAGGATCACCGGGAAATTATACAGAAATATTTGGTTTATGGAAACATCTAAAAAAGTACTTTTGGATCAGATGTCCAATAGGTGATTCATAATTCATGGATTTCCTCAATGAGAGATGCTCAGATGACTTGGTGATACTCAGACATTATGTTATAGATATTTCCAAGCACTTGACATGGTGACATTCCTGGTAAACACGTACAGAGGCTTCTTTTTCAGTGGATATAGCTTTCAAAGGTTATTGCTCTCTCTCTGCGCAGAGGATGTTTTTTTTTTTCTACAAACAGAAATAGCTTTCTGCTGAATCCACTCAGTCTTAGCAAAAAAAACCTTGTTCAAAGTATCCTACGTCATCAAAAAAAATAAAGATCAACGCAAATAATAAGTTAACGTTCTCCAGCCGTTACAGGAAATGTGCAACTGTGTGGACAGTTTTGATGCTTCATTGTAAATAAAGATGGGAATCTGGCTCCAGCTTCGGACAGTACATTATGGTATGCCCAAATCATCCATCTATCTATTTATATTAGTAGGAATCGGGGATGTATATAACTGCTTCACGTGGTTACACAGGAAAGCAAGTCATTCTAAAAAACATCAGTTCAGATTTTATTATTTTACGCATAAGCTCTACATTCTAAATGGTAAAATCTCAGTAAAAAATCAAACCAAAAATACCATGTGAAAAAGATTCCAGAAAGACAGTAAAGTTAATGTGAAAAATGATGGTTTGTAGTTCTAGAGAGAAGACTTAATGTAAAAAGGAAACAATGTGCGCAAGGGACATCTTTCCAAATATCACTTGGTATTTAGCTCTGAAGCCAAATGGTATTATCTCGGAAGAAAACAATGACATCCCTGGTACCAAATACATTGCAACCAAATACATTTGTTTTGTTTTTTCTACTATATCGGCACTGGGACAGTAATAGGAAAATAAACCCTTTTATTTATAGAGGGATTTTATTTAAACTCAAAAAGGCTTTGTCACCTCCATCATTGGGGTAAAGCTAAGGCAGGTGAACCTACATCTAATGACTTCTTTCACGAGCACAGAGCATAGAGTTGCCATATAAATTCACACAGGGGTATATTTACTAAATGTAAACTTATTTTTGTACTCAAAGATACACGTAGCTATGCGATCAAAGACAATCTAAGCTGTGTGATCAATAAAGCATAGTTATTGGAACACCCCCTCTCCATCTGTTTCAGATTTCTGTCTTTTAATACTTGGCTAAAACTGACTAGAATTGCTGTATGAGGCAGGGATATTACCAGACATCACAGGAATGGACTGTCTACGTGGGACATATTAAAGTGCCTGTTATATGTATTAACATAACCTTTGAAAAAGGGATCCCAGCTAAATAAAATATTACCCATTACTTTTATTACTTATTAAAATGGACCTGTCATCTGACATTTCCTTCATATTATCATGTAGGACTGGCCTGTGCCTCGTGGCAATAATATTTAAACCTGTTAAGCCATTATTATTATTTTATTTTTATATATATATGTAAATAAATTATAGACGGTAGAGCTGATGTAGGCCCCAGTTTAATATTTTGAAATGATTTCATATGTTTGGATAAACTTTTAAGATTATTTAATATTATGAAAAAATATATATCATTTTGTAATACTTATATTTTTGTGATATTTTAATATGTTAAGAAATTATTTTAAAAATCTACCCAAACATATTAAATCATTTGGAAAGCTTACCCAACAATATTAAATCAAGGTTTTAATCGGTTACTACTGATATGCCAGGAGTTTGAATGGTTTTCGATAGTTTGTTGGCAGAAGAAATATGTGTGGCCAGGGTTAGTGTGGACAGTGAGAAGATTTGCAAACTTCATGACAAGTCGAGATCAGAATAACAGAGATATAGGTCAAAGTTACATAGACACACAAGGTCAAAGAACAAGCCAAAGGCCAAATCCAGACGCACCCTTCATCTTTCCAGCCTTGTGTTTAAGAGCATTTCTGGGAAGCTCCCACCCTACCTGAGCAGAATGTTCTCCTCGGCTGTTCCCACCTCCTATAAGCTCTGATCCAGTACCAGCACTTTATTTAATCTACCGCAATACAAAAAGAAAGCGGCCCGATCCTCCTTCTCCTACAGAGCACCGCAATTATGGAACGACCTCCCGCACACTTTAAAATCTTCCCCAAGCATGAGAACCCTCTCTACATACCTCAAAACAGAATGCACCTGTCGTGGTTGATTATATATTTCCTACCTGTTCTATGTTACATTTTGTATTTATTGTGTATTAATATTGTTTTTGTATTTTATTGTACCTAATGTAACAATACAATGTTTTGTGGACCCAGGACACACTTGAAAACAAATCTCAATGTATCTTTCCTGGTAAAATATTTTATAAATAAATAATAAATACATAAATAAACCAAGAGTCAACATAGCAATATATATATGTGTGTGTGTGTGTGTGTGTGTGTGTGCTGATTGGAAACCAAGAGGAACCCATGACAGGGCACTAACTATGGGCCAGGACATTTTATTTCTATGATTAGGGACTCACTGATTAGTCCACGCTATAACTGTGACCCCAAAATGTGTCTGAACAAGTTCTCAGGGCTGTCATGAACAGATGCAAACTGGAAGTGACAAATTGCGGCTTTCATTATATACAGGCGTCTGCTACAATAGGAAACTGTGCCCAGCAGGTATAGAATATGTACGGTACACCTGGCTATGGTCAGATTCACCTCATTATATTTCAAAACATAATTGTCTAAATTATAAAATAATTCAATTCTAACAAATGTAGCTAAAATGTGCACTGCCACTAAATGTATAACATGTAAACAATATAACAAACTAGTAAGCAAATCAATTATTACACTATAGTTAATTACTTAGAAAGTCCAACTAAACCTTTAATGCTTTCAAGATCAATGAAATGCATGTCACTGAGCTAGTTAAAAACATAACCTAGACTTCGGGTCACAACAAACTAACAAACACTGAATTTCCTTCTTGGTTACATGAGTTGATATTATAAATTAATTATTATATTACTTAGAATTCCAGATGAATTATTATGCGTGCAGGTGAAGCACCTGGAAAGGTATTTATTTACCTTTTGCATAGAGAGGAAACAAAACATATTAATTAATCCAACTCGACACTGTGGATAATTAAGCCAGCACCCACAGCTAATGTTACATGATAACAGGGTAACATAATGCATTGAATGTTTTCGATGACAGCTAGTTATCTGCATTTATGTAAATACTGCAGTGATAATTACATTTTATCCTACCTATTAGTGTTTTTTTTCCCTCTAAACTTTTACCATATTTATTTGGTTTACTGTCATAATGTTTATATAACTGCATTTTATGCCGTGCTATTAAACACTTGCTTTAAATTGCATCGAGTGCACACATTGACTCTTCTGAATTGGTAGGAATGATATTTATATTTACTTTTATTGATTTTTCTTCTTCGTCATAGCCCAACCCCAAAGATCTTGACACTGCCTGCTCAACTCTGTGGAATGCTGTAAAGTTACTGGGTGTACCACCATGCCAATTTGGCGTGTGCACCACCCTACGGCTGAATTCTAGAAAATCAAAAACACAGCCTTGTGGCCTTTATAGAGTATGATGTTTTATTTAATTACCTTTCGTAATGAACAAACTGGCACTCACCTGCTTAGCCTGTCCACAGACAAAGAAAATAAATTGTCATATAATCCCAGTCCAGGATATTATATAAAATGCCTAACACAATGTTACATGTTTTGTTATCAGTATGGAGCTCGTACAGAATCTGCTCACAGTATCACAATTAAGTATGTGTATTTTACAAAAATGTATGTTTACAAATCATTTCTGCTTCAATAAATTACATGTAGATTTAGCTTTGCACGTAAAGACAATGGGCAGTTTTTTTTTGTTTTTTTGTGTGTGTGTATTGGTGTAAAATGTCTGAAAGGGAAGAAACAAAAAAAAAATACAAAAATTTAGGAATACAAATTTTTTGAATCAGAAATAACAGGACTATTGATGTGTGCAATCAAACATCAGGCTTCCTTGGCTTAATACCAGAATGCTTTTCTTGTGAAAAAGAGAATTTCTACATTTTCCTTCACAGGAGCTTTGGAGGCCAGAGGGAGAGTAGAAATAGCTTGCAGGCTGAATAGGTAACGCTTAAAAGATCCTTCACTCTGATCATGTAGGGTAAATGATTTCTTTAAACCTAACTTATCTTCACAGTGACATATTTTGGCAAATTTTATTTATAATTTGAATTTAAAAAAACAAAAAAAACCTCTTGCCATAAAACTAATGCATTTAAAAAAAAATAAACTTCCAATAATTTTAATAATATATAGTAAAAAAAAACTACTTTGTTGCAAATGTATAGTTTTCATTATTTTTAATTTTTTTTTTTTTTACCATCGGCTCTAAATGCTTTTGGTAATGGTAATAGTGTTATGTTAATGTTTGTAAATAAAAATGAATAACTAAATACAAGGATGTTTAAATCAATCACATATTCAAATAATAATCAACAGGTTTTTATTAATAGACAATGTGGGACACATTAAGGAGCAGGTTTATTAGAAACAACTGTCAGCCTCATTGTTTATTATCTTAGATTAATAAGAATCTTTGTTTAAAAAAATAAATTTGATTGGTCTCCACATTTATCTATTTTATATTTCATTCTTGGTACATTACCACAAGTGTTCATGTAAAATAATTAGACATTTACATTTCGGAATTCAGTAGATTTGTTTTAAATTAATAACTTCATCATAATAATTCCAATACGGCCATATGGTCATTGTTTATATTTATATATATATATATATATATATATATATATATATATATATATATATATATATATATATATATATATATATATATATATATATATATATATATAGCCTGAGTGTAGTCAAAGTGACCCCCTCCCAAATCCATCTGAAAAGTCATTGTATATTAGGCATTTTGTCCCCTTTCCTTGTATAAGGTCCACTGGTTTTATTTTAGGGATAGCTCATTTCATCTCAATGTAAAGTTGTTACGAAGATACCAATCTTTCTCCTTCCAATGCTGCAGGTCAGTTAAAGTCTATAGAATCATCTCCATACAATACAGTAATAGAAATCTCCTTTAACATAGCTAACTCAAGGCTTCGACTGTCAGAATGACAGCTGGGCTGGTTCCTGCTGAGGCTTACTTGTTAATCAATGTATTACACAGATATTTTACAAACATGGATACAAACCTGCTAAAAACTAATCGTGCAAGATTAGAATACATAGTCTAACATTCAAATTCAAAGCTTTTAACCTCTACAGACCACTCAAAATATCAAACTAAAAATTTGGAGAATATAATTTCATTAGATATAAAACAAATAAATTAATTTGCCTCTAAAACCAATTACATCAAACATTTAAGTCAAATATATTTTCATGTTATGTGTGAAAATATTAATAAGCATATTAAAAATACCTGCTGTTCTAAGGTATTTTATGCTTTATGTATATATTATATTATAACATACTATACATATATTATATTCAGTAAGAACAGAAATACTAAATTTACAGGTAAATAAAAGGTAAATATAATGATGGTCTTCAGTGGATCACAACGTGAATTTAAAGATAAATATTTTTATGAATAAGCTCAAAAGACAAATGTTTATATATGCAAACAACAATCCTCCTATATTGTCCATCAATCTGCTTTAATAGCGGCGAATCTCAGCCCTTACTATGTGATATTGTATGTGTCACACATGATCGTCACTCTCACCACTTACTAAAGCCCCGGGCAGTATTTTAAAAACCTTCAAAACACAGAACGCAACACTGTGCAAACCCATACACACCATTCATGTATTTTTTATTTTGTTTTGCGAGTTATCACACGGCGAAGTAATAGAGAGATATGTAATTTTAATGGAATCACTCAAAGTTAGATCAATAAGATATGTAAAAATAATAAATAAATGTGCCAATAAGAAAATTATATTTAATATTGTGTGATATTAATGAAAATTAAAAAAAAATCTACATATAGCTATTATAATCCAAGGTAATTTCCATGTACCTCTTAATTACATTAAACCTGGCCAAGGCATTATTTTGTGAAAAAAATCCTGATGGTGTTCTCTAATGTATCAGAGGGAATACTAATTATTCTGACAAACATTAATATGGATATGAGCAATGGATGTAAGCTTTCTGTTCAATTTCACAATGTGCTGATAAGGCCTTTTTAACACACCCAGGTGGCAATTTAGATTTTCAGTAAACACATTAGTGAATGTATCTGCCAGTAGCCATTGGTAATCTGTGCTGCATTCTGACACGATTGATGGAAGTAGATGGCCATCGAGAAGCAAGAAATCACTCAGACAAATGCAGGGGATTCTACGTTCCAATCAGATGGTGCTGACAGAACAATGTATGCCAATTCACAGCATGCTAGCTCTTGATTTTACATTATTATTACTACACGGTTAGGATGTTAACATTTAAAAATATACTTTAAAAAAATATTTCTTTTGAAGATAACGGTTTATTTTAAACTTTGCAAAAAATTGATTTCTTTAAATAAAATCAGCTGCAACAATCTTCTGTCTGATATTAAGATCAGTGGAACAAACCTGTAACGTTATGGGCCAAGTAGATTTTAAACATTAAATTGCACAATGTGATGATATTAATATTTATTTTCATGGGATCTGTGGGGATCTTACGTTTGAAGTGGATCCCACCATTTAATTGTCCAAAGTGAACATACGGTATTGACTCTCTGTTTAACTAGAGGTTGGCTAGGACGCTGATTGTTTAATAGATGAAATGAGAATACAGTGAGCTATCAGGATGCAAGAAATGACTGAACAACCTCCAGACTAGACACCACTTTCTTGATGCCAACTCGCTTTTTAAATCAGTTGTTTCCAGTTCTAAACAAAATTTATGAAGAGTCCATTCTGTGCAATGTTCAATTCTTCTTGTAAAATCTGCTAAAATGATTTCTACCCCATATTTCCAAAAGCCTGACACTTGCTTCTCATCATGTAGAGACTAACGCTACCAGTGGTGAGACAGTTAACATTCCTGTAAAGCGCTGGGAGCCAGGTTATTGCTTGCCATTTAAACAGGTAGTGTGCAACGCTTCTGGAGAGATTTGGATATTTCTGAGGTGCATCCTATCATCACTAACAAGGGAAGGAGCTACATACATCAAGGTTTCCTGTGCTGGCATATCATGTTAATTCTATTCCTCCTCTCGCTCTCCCCTCAACATGTGACTGAGAAGAAAAAGGTCATATCTTCTGTCGCTTCTGCTTGACGGATTCTCAGAGATGCTGAGCACAAAACTGGAGGTGGTTAAAGGCAGCTGAGCAATCAGCCATTTTCTCTACGAATCGTAAGCCACCATTTTGGGCTGAAGCGAGAGATTAAATGTCTGTCAGGCTGCACACACCCAAGCTGGCTATTACATATTTTTCACAGCCATCTATCCTCCTGCTGCTATTTCCTTTAACACAAAAAAGACTATTTTAGCAAAATTCACAACCTGAAATCTCTGAATGCCAAGTAAATTAGGAAAGATTGCTGTGAAAATTAAATCACATCTACCCGTGCACATTTTTATGGCTGTGAAATTGTCACAGCCAACGCACAATATAGCACAGAGGAACATTAATTATGGTTCAACATCCCCAAACTGCTCCCTGCTCGTGTGCTGTGCCCCAGACAATTACTGTATCTCGTATGGCATGTCAATCTTTAGAATCACCCAGATTTTGTATCTTAGTGTAAGTTTTCATGTTCTCTGAAATGCAGAGAATGCTGGCACGCTATAAGTAAACACATTCCACCAGAATTTGTCTTTAGGTTACAAATCCCTCAGGGGACAAATTTAATAATTGTAGACTGCCATACTATGTAAGTACATGCATCTTCTATTTACAAAACTAAAACAAGGTGTAGGTAGGTGCTAATATAGGGTATTAAAATAACTGTGTATTAAAAATAACACAAAAAATGCTAAACATACACAAATAATATAGAGACTATCAACCAACAGGTAATACACCTAAAGGGGATAAAATCTAATAATGCACCAAGACAATAAACGCACAGATGATAGAAGCAGCAGCGGTTGGATATCAGTGATCACACAGCCGCACACACATTGCAGGGTTGCTGACTAAATGACAAATCCTATTATCGAGGTAAGAAGATAGTTCCTCCTAGTAGTCCCTCCTAGTATATCTGGAGGTAAAATACTGTAGTTGCCCCACGAGCTCTAGCAATCGTAATACAACACAAGAGTTGCCGGTGTAGAAAAGATAAATCCAAATATTGTTCGTAATAATATCCCCTGACTCAATAAATGTGCAGCAAAATGGTCTTTGCAGGAGAGAATGTGCATTGCACCCTGTCTACAGCACTTTTTAAAGACAGGCATAAAGCAAGTCTTTACCCATATGCCTCACTTCCTCAATTCCAACTCTCTCCTTGACCCTCTTCAATCTGGCTTCCGCCCTTTCCACTCTACTAAGACTGCTCTTATCAAAGTTACTAATGACCTAACCGCAGTTAAATACAAAGGACACTACTCCAAACTAATTCTTCCTGACCTCTCTGCTGCCTTTGATACCTCTGATCATGCTCTCCTTCTTCAAACTCTTCAATCACTCAGTCTCTGTGACTCTGTCCTCTCGTGGTTTTCTTCTTATCTCTTCCAACACACATTCAGTGTCTCCTTTTCAGATGATACCTCCTCCCCTTGTCCGGTCTCGGTTGGAGTCTCCCAAGGCTTTGTCCTTGGTCCCCTTCTATTTTCTCTTTATACTGACTCTCTTGACAAACTAATTACCTCATTTGGATTCCACTACCACCTGTACGCTGATGACACCCAGATATACCTCTCCTCTCCAGACCTCTCTCCTGCTGTCCTGCAACGTGTCACTGCTTGCCTTTCTTCCATCTCGGACTAGATGTCCTCCCGCTTTCTGAAACTCAATATCTCTAAAACTGAGCTTCTTGTCTTTCCTCCTCCTAATACTGATCCTCCTCTTTCACTCTCCCTTCCAGTCAGTGGTACCCACATCAGTCCATCCTTGCAAGATGCTACCAAGGAGCTTGTCCATGCTCTAGTCATTTCCTGCATGGATTATTGTAACCCTCTCCTAATTGGTCTTCCCAAAAGCCGTATTGCCCCGCTACAGTCTGTAATGAATGCTGCCGTCCGACTGATTTTCCTCTCTAGTTGGTCCTCTCACACCTCACCCCTCTACCAGTCCTTACATTGGCTTCCTGTATCCTATAGGATTTCAATATCCCAATCAACAACCCCAACTGCACTGATGTCTCTCGTCTGCTCTCTGTAACCTCCTCCTTTGGCCTTACGCAATGGTCCAATTTAGCAACCCAAATAGCAGAAAACACTCTTGATCTCACCTTCAACAATCTCTGAACCGCCTCTAATCTCTCCAATATTCCTTTTCCTCTATCTGACCACCATCTGCTGACTTTTGACATTAGCATACCTAAGACCCAATTGACACCACCGTCTGAACATCAATCTCACAGAAACCTCCAATGTCTTGACCTCCATAGCATTTCTCCACTAATCTCCAAACTCTCCTTTTAGCTATCTCAAACCTCACCTGTCCTAGTTCTGCAACCTCCTTCTACAATTCCACCCTCTCCTCTCAGCTAGATATCATGGCACCTCCTACATTTAAATGCAGCAAGTGCCCCCAACAACAACCTTGGCACACCAAGCTGACTCAATATCACCAAAAAGGCTCCAGAACTGCTGAACGCTGTTGGAGAAAGTGTCACTGTGTGTCTGATTTTCTCCACTATAAATTTATGCTGCGCTAATACAGCTTGGCTCTTTCCTCTGCAAAAGTAAATTACTTCAATATCCTCAGAACCACACTCTCCCGCGAACCCAAAGGACTATTTCACACATTTAACTCACTTCTTCGCCCTATTGTTCCTCCTCCAACAACTAACTTGACCGCATCAGACTTTGCAACTCACTACACTGACAAGATCTCAGCAATCAGGGAAGAGATCTCTCATCTTTCTTCTTCCCCTTACAATACTTCCCCTAACCTCACTCCTTCTTTTGTTCTATGTCCATTTGCACCCGCTACAGTGCTCTGCTCCAGTCCTCCCGCCCCACCACCTGCTCCCTAGATCCAATTCCCTTGCATCTCATCCGTACTCTGTCTTCTTCTCTTTCTCTACCTCTCACTAAAATTCTCAATCTCTCTCTCTCCTCTGGCACATTTCCATCACCCTTCAAACATACTACTATAACTCCAATTCTAAAGAAGCCCAACCTTGACCCAAGCTCCCCGTCCAACTAATGTGCTATCTCGCTACTGCCTTTTGCATCCAAGATCCTTGAAAGAGTTGTGTATGCGAGCGTGACAGATTTCCTCGAGTCCAACTCTCTGCTAGACCCACTTCAGTCTGGATTCCATGCTAAGCACTCTGTGGAAACGGCACTGACCAGAGTATCCAATGATCTACTCGCTGCAAAAACTTGCGGTCACTACTCTATCCTTATTCTCTTTGACCTTTCTGTGGCTTTTGACACTGTTGATCATCAACAGCTTCTTCTCATGCTCCGCAATATCGATCTACAAGATATTGCTCTCTCTTGGTGCTCCTCCTACCTCTCCCAGCACTCTTTCAGTGTTTCTTTCTCTGGCTCTGCTTCTTCTCCCCAACTCCTCTCTGTTGGTGTCCCCAAGGTTCAGTCCTTGGTCCCCTACTGTTCTCCATCTATACTGCCTCCCTTGGTAAACTCATTATTTCCTTTGGCTTTCAATATAATTTCTATGTGGATGACACACAAATCTATATGTCCTCTCCTGATCTCTCCCTGTCCCTCTTGACTAGTGTCTCTGACTGCCTCTCTATTTCTAACTGAATGGCTGCCCACTTCCTTAAACTCAACTTGACCAAAACTGAAATTCTGGTCTTTCCTCCCTCAAGTGTTACTACTCCAAGTCAACGGTGCTAACATCAGCTCCACCATGCAGCCATGCTACTCTCCTTCACGCCTCATGTTCAGTCTATCGTCAAATCCTGCCGCTTCCATCTCAAAAACATTGCGCGCATCTGACCCTACTTAACGTCAGATGCGACTAAGGTGCTGGTCCATTCCACTGTCCTTTCTCGCCTTGACTACTGTAATCCACTTCTCAGTGGTCTTATGTGCTCCCAACTTGCACCGGTACACACCATAATGAATGCGGCGGCGAGGCTCAACTTCCTGTCCGACCTGCACCGCCCACGTCTCACCCTTCTGTCAGTCCCTACATTGGCTTCCTGTTATATATAGGGCTCAATTTAAAATTCTGGTTCTTGCTTTCAAATCTCTAAATAATGCTGCTCCCACCTATCTATCCTCCCTAATACACAAGTATGTCCCGTCTATGCCCTTACGCTCTGCTAAAGACTTACGTCTGTCTTCTGTCCATACTTCCACCTCTGATGCTCGCCTTCAAGACTTCTCGAGGGCTGCACCGTTCCTGTGGAACCCACTTCCCTCCTCCGTTAGATGCTCACCCAGTCTCCATTCCTTAAAAAAATCATTAAAAACCCACTTCTTCATAAAAGCATATCAATTAAACCGTTAATAGCTCCCAACTGATTACTCTCTTGCAACTGTCATTAGTCTAATACTATCCTTACCTTTTGTTCACTTTACCCCACTCCCTCTAGCATGTAAGCTCATTGAGCAGGGCCCTCAACCCCTCTGTTCCTGTGTGTCCAACTTGTCTGGTTACAACTAAATGTTTGTTCGGCCACCCACTGTAAAGCGCTGCGGAATTTGTTTGTTATCAGTTTGTTACACACAGACTTTCATCAGGACAATTAAGTATATATATATATATATATATATATATATATATATATATATATATACTTAATGTGGCTAAGTGTGGCAAATTAAAAAGACAATATAATCATCTGAATAACATATGTATGAAAATGAATCCAAAAATGATAACCTTACATCAAATGTCTCAATATGTGTCAAATTATATAAACATGTATCTTCTACGTCAGCTCCACACAATAAACACCTGATTTAACCGGAATCAATGAAAACCTGTTATCCTGATTTATAGTTTGAGTTTTTAATTTGGGGCATGCCCCTGAAATAGGTAACACAACTGATCATGTATGTTCATACCAGAAGAATGGAACAACTACAAAACTAAGTAACATTTCTTTACAACATTTTCTTTACATAAGTTAACTTCCTCTCCCCAAATGTTTTTAATACTGCCTCTAGCAAATGAGAGTTATTTAATTAAAAAAAAAATATATATATTTTTATCAGCCAGTATCTCTATTACTCTATTATTAAAGGTAAAACTACAGAATAGTCTAAATTACTTCATGGTTTACACACATGACATGGTCTAGATCTAAATGCATTTATTTATTTTTTAAATGATTTAACATTCAGTAAATAGTATCCATTTATTTACACATGTACAGATTGAAATTCTTAAAGAAAAACAAAACAAAAGCATACACTAAATGGGTTATTCACTAAAATGATATACAGAAACAGCCAAACTGGAAAAAATCAGGTTTTAGTTTGTACTTAAATTTAAAATTCACATTAATTTCTTATCAATTCTAGATTACGTAAATAGTCCTGTCTATCTTCTGAAGACTATCTTGTGATTTATCTTTCAGCCACTTATATTGATTTAGTCCTATAGAATATGTCTACGTAGAAATTCTATGATGTACCTTTTGCAATGTGCAGCCTTAATAATAATTTTCTCAATTTTTCAATTTGTATCTGCTCATTTAAGATCCTAATTAATTGATCATAGTTAGATACCAATGTTCACTTTTATAATATTACCTATAGGATGCAAAACACTTCATTGTTTTTTTTGTTTTGTTTTTTTTAAAATTTTATTTATTATATTAAAAAACTCAGTGGGAGTCATTTCAGCAATGGATTTTATGTCAAACATAAAATCTTCTGAGCCTCTGAATTTCATACAAACTTAGACAAAAGACTATCATTTTCCAAAATGTCACTATGTAACATTATCTAATATCTCTGTATTTCAGGGCAAGAGACGCTAGCTTGGTTTGCTCTTTGCCAGTAAACCCAGAGTCGAGGTGAATAGGGACATAGGAGAATTATCATAACCAAGATTGTCTATTACCCAGGGTGGCCTGGAAACATGAGGCACTTACAATGATAGAGTGCAAATTATATATGCACACAGTGCTATCAAAGCCCAATGGAATCTTATTTTATAGTCGTATTTGCAAATATGTTCTACAAGTAAAAGTAACAGAGAGAGTAAGGACAAAATACAATGGCCATGATCCATATGGAAGGGAGAAACAAACTGAGAGAAAAGGTAAAGAGAAGAGCAAAATAATTAAAGGATCACTATAGGGTCTGGAACACAAACATGTATTCCTGACCCTATAGTGTTAAAACCACCATCTAGCCCCCCTGGATCCCTCATGCCTCCATAAAAATAGCAAAATCTTACTGTATTCAAGCCAGAAGCTGTAAGTCTGCGTGCTGCTTGCCTCTGAAAAAACAAGCAGTCTGCTGACATCATCAGAAGTGGTAGCCTGATCCAATCACAATGCTTCCCCATAGGATTGGCTGAGACGGACAAGGAGGCAGATCAGGGGCAGAGCCAGCATGATTCAAAAACAGCCCTGGCCAATCAGCATCTCCTCATAGAGATGAATTGAATCAATGCATCTCTATGAGGAAAGTTCAGTGTCTGCATGAAGAGGGTGGAGACACTGAATGTTTGGATGCATTTTAGGCAGCCATGACCCAGGAAGGATCTCTAACAGTCATCTGAGGAGTGGCCAGTGAAGTTATCACTAGGCTGTAATGTAAACACGTGTTTACAGCAAAAAGCCTGAAGGTAGTGATTCTACTCACCAGAACAAATGCAATAAGCTGTAGTTGTTCTGGTGACTATAGTGTCCCTTTAAGAAATGAGTACAAAAGGATGACGATTCAAAATTACAGAGGGGTGGCATGTAAATGAAACAATGTATCCCAACAGAAAAAAAGATCTTCTAAAAGCGGCTCCTTGTAGAACAGGGCTTCTTTTTTTTACACAAATCCAAATAATGTACACTAAATCCATGAGATGCCCAGTTAATAATATAGGCTCGAATGATTAAGCTTCATTTAGTTGCCAAAAAGGGTTGTAGGATGGGCTACTACCCAGTATTATTGCCCACCCCCCTCCCTCCCAATGCATTTTTAGTTTAATAGTATTTGCTTTAGATAATGTGAGTAAGTAGTTTCTGTGAGTGTATGTGAGCAGCTCTCTCTAAGGGATGCATGGGGAGGTAGTAATTGTTAACTTGATTTTGAGTCACAGTTCTCCAATGGTATAATTTTGCAGTTTGGAAACTGTCAATACTAGCTCTGGTTAGAAAGCTACTTTAGACAGTAACAACTGCTCAGTAAAACTTATTGACAACATTGGAAAGCTCAAATTCTGCCAAAGTCATTCACTGGAGCTAGAGGGGCCCTATTGTGGGTAATTGTCTAACCAGTGAGGAGCCATTAAAATAGCATAGGGACTCATTCCTGGCTTCTGACCTTCAGCCATAACATAAAAAATACAAATATTTGGCTAAAAACATATTTGTGCCTTCTACACAGATGTTATCAGCAGAAAGAAGGGGTTGAACAGGGTTTCCTCCTTCAAGAAGAAGCTTCCAATAAAGCAGACAGCATAATTATGGATTTGCTCCCAATGGAATCCAGGGCAGCCATGATACTACAGCAATCTCACCCAAGTGCAGCCTCCAATGCCTTTCGCACTATTATTTATTTTTAAATTCTTTATTTTGTGAAGTTTAAATAATAATTATGTCGTACAAGTAAGCTTCCGTACAATTTGTTGACAGAAGGAAAGGATTGACAAGTCATTCATGGTTCATTTTGATGAACATAATGGTAGACATCAGCTTTGGGGGGTAGGGAGAGAAACATCTCAATGGGAGAGTATAACAAAAACAGAATTTGCACTACTTTTCTTATATTCCAAGAGTCTCATTCATCAGATGTACACACTTGTAGTAGTGTCATAGTAATAGCTAAGCACTAACGTAGACAGAGAGGACATTGTAGGTTTTATTTTTTTTCCAGTAAAATGTACAGTAATCAAACAGCATTTAACACTCAGATTAGGGTTCTACTGAGCATAAACTTGTATCTGTGCAATATTTGTTTGTGCAGATTGTACCATAATTTATACTAACACTGTATGTCAATCGGTTTATCACAACTGTGTGCCTAAATAATATTCTTAGAGCGTGATTGTAGGAAAACTTGGCATTTCAGAAAACCTGATACCCATATTAATTTGTCTGTACAACAATATATTAGATATAATGCACTAACTTTTAACAGATAGCCCATTACTGAATTGGCCTAGTTAGCGCAAAATACAAATGCTTTAACGCTCTTTCCTAAAGCTTTATGAGTGAAATGCTCTCCATGTCACAGGTGACAATGGTCAGTCTCCTGTGCTCCTGCTACCTATATGTAAATGCAAGGTGTCCTCGTTATACCTTATCAAGCTTGTGATTACGTTGCATGTTACTTTGATGTGAGCCACCATCTTGCATTCTCTAATGATGTGGTTAACCCTCCTGTATCACATGCATACGCTTCTTTCTCTTTCTTAATTACAATTATTATACATTATTATAGAGCTGGAAATTAATGTGCATAGTCCAGCACAAACGAGGGGGGAGGGACATGGGTCTGATCTAGGATCAATCACAGTTAAGACACAGTGCTCGCTGTCACATTCCCAGGTACCCCCGAGTAACAATATCCAAAGCCACAACCAGCACGGAGCTGGTACAGAGTATATTTTCCAGTCTCGGCACTCACCTAGAAAACAGTCATTCAGGTGAATAGGTGCCATAGAAAAGCTTATCCACCATATGTTATTCAATAAAATGGTCCCATCAGAGATAAATAGTATTTTATTTGTTATTTTTTATGCTTCTCCTAGATTTGCTTGACTGGACAACGTTTCCTGGTACTTAGAACTGTGGTTTAGCTAGTTAAAGTGGAAGAAATTACAAGTTCAAACATGCGTTCCTCTCCATCTGTAAGTGTAAGTTATAAACTTGTGATTTCTGCATAGCTCACACTTGTGACAGACAGGGCTCCCAGAGGGGTGATCCCCCCAACCCCCTCCTCAGACAGGAAAACAAGGAACTCTAAGTATTGATGCAATAGTGACATATTGGCAGACAACTACATCTGTCTGAAATCATTTAAGATAATTTCTTTGAGATGATGATAATTGGCGCTGAGGGAATAAACCTCTGGAGTTTACACAGGTTGCGTAGGTGAAAACAAAATGAAGAAATTAATTAATTATATCTCAGCGATATATTTCTAAACAAATATTGGCCGAGATGTGTGAGATATCCACCTAATGGCATTATCTAAAGTCAATGTACCCCATCTTTAGCAGGTCCTACACTACCAACCAACTGTCTACTAAATGAGCTACTCACTTGAGGAAATCCTTCCATCTCGAGTTCTCTGCAGTACAAGGCTAAATAGGGTCCTGAGATGAGGCACCTGTGACAGGGAGGGGTGCAAAACCAAGGAGCTGGCTAGACTCCTAAATATATATATATATGGGAAAACAAGGGGCTGGCTGCACTCACCTGAACATGCTTAAATGGGGTGCTGCTGGGGGCCAATAAGTACAGTAAAAATGAAAATCCAGTGCACTCCCTTATCTACTAAACTGTTACTTAGGTGCTGAGAGATTTTGAGATGGAAGGATTTCCCCAAGTGAGTAGCTCATTTAGTAGACAGTTGGTTTGTAGTGTAGGACCTGCCAAAGATGGGGTACATTGACGTTGTGGCAGGCTTATGCAATGTATGATCATATAATGTAACTAAACCCCCATTATTTTTTTGCCTAGATTAGGTGTTTTTAATAAAACTAGAAACATTTCTCAGCACCAAAGTAGCTGTTTAGTAGATAAGGGAGTGCGCTGGATTTTCATACTAACTTACTGCCCCCATACAACCTTCAACTATGAAACAACACATAAACCCCCAAACACTAGGTTAATCCCCGGTTCTTAAACGGAATTAAACACATAGGAACAGGGGAAACTTCTGCACTTATCAGAAACTACTCAAAATGGCATTTTATCTTCAGGGCAGAGGGGGTCAGAGGACATCAGGGACTCCTTTTATGTGAGAGTTTTCTATTCTTTTACCCTCTCGCGGGGAGACACCACGGGTCCTGCTGGCCGCCGTGCCTTGAACCAGGGCCTAGGTCATGGTCAGGTGTAAAGAGGCCACGCTCTCACCTGACTGGGGTGTATAGACTAAGGCAGGGGGACTCAACTGAGCCAACAGGTGCGGCTGGGGCGACTCCAACCCTGCCTACACCTTTTGTCTTAATTTGTACTTTCTTATTGTTTGTTTTTGGTTCTTGTTATTTTCGTTGTTACTGTTGGTTGCTAATTTTGGCCGCGGTGTCTGCAGGGGCAAAAGGTGCCAAACCAACCCCACTGCAGCCACCGAGAGGTGAGCACACGCTCATTAAGTTCCCGAGACTCGGCCTCGCTGGTCCCTCCCCTGATCTTAAACGATTCACTAAAATCCAATCACACAGAATACAGGCCTTCCTCCCGGACCTGGTCCACGGAGACGAGGTGGGATTCACCCTGCAATGCGAGGCGCAAGACAACACGATTCGGGCACTCGCCCTCAATCACACGGCAACAAGCAGATCGGAATGGCCTTCTCCTGCTCTCCACGGACGCAGAGAAGGCCTTCGACCGAATCGACTGGGGTTCATGCTGCTAGTACTGGAGACACTGGGCATGGGGCCCTATATGATGAGCTAGATTAAGATTAAGGCCTGGGGCTTTCACCGAACCTTTCCCGATACGGAACAGAACCAGAGAGGGGTACCCCCTTTTGCCTGTGCTCTTCGTCCTGGCCCTTGAACCTTTTCTGAATTCGATACGGAACAACCCCGACATTCCAGGGATTCTGGTGGGGAGGGAGAATCATTTGGTAGTGGCATATGCAGACGACCTGCTGTTCTTCGTCACCGAGCCCGAAACCTCCATGCCTGCTATTATGGAGGAGTTCACAACATATGGAGCACTGTCAAATTTTTTAATTAACTTCACTAAATCCACGATCCTTAATGTCTCTGTCCCACAATCCAGAGCTACAGCCCTAAAACAGGAACTCCCTTTCCAGTGGTCCGACACTTTCCTGATATATCTCGGCACTGTGATCACAAAAGATCTCACACAACTATACCCAGGTAATTTCCAGCCACTTTTAAACATGTTACACAAAGACCTGGAGGAATGGGCGAAGGTCCGTCTCTCATGGTTCGGAAGGATCGGGGTGCTTAAAATGAGCGTCTTACAAAGGGTCCTTTATCTGTTCCAGGCTATTTCCATCGCTATCCCGCAGGCCTTCTTCGCCTCTCTTCACTCCATGTCCCTTAAGTTCACATGGCACAAACTCAATGCGCGGATCAAACAGTACGCTCTTACGTTACTGAAAATTAAAAACAGACTTTAAGATCTACCACAGGGCCACACACATTCAAAGAATAGTGGAATGGACCAAACAGGGAGTAACCAAACTGTGGAAGGACACTGATACATCACACATAGGCAGACCAATTTCAGTCCTCCCTTGGCTAGATTACCAACAGGGCAGGCACCTGGCCCCTCCACACCCCCTCATCAGAGCGACCATGCAGGTCTGGCACACGTTGACTGCGCCTCTATTGCTCACTACCACACCATCTCCACTGCTACCTTTGGTTCACAACGATGCTTCCCCACCGGGACTGGAAGCCAGGACACTCAAACGCCTATTGGGACAAGACATACCCCGGATCTGCCATGCTCTTGAAAATGGCACCATGTGATCCCTGGAGTCCATGGTGCCGAATGAAAGGCAGCTTCAACATGGATGCTGTCCAGGAGGTGGGAGGGTCTGGGAGGGAGGGTCTGCTGGAGATTGGCTGGGCTGTGTCAGCTGACCGGAGTTCGCCATGAACGGTTCGCGGCGAACCGTTCGCGCAAAGTTTGCGAACGGTTCGCGACATCTCTATTCATATGACACTGTTTAAAGGAACACTATACATGTAGCGGACCACGGGCAACCCGACTGGTTAACTCCGTTATTTCCTTCCTTCAGCCCCTTTAGGAACCCTTAGATCAGTGAGTCAGCCATTCCCCAATTAACTGGACAACACACAACTCTGGAAGTAGAACACGCTTTTATTATGCCACACTTGGCTTTTATGCATAGCCCCAAGCAAGGGGTTCACTTCACAAACACACAGGGGTTGTATCCGAAGATCCTCTACACCTGTGAGCCAAAGCATGGGAAAGGGGTCGCTGTCTCTTTGTCTTCCAGGTCTAGGAATTCCGCCACTCAGGCGAGGGGTCTCCCGTCCAGGATGACAAGGGGGTCTTCATCCTAGGAGCCTCTGTGTCTGGGAGCCAAAATGCGGGAAAGAAATCATCCCTTTGTCTCCCAGACACAGAAAAGCCCGCCAAATTAGCCAGTGCCCCAAAAGTGTCCCTACCAACCCCAGCCAGTCTCTGTTCGTGAGGTTCCTGTGCTGAAATCTGCAATTGAAGGGTCTCCTTTCGGGATACAAATGCTCTCCCTGGCTGGTGTTTGTCTATATGAAATGGCAGCCACCCAGGGGAGCACTCATTAATTACTTCCCGTACGGTTTCACTTCCCTTGCATGTTGCAAGTGCGACCGTTGCGGTTTCACACTTATGTTGCAAGTGTGAATGTTCTGATTTATTGGTGGGAATGTTCTAATGAGGCCCCGGGGTGGTCCCCGTTCGGGAGACAAATGCGTTTTGTTCGTAAGAATGCTCCCAAACGGGGAAAAAAGGGTATATTGCACAAAAGTCAGGGAAAACACATAAAACAAAGGGGAAAATGCACTAATAGGCAGCGGTTCTGCCACAATACAAATATGTACTACTGAAGCTAAAGTGCATTGCTCCAATCAGATGGTCTATATGAGATCCATCACTGACATTAAGTGGTCTGGGTGCCTATAGAGACCCAAAACAAGTGATTCTGTTAGAGAAGGGGATGGTGGAGTGTGTATACATGGGGGACCGGTACATTTAATTATTACAACAGGCAACAACAATGAACCAGAACAGTGTTTTACATTTCTTAAGTGCTAGCAATCTGAAAGTATGAAACTTATTCTCTTAAATAAAATACATCACACTCACAAGCATTAGTAATTCAGTTGTGTATTATTGAGGTGTTCCAATATGGCTTGGAATGATCCAAAACCCCATGCTTATCACATCGTTGGTTGTAAATATTAGGGTATCATTTGTACAAGACTACTCACACAGAAATCTACCCTCCACCTAACCCTTCATTTAGTGAGCATAAACAGGGTGAGTAACTCACTCTTATTAATTAATTGATTAAATCTTTTGCCTTTTCTGCTGTACCAGCGTGTTTAGCTAGGAAGCTGCTTCTTTTTTTTTTTCTTTTTTTATATTTTTATATATTTTTTGAGATGGTCAGTTTGTGAATTGTTTCTGTATTACATCCTGAGCAATTCAGCCTTTTTTGGGCAAATCTGTACCAATTCACAGACATTTAATTTCAGGATTTGCTGAAATTATTTATTTTATTGATTCAAATGATCGTACATTATTCAAATTGAAGTTATATGAGCATTAAAAGGGTTTATTTACCATTTGGTCAGGGGTTCCCACTCAAGATACAACTTTGCCCAAGTTTTTAGGTAATTTGCACTTATAGCGTACCCCTGATATGCATTCTCTGCCCTCAATCCTGGAGCTAAAAGAGCAAATTTTGTAATTATAGCAGGATTTTGCCAAAGGTTTACAATTCAGTTTATGATTCACATCAATATGTCTAGGGAATAAACACCTAGTGGCTATTTACTAAACAGTGGATTACTGGGAGTTCAAACTGAATGCAAAGTCATTTCATAAATTGTCTCTTTCAGTTCGGCTCTAAAGGAATACAATCTGAACTTCACTTTCATTTTCTAAGAATGTCACTTTTAGTCAATAATACTCTTTGTACATCAGAATGCAGACACTACATTTCCATAGAAACAGGTTTACATTAAACTAGTTTCCTCCTTGTTCTGCTCCCGTACTGTTACCACTGATCACTTAGATTAAATTCTTATTTGGTAAATGTTATTCTTAATTTATTGTACCTGTGTTTTTGAATAGATTTGGGCTACCTTGAGCTAATTTGTAAATATTATCAATATGTAAATAAATATAACATACAAGACTGAGCGGACTCACTAAACAGCAACTTCAAAGCTCACAGAAACAGAATGCAAGAGTTTTTATTCTTTTACACACCTGACTTAGGCAAAAATAATGGGGGTTTAGTCACAGTTTATATTATGGTATATGGTCATAAACTGCATATGCCTGCCACAACGCCAAAGTACCCTATTTGGGCAGGTCCATATGTAAATAAATACACACACACACACACAGACACACACACACGTCCAATACAATGTTATTATTCTTTTTTTAATATGCATAAATAGTAATGCTCACAATTGCAATGTTAATGCATTTAGGGAAAACAAAGGAAAAAATGATTAAACAATATGACATTAATGGAGAAAAAAATTTAGTTGTAGAAAACTGGCTTTATTGCATGTCATTAAAAAAAACAATAATTGATGATTTATTAATTCATACGTTATATATATTTATACAAACATTTGCAATTATAATCAGCTGAAATGAAGAATAAAAAATAATACCAGATAGTGTTACAGCTGCCAGAGCTCTAAACAGATAAAAATGCCCTTAAATAATGTAAAATAGAATATTAATTTCTTTAGAATGGGCTCAGAAATGTACTAAACAATAACCAAGTGAGATCCTTTTTGTTCTTTCCCCTGCCCCCACTGCAGCAAGAAAATAAATAGCCAACTGCCTTTACGTGTCATGCGAGGTGCACATCTATCACTGCGGTATAGGTAGAGCATGATCCAATTTAGGAGTGGGTCACAGTGTGGAGTCTGTAGTCAGAATGGCATCTCTCTGTCTCCACAGGCTGCGGGAGCTGAAAAGGTTTAGCTACATGATAACCACACTATTCCCTCACCATAATTTGCAGATCAATACTATAGAAAATAAAAACATCTTTTATCACTTCCTTTTCTTCCGTTATAGTTCTCAGCACCATCAGGCTGAAATATGAGGCTCAGAGCGATAACAATTAAGCACTGTACCAACACAAACGCAATAATGACAGTTAATGGTATAATATTTTACTAAAATAAAGCACAGTTAGTGCAAAGTTACTTAGTAGTCAAGTGAGAATCGAGCTTGATAGGTTTCGCAATACATTTATAAACCTTTTTCATAAATTGTCAGATTAGCTTTAATTGCATGGCAGTATTTCATTAGCAATATTTTATAGGGAGACATCCGCTGTGAGGGAATAAAAGAAGAATTAACTAATATCATAAGGTGACTGATTACCTGTTATAAAAGCACTGGGTAACATTATTCATACCACGGTAGAGAAGGATCACACATTAACCCTGTGGCAAGGTGGTTAATGTATTATATGTCTTGTGCCATTTGAGGTACAGTACTAGTAACACGGGCTGCGTGGCTCAGCTTTCCTGATACTTTAATGTCTTTAATGCAGTTAATATATTTTGCCATCATTATAATATACATATTCTGCCATCATTAGAATATAAATATTCTGCCATCCTGATACGAATATAAAATAAAACAATCTGTGGCAAAGCTCTAAGACGTGGATTAAGCAGCAGGATCATTCCCGCAGTTTCCATGATGACTGCTCTCCACAATCCCTGTACAGTACATACAGAATATGTTATGTGGTCTGCATGGTGAGTCACATCACGTTACACAATAAAAACACATTGGACTATCTAACTGAGTCTGACTGTGTGCATTATGACAGTAGATGTATTATGTCCTGCCCTTCCTGAGATTGGTGGGAGTTACACCAGGCAGCCCCTGCTATTTGCAGCTGCCTCTATCAGTTAGAACTTTCTCCCATTAGTGACATGCTGGGAGAGATAAATACTCTGCCCCTATCTCTGCAGCTCCTCTCCCAGAATGTCATGGATGGGAGAGAGGCTGCATTAAATTTACAGCCGTTGTTTGGGTATATAACTCCAAACAGGCCAGGACATTAAAAAGAAATGCATATAATAATGGCAGAATGAAACCAGGGGGCTGCACTCACCTGAACATGCATAAATTGGGTGCTGCTGGAGGCCAATTTATACAATACACACGCTCTAGCGCACTCACCTATCCACTAAACAGTAACTTCAATGTTGACAGATTTTATTAGTTTGTTTTTTAATGTGGGTTTAGTTACATTATATGATCATACATTGCATAAGCCTGCCACAACGTCAATGTACTTATGACAAATCACGGCTTGAACATGTAATGCGTCTATCTCATATATTAGTTTCCCCTTTTACGTTGCATTACTGAAATAAATTAACTTTTGCACAATATTCTAATTTTTCGAGTATCACCTGTATATATATTTGGGAGTCTAGGCAACTCCTTGGTTTTGCAGCCCTCCCTGTCACAAAAATAAATAAATAATAAAATCTTTCAACATAGAAGTTGCTGTTTAGTGGATAGGTGAGTGCGCTGGATCTTGTGTAATATATATATATATATATATATATATAAAACAAACCATAATATATGCTTTAAAAGAGCCTTTCAAGCATGGTTTAATTGCTTATCTGTGGTGAACTGGGTGCAGCACCCTGCCTCCACTACATCATCCATGCCAATCAAGTCGATGGAGGGCTTAGTCCATTGGATGAGAGTGATCAGCCGACACACTCAGCCAATAAGCTGCCCTGCACAGAACAGCTAACCGAGTAGTGCCTGCCCAACCCCAGGTAAGAAGTCTAGTACAATCTGACTACTTACAATGAAGGGGCGCCAGGTAACTCCTGGCACCATGTTGCGCTGTACAAGGGCCATGGGGTGACAGGGAAGTGATGCTGTGGATTCCTATGGCTTTCAGCCAGGAGAATCCTAAACCTAAATCCTTCCAAATGGGGTAGACCGTTGCATTGTGCACACTTTTATGCAGTGGATTAATGGGGCTGCAGTCATTATAACGTGCCCTATTTATCAGTAACTTTCTTAGCTCAACTTTCTCGACATTTGGCTAGCACAATGCACAGCTGAAATGTTATTGCCTGTAAAGTGGCACCTTGTCACGTTGTGTAATGACAGGTACACTATAATTACAATGGACATAGAGCACTAATCACAGTCTGCCTGCTATTCAGTGACATTTTCTCTGTATCTCTTTAGAGTATCGACAGAGGGTCCTAGCCTGCATAGGGAGGTGCTTCCTTAGAGAGTTACCTGCCGATGTCCGTTCCCCAGGGATCTTATTAAAAGTGAGGTTTACTTGTTCTCCTGCTGTGCGACGAGACTAGTGTATGGTGTTAGAATAGCTTAGTAATAGGATTAGTGCTAGTTAGCAGTAGGGAATCCAGTATAAATAGCTTGCTCTAAGCACGGGAGGAGTGAATCTCATCTTAAATTGGGGGTTTCACCTTAACATACAGAATTAAAGAGATTAGTATTCCAGTGACATTTCCGCTCCGAGATGAGTATTAGAATGTTTCTATGCTAAAGATGCAGCTGGGGTCTTTGACAATAAAACAAAGGGAATCTGTTATAAACTTCATGTGTATTATTAGTGAGGTCAGACACTCCAGATAATAAAGGCAACAATGTAGATATTGATAAAAAGCCAGAAAGTTAACATCCTACTCTACAATAACGTCTATAGGGACCAACCAGGAGATTGCCAAAGGTGCTACGTGACCATACTAAACAGAAATTAATTTACAGAAGAAAGATTTGCAGGAGAGGTAAAATAAAAATGACAAACACTAAGTAGAGCACACAGATCTTAGGGGTTTGGGAAATGGGCACACAATATCTGTTAAGTACTTCATTTGGGGGAGCAGAATGGAATACACCACGATGTTACATATGGCTTTACCTAATATTGCAAATGGTGATCACTGCACAGATAATGAAATGTGATATTTAGGAAATAGTAATATAGCTGGGTAAATTGACACTGTCCTAACATTTTAGGAAAGTAATAATAAAGCCATTGAATGCACAATTGTACTATAATTAAACCAACCAACCAACCAAACAAATAGAGAAACTGTTTAAACTTTTGTGAATGTTTGCTTTACATGCACATGATCGATAACAATGCTGATCGAACAATCATCACTGACAGAATGTTCAAAATTAATAAGAACTGAGAATTTCCAGCACAGGCTTAGAGGGTCTTCATTGAAATATTCTATACATGAAACACATTACCTATTGTGGACTCAAAAAGAAACAGAGGACAACAAGTTTTACAAAGGTCACTGTATTCAGCCCAGCTCTGATCATCTCATCTAACTCCCTTCTGGTCCTGAAAATGAATGAAGATGCCATGCTGTGTGCAGATATTCATCCAGAAAAGATTATAAAGAATAGGATGTCAAAGTGTCATTACCCTAGCACGCATAACCAGGACAAACACTATACATAGGAAGATCTTATTGGTCCTTAGAATGTCCACCTTAATGTATAAAGGCAGCAAAACAGTCTGCAAGAGTAAACAAGGACTAGCCAAGGTGATGGAACACAGAAACACAGAGAAAAGCCCAAGGTGAAGGATCAGTCAGTGAAGTCTGTGGCGGAACCAGCCCCGCCACTTGTGCCTGGAGAGGACTGCTTGCCAGGCTACTCCCGTGGTAGCGCTGGCAGCAGGGCAGAGTACTGCTGGTCTCTGCCCACTCAGCAACCCACCGATCCAGAGCGCTAGTACCCCCCAGAGCCAAGGTGGAGCTCATGGACAAGCTACCCACTACCCCAGTTGTAGTAACCAACTCTGGTGGGTGGGTTATACTGCGGATTCTGTTTTGTGGGTGGGTTGCTGGACTAACCAGGGCCCTGACCGGAAGGAGGTCAGATACCCTGTTAGTCTGGTGGGTAAAGGGGAGAAATGTGGTGGAACCAGCCCCGCCACTTGTGCCTGGAGAGGACTGCTTGCCAGCCTCTTGCCATGTGATTATGGTCCCTGGGAGGTTTGGCCCTTTAAATACAAGATTTGGGCATAATGGATTTGTGTTGTGCTGCTGCTGGCCCTTTAAGAACCATCTGGGGACATACTGTGGAGTTATTGGCTCGCCACCATTTCATGTATCAGAGGCACATGGTGAGAACAATGGGTGAAGCACATGGTGAGAACAATGGATTAAGCACATGGTGAGAACAATGGATGGCGCCCATTTTAACTCACAGACACTGTTTGGACTTTTCTACACGGTGCCATCTCGCCGGTATTTGGTGCACAAAGACATTGTGCAGTAGTTTTAAACTATACAACAGGGGACACATTATACAGTAAATATTTTTCATATAGTCTGTATATGTTCTGCGGAATCTGCCTTAAACTGTATCTTCCAAACTACTGAACGGATCTGGGTGAATTTTGGATATGTGGTTCACCCAGATCCCCCCGTTCCGAGGATTTTTTATGGGGTTATTGCATGTTTTGGGGTCCCTGTGATATGTTTTATAATACTTTATTTCTCTGCCTGTGATAATTATATTAACCATTGTGTTCAGTAATCATATCACAGGCAGAGGGGAGGATTTTGTGTGGGAGTGTCTAGGTGTATTGTACGGATTGATTGGTTGTATTTCAAAACCCTGTGGGCAGTACTATATTTGTGGATTGTGAATAAAAGAGGCTACATGTGCCAGTACAGTCAGTTCTGCTTGACCTCAAAATGAAGTGTCGTCTCGTTATTGGGGGAATTGGATTGTATGCTGATTGCCAGAAGTGTAAGCTAATTGTATGCTTTTCCTGTTCAGCTGCTTACAGCATTCATATGCTTGAAAGCATTTGTATGCTTCTCCGGTTCGGTGGTTCTGGTGTCTGCTGCAGTGCTTGGAGTCCTCAGGAAGCGCTAGGAGCATCCTTTAACGGAGGTATCCAGTCGGGGTGCCAGGTGATCCGTTACAAAGTCAATTAACAGAAAGCAGAATAAGAGAAACTAAGCAATGCACTCTCGGGTATCTATGACCACAACCGGGTGATGGAAAAACTGAGGCATGGTCTTAAATAGCTCAGCAACACACTCTGTTGGAAAGCTTCATAACTGTGATGTCAAAATGTGCTGTGACCAGAGGTAGCTTCAAAGGATGACAGACGTCACGATGGGTTTAAGGAGCCATTAAAACGATGGGTTTAAGGAGCGAGTTGAGTGATCTGTGTTAGAAAGGGCATCAGAATGATGCACAGCAGTGTGTCCTACTAGAGCGGTGTCCTAGAGGGGATAATATTACTATTGTACACATTAATTCACTACAAAAAGCACCATTTGTCTTTTGTTTGGGGGGTTGAAAGGTTGCCTGCCATATTTTCACACTCGGAAAAATAACTGTTCACCTTTCTATTGCTAAGACATAACCTTTCTTTTTAAAGTGTCATGGTTGAAATTAGTGTACTATATTGTTTCACTACTATGTACAGACTATTTCCTAGTCTAAGGAATGGGAGCCAATAATCTGCACTGAAAGAGATGCTAAAATTTCCATTCAACTGACTGTAGGCCCCAGGGGCTGCACTGAGAAGGTTCCTGCCAGGGCCACATTAGAGGTGTGTGATAAAGAGGCAGCACTGAGAATGTTTCTGCCAGAGCCACATTAGAGGTGTGTGAGAGGAAGGTACCTAAGATGATGTTTGGGAGAGATCTATCTAAAGGAGGGGGAGACAAAGAAACATCATAAGGTAAAGGAGCAGGGCCTGTCAGCCAACCAAGAAGGTCACATGGTGCCGGAGCTCCTCAGGAGACTCTATTAAATAATACTTTAACGGGCCATAAGTTTTTCTTATTTGGCCCAAATCCTACATCTCACCCTGAAGAGCACTCTTACCAACCTCTCGACCATTGTATGCCTGAAACGGTTGGTTCCGGACAGTGCTTCACCTACTTGCGGCCTGCAGCTACACGTGAGGTGAGGTAGATGGCCAATCCTTGGCCGTGAAGTGGGGTTTGCCTGCTAGCTTAAGGCCCTGTTTCCCCCTCTTCTTGACCGGTGGGGGACATTTGGTCCCCACTGGATTGCTGATGGACTCACCTGGACTAGCACAGCAACCTGCAGCTGAATCGGAGGGCTAAGGCCAAGTCAAGATGGCTGTCCTGCTGGGGCAAAGGGTGAATGCCTCCAGTCACCCATGCATGCAGACCCTGCTCTCTTGGCCTTTGATTGGTTCTCTGTGTCCTAATGGGCAAAGCTCTCTGCTCGTGGACTAACCTACACTCTTGATGTCCGAGCTGTGGCTCCTTGGATTTGCCCTGCAGTCCTCCGTCACCCGTATGAGTGTCCCCCTTGAGCCTCCCGAGAGGTCATCTGGAGAAGTTGCCAGAGATCGACAGCGCCACACCACTTGGGCCCACATGCTCGCTCTCACCTATCTAGAACCTGGATCAACAAGCAAGTCCAACTCACACACAACTTACCTGCCCCAGAGGCCTCTGACAGCTGCAGGCTAAAGTTGAGGAACATCCTGCAGATATGTGATAACGCCTGGGCTGAACTGAGGGGCCTCAACGGAGGGGCTAACAATGACAGAGACTTTCCTATAATGGGCATCGGATGAAGTGCACACTACTCTTACTCTGGTCTGTCTCCCTCCTAATCATTAGTGCACTGTTAGCGCTGTTAGCGCTGTCTAGGCACTATAACTAGTTTCTCATGCATTGAGTACACATCTCAGTCTATCCTCCAGTGGTTAATATATCTTGATCCATATATATACAGATCTATGTTTTAGCTTCCCCATTCCTATCTAAGCTACTTTAAAAAAAAGATGCAGTATTTTTGACACAATATAAATACATATATATTATATTTTCATTGGCATTTACTTTTATGTGTCTATTCTCTCTTGCGTCATATACTTTGAACTACAAAAATAATGAAGTAAAAAAAAAAAGTTATGTAAATGTAAAGTATATGTGATGCTTGGCCAACTCTTAATTAAGCCTGGAAAGGCATCTTGAGAATAACTCTTTACAAACATCAGGTGGACACCTTTTAAAGATGTATGTGCACTACAGTTCCTACAATGCCCTTAAGGCTGTCTGTGCATCGGAGGAATCACAGTTAGGGGCAGCATACATATATATTGACAATGCACACAAACATACTAACATTGCACACAAGTGCACAAGAATCAGCAGCGGAACTATTATGCACACTCAGGGGGCCCATCGACTGGCCCATGCACTTAGGGCCACCTGATGGCAAAAGTGTTTTCTGAGGCCCGGTCAGTGCTTTGGCCCTTTAACATAGCTACCTGAACCATGTGATATTGGCAGCCATCACTGGAGGATGTGACAGATGGTCACTTCCTCCTAGACAACACAGACCGCCTGGGAGTAACAGAGAGGAGGTAGAGCAAAGATGGAGACTCTCAACAGCCTCAGCCAGCTGACTAGAACCCAGGAAAGTCACCTTCCTGTAGGTAGGAAATAAGAGGATGTCATAAAATGGGTACATGTTGCATGCATGTCTGTTTTATGTCTATGTATCTATGTGTCTGTATCTATCTGTGTGTCTCTATGTGTGTTTGTCTATTTATCTATGTGCCTATATGTGTATCTGTGTATCTATCTGTGTATCTTTGTGTCTGTGTATCTGTCTATATGTGTCAGTGTATCTATCTGTGTGTTTGTGTATTTATCTGTGTGTCTGTGTATCTATATGTGTTTCTTTATGTGTATCTTTGTGTCTGTGTATCTATCTGTGTTTCTGTGTGTATCTATCTGTGTCTGTATGTGTCAATGTATCTATCTGTGTGTCTGTATGTGTGTCAATGTGTACTCCTGTGTATCCACTTGGGTCTTGTGTGTCTGTGTATGTGTATGTGTAGTGTTGTTAGTGTGGGTATCAGTGTATTTGTATGTGTTTTAGTGTGTTTCTATGTAGCTGCATATGTGTCAGTGTGTGTATTTGTGCGTCTGTCACAGGAGTCATACCCCAACACGCAGGAAAGAGGGAATCCGAAAAGATGTATTACACACATACACCGGAATACTGACGTGTGCACACACACACGTATACCGACATTGCACACACATATACGACCACTGTGCACACATACACAGGGATATTAACATTGCACACATACACATATACCAACATTACACACACATACAGGAATATTGACATTGCAGGCACACACATGAACATACACACATACTGCAACCACAGCACTTAGTACACTAAAACTCTTACTTAGAAACTATTGAGTAAATGTGTCTCTGGAAGACTGTTCTATGCCATAAATGTTTTTATTAGCATTAAATGAGAATAATCTATAATAATGTGGACACTGTGAGGCAGCACTTTTAAGTTTCACACCTGTGCCTGAGGGCATGATGTTGTATCTTGATCTCATATTCCTTTGTATATGAAAGGCAGAACACATGCATGACCACTCAACTCTATGTGAGCATGTGCAGTGAATCATCCATTAAACTAAATGTGAGAACAGAAACTGGTGGATATACTACAGAAACATTCTGATAGAAGCAGACATCTCTGGATATCAATTTTCCTACATTCTGCATTGGGTATCCCACAGAATTGCAGCCTTGTAAAATGCTCTGTTTATACATGTTTTCTACAATATATAATACATTCTGTAACTTTAATTCATGGTAACCCCCATTTGCATAAACAGTATGAGGGAGGCAACATCATATACACTCCTCTATATTGGGACAAATGGAATCAAGATGAGGTGGTACAGGTGTACAGATTTTAGCATTATCAAGACAAGGTAATTAAAACGAGGTACAGATTCAATCTTTATCATAACGAGGTACAGATTTAATCGTTAGCAAATTGAGGAGTAGACAGTTTATCTAGTGCAGAAGGAGAGTTCAAGGACAAGTGCCAAATCAGGTGAAATGCCAACCAAAGTTTTGTTCGTACTTGAGTCATTTTTTTATGTTTTATATTCTTTATTTGTTGTATGAGCTTCACATCTTGCTTGAATAGCCACAACAGCCATAACAAGCCCAACAGTAACATTATATAACATCAGTATGACATTTATAATTACTGCACATTTTTAAATGGTAAGAGTCGAACATAAAATAAAGCATCAGCTTGTTAACTTATAAAGAGATTAGTTTCCGTATGGACAGTGGTGTTACTTGAGTCAATAAACTCACCTAGAATGGTAACAATTGCACTCATTGAAATGTATCTGGTTGGACACTAATGTCCCCTCCTGCTGATATCCTTTTGTATTTGAATATAGATGAAAGTTGATAATTACCATATTTAAAATGTTGCCATTACAATGTCTCTGTGCCATTTTGCAGAATTGAAGAGACTAGTCAGTCCATGGGGTGATGCATATTGCTCAGTCATTTTAGTAATTTGTTGGGTCTTTTATAAAATCAAATTCTATGGACACAGTAATAATAATTGCATTAGTATTGTCATGGTGAAAAGACTTTATGGGTGCAGCCCTCATGCTTTTTGAGAAAACAAATCCCTAAAACCCAATGCCCTTTGCTAGAGCCATCATATAAGACAGTTTTTATTTTTATGGGTAAAGGACTTGGTTTCACCAAATCACCATTAGCCTTTTCAGCATCAACAGACTGACACAGAAACCACCAGAGTCGTGGTAGTGGTTATGGTGCTTGCAGTTTCCTATTAAGTTCAACACAATTAAAATTCAGGAAAAAAACAGCACTGGGGGAAAACTGCATTTAGTAATAATGATAATGATTGTAATTATTTAATATTTTTTCTCTATTCTTGGATTTTCAGGAACAGAAATGATGAAAGATTGAGCCAGATGGGCTTTCTGAACATCTTATCGCAATGTTGCTATGTCACCGCTCCCTATTTAAAACAGAAAACCTTTCTTGTAGACTAAGGTTAATACAGGCAGGGGTTTGCACCTCTCAATTAAAAAGCAATTTGCTTACAGACATTCCTCTTTGCGGACAACTCCCAGAACCTTTGTAAGACACCAGTAAAGGCCATTCGAGATAAGTAGATGCAATTACAGGCGGTAATCACTAGTCACCAGCTGTTGTGAGGTTGGTTAAGTCTGAGGAACGAATGGGGAACTCTCATAAAAAACTTTAATCTGCACAAAAAGAATTGAACTGGCAGGAAATATTCAACCTATTTGGTTGCTTTTCTGTCTTCCCACAAAATGTTATGTCTGTTATATGTTAATGGTTGGTGTGGTATGGCCAGCAAGAGCTGAGTACAATACATGCATCATCGTAGAGCCAAAGTGACAATTTAATAGCCAGCTTACAAACTTAGTGAGGCAGAACTCTATATTTTCATAATTAATTTCTGCATCTATATCTGACTGTATTGAGATAGTTTTCCAGTTGTTGATAAAGAATCTAGAGATTGTTTTACTGTATAGAATTTTTACTTTAATGACGCCATGTAAGGTTCAATCTGTATTAGATCTGCATTGGTTTTTTTACAGTTTGAATTTAATCTGAAAGTTAAATAATATTAGTCACCTATCACTTTCTATAGAATGGGGTGACATTTTTAACTATGGTAAGACTAAAATGAAGAGAAGCCTGTTATTTCAAACAACTACTACTATACTTAACAATGATTTTAAAATGGGGCAAGACAGAAGAATAAATATAAACGTTTTTATCAATGACTAATTTGACTGCCATAAAATTCATATTTTTATTTTCATGTTAGAGTAGTTCAGTTTTCAAAATACAAAATCTGATACCGCACTTAACATGAAGAAAATATAAAGATTTATTAGCAGAACGTTGCCATATGAATATTCACTTACTATCTTGATTTTCTATTACATCAGTGATTTTTAAACCTGCTCAGCAGATTTATTTTGTCACAAAATCTGTTTAAAAGGTTTCTGTCCCTTTGCTTTTCATTGGGCACAATAGGTACACAGCGTCACCTGCGTGTTCAGAGAAAACGTCTGTCTTTGTACACAGTGGAAGCTGACAGACACTGCAAATCGCAGCTTCTGATTGGCTGCTGACACCACACACTCTCAGCATTATCTTAACTCTCCCTGGCAGTATGAAAACGGGGATGGAAAACCTATCGATGGTAATTACAGCTCAACTCACTATACTTGCTAATGTGAAAAGAATATTAATCTGTTGGCGTGGTGGTTTTAAAATGATTTATGGAATAAAAACTGTGCCTATTTATATTTTGCACACATATACATTAATTCTAGTTATTGTGACTCAGGCACTGTGATTATAAATAAACAGAACACAAGTCTCAGGAATTCACTTATTTTTTTTAATGTCCACTGCAGTTTACAGAGATTATTTCCCCACTGAGGATGGGATTGGCATCAGCAGGTGACCAAACAATGGGAAAATGAATTGGACAATCATTTTCATCCAATCAAGCCAACACCAAGCTGAACGAGATGCTGGTGTGCCAGTGGGTTTTTGTGATGCTGGTGTTAATATATATAGATATTTATTACCTCAGTAAAGATTACAGGTAATTTTCCATGCAGAGAATACTGTGGGCTGCTTTAAAGAATTCCCACAGTATTTAGCCCTTACTAAATACAAAAACAATATTAGATTAAAGTATTCAAATTGTGAATTGCCACCAGTAACAGATTAAGGCTTGCTAAAACCATCCTGAATTAAAGGGTTACCGGCCATTGGACGGAATGCCACTAACTGCGGGACAACTGCCTCCTGGGACAACATGGTAGCTGCTTAGTGGAGAGAAATTTGACTACATAACTATAACATCATTTTGTAAAAACATGAAATGTGTTTTGTAATTTTTACAATTAGAGGGACACTATACTAACCCGAACCACTACACCTTATTGCAGTTGTTCTGGTGAGTAGAATCATTTCATTCAGGCTTTTTGCTGTGAACACAGTCTTTTCAGAGAAAATGCAGTGTTTACATTACAGCCTAGTGATTCCTTCACTGGTCACTCCTCAGATGGCTGCTAGAGGTGCTTCCCGGGTCAGTGCTGAACGCTCCCCATAGAGAAGCATTCATTCAATCTCTGGCTATATCAATGAAAAGTGGGCGGGGCCAAATGAATTGATATAGGATCATCAACAATTAAACTCATTGTACCAAACTCAGAATACCAGTACTGATCTCTTCAAGTTATTCTGTCATTTGCACATGAGCAGATAGCAAAATACTCGTCATATATAGTATTATGCTAGCAATATCCTGTAGACCTAGAGGATCAAATCACTAAACAGTAAATTTAAGAGATTTCAGATCAATAAATGCGACCAAGATTAAATCGCAGCTCAGCAGAAGGGATGTTTTTTTTTGCCCAACACGTTACTAGATTTTCTAAAATCCCCACAACTATCTTCTAGTGAATAACCCCCTAAACGTTAATATATATATACTCTGTATATTTATTTTTGTGTGTCATAGTTGCACTTTAACCCCTTCAAATTTGCAGTTTTCCATAGCACCATGTCTTTTATAGGGTTACTTCCAAGCTTGTGAATATCTGGTAAAGCCTTTTGTGAAGCAGTAATGCCTTATCATTAACTCTGTTTTATCGCTATTTCGAGGGTCTGCACACATGAATAGTGTTTTTTTACGAATGAAGAGACACGCTTTTAACTCCCCCTATTAATACACGCGCGCCGATGCTTGTAACTTCTCTCTGCGGACAATCCAAGAAGTGCGGCGCCTCCTTTCACAACAAACAGGCATGAAATAAGTGCCTGACATAAGCCTCGGCAGGTCATTCAAGTAAGGCAGCATGTCAGGATTCAAACTGGGCTATCCATCACCCACAGACCAGCAAGACAGCCAGAGACCAATCTACACGCTGACCTTCCCAGTACCACGACTGCTGATGGAAGGGGGGCAGAAAATTGGAAAAATATTTCATGCATTGCACCACGGTAACAACTGTGTTCTGAGATTCAAGATACATTATATATATATATATATATATATATATATATATATATTATACAAGCCACTGTGACCCAGTTTAACCCTTTAGGTCAGACAACAAGCGGACAAGTGGAACAGCGGCGAGCTGAAGAATATATAAAAGAGGAAATATTGGCTGCAGAATGTACATGACAACTGCTTCGTCCAATACCTGATGCATAAACCCAATCTGGATTTAAATTACGGACATGGAATTAGACAGATTATATGATTTTGGCTCTTACAAATAAACAATAGAATCCTCAATGTGTCATTAGCTGCATTGTCTTCATACACAATGTGTTCTTTACAAACCAATGTTCTCTGTATACCATTTCTTGTGTTTTATTGCAAAACTAACACAATTTTAAGTACTAAAAATGAAAGGAGCAGAACCGCAAACGGTCAGTAGCACTCCAAGTGTGTTTCCATGGTTTAGGTTTTTGCAATTCTAATTTCACTTTACTACAATTCCATGTTTACCTCATTCTGTGGGAATACACAGCAAAGTAATTACAGAAAAATCAAAATGGCTGCCATGTGGAGGATTAGCAAAGGGAATTATTCACTGAAATAGTGAACTGTAGGGAAATGAAAACTAGATTGCAAAATTCAGGCCTGGTCTCAATAAACCTTATCTGAAGTTTATCTGAGACCCATGTTATGTTAAAAAAACACAAAAAACTGTGAATATTTTAATGTTCCCTTTTACTCATAAGTTCTATTCTTCTTCTGTAGATACCATATCCGAATGAAACCCTGGAACGGCACATCCTTTTATGAACTCAATATCGGCCATTTAACAGAATATGCCCTTATTCAATAAAACATTGCCTACATATCCCAATACAAGTGATTGCATCTCCCTCTGTTTCTGTTGTTTTTTAGGATTCTCTTGATTGCATACACATACACTGTTTCTACTAAAATAAATGATTGTTATCAATATACAAAGTTTTAGCTTGAGGGCTGTAAGAATAACCATGTAGCTGAAAGTGGTTGGTTTTAAGTATAAGGTCCTGGTAGACATAGCAAGGGCTGGTTATTTTGCAACTGAGAACATTTACTTATCAAACTCCAATTTGTATCAAACTGAAAACCAAATTGCAAAATGTAGGTGATATGTGATAATTTTGAAAAACTCTCCAACCCAGCTATAGTGGCAGCTTGGTCATTTTAAAATTTACAAAGTGGTTCTCATTTCACTACAGTTCACTGCTAGAGAGTACACTCTAAATTAGGGCTGTCCAACCTCAGGTAATCCAAGGGCCACATTAAAAAACAAGATTAATCTGAGAGCCACTTGCAATATTATACATTCATTACATAACGTATAGTATTTGTTAATAACAAGCAATACATTTTTATTAATATTCTTTATTTTGGTTGAGCATTGTATAGCAAACATGAGTATAGAGACATTTCACATGAGTGATCAACACTAGCAGGTGTTAGCATTAAATGAAAAGGTTTTTGAGAAAAAACAGGCATTACAAAGCTTAGCAGATAATTACCCCAGGAGATCCCATAGTAAGAAGAGTAAATGAGGCATCTGAGCAAGAAATAACCGGCATAACTAAACTTTGGCAGCAGTAGGAGAATATGACCCAAAATTAGATAAATAAACTAAGTTTCCCCACTACAACCATACTGAGATCCCCAGTCACCCTATGCCTTCAGTTGGAAGAGTACTATCCATTTCCCTGAAGGAGTGCTTTAGATGTTTAGTGCTAGATGAAAGTCGGCAGATCAAAACAGAGATCAGGAACAGGGCTCTCCGCTGCTTCTCAGGCTTGTCACCAAGCTTGGACTCAGTCTGAGTTGTCTTAAGCATATGTGCCACTTTCAGTTTAGGTGAGCTCCGCTGCTTGTGCCGCTTGCACCTCTGCCATATTTGGGCTTTCTTCACTCATAACGGTGCAGATTAATGATGGTGATCTGGAGCCTACAGGTCATGAAGGTGGTCCTTTTGCTGCGATGGTACATGGTCCAGTCTGCACTCCATGTCCAACCATACTGTGCTGGAGTTAGGCAAACACACGGGTTCCGCCATTTTGCTTTGGTCGGCTGCCACTCCTGCCCGGCGACCACTAAGCCGCATCCATCACATAGAGGTATAAAAGCTCCCTGCAGCTCTTTATCCACTCCTACTCGTATCAGGTAGGTCGGGAGCCACATTGTTACAGGATCTGTCTCTAGTCGAGCTGATTAAGCTTGTCAGCAGTGCCTTAAAGCCAGATAATGGATGAGCTCACTCGAGATGCATCTCACCTCCAACCCCAATACTTTTTTTTTTTTTTATGAATAAATAACTGGTGACAAATTTAAGCATGTTTTGTATGTTTGGATGTATATATTTATTTGTATTTATCTGTGCAATTTTTTTTTTTAATTCTTTATTTTTACTGTGCAAGGTAAATACAGGTATATGTGAGGTGCCACAACAGCACTCATAGAGTAAGCAACAAACATTCAATTCGGCACTTGGAATCTGCACATTTTTTGTTATTATTATGTTGGATCGAGCTAGACACAATTTTTAGGTATAGCAAATAGATGATACGTTAAAACTATGTCAGTAAGTAATAATTCGACAATATACTAAGCTCTAGAAACTTTAACTGACAGCATGGGGTTGTTTAGCTTTTGTGAGAATCTTGGAGAAGTGTTGGCTTAAACAAAAGTTTAACGTTAGTACACTCGTTTTATAGTTGGGTTCCAGGCTATACATGTATGTCTGATTATGTGAAGCTATGGGTTCTGCATTCAGTATAGGTTAGCTATACATGTGGGTGGTTAGGTAAAAACAAAGTTAGCTACATGCTTGTGCGATACAAGTTGGGAAGAAGATAAAACCCCTACTGGGAAGCAGGTAATTGCTAGGCAAGCAGGCAGGCGCTTTTACTTCCCCATAGCTGCGGCCATGTGGCCGCTTTAGAGCTAAATGGCCGCTGCTACAAAGCATCACAGGTCTATGTATAATAGACAAACCGCAAAAAAAAAACAAAAAAAAAACAGAGTCATCAGTTGATGTAAGGCATTGTCCTTGTAGGGCTTTACGTTAGGGCTTTCAGCCTATGCCCAATGTCGGGAAGTCCTGGCCGCCGCTTCTAGAAGTGTCTCTCTTGGAAACTCTGGGCAGGGTGCCTCCATATCTGGATGCAGCTTTGATGGTGTGCTGAGGGGTACGCTGTCGTTTGGTCTCTCAATTTGCAGCGTTGGTGGCGGGAGGTCGCATTGTGCTGCGCCAGGCTCTGAGAGGTTGAGTTGGTGAGTGCTTCGCAGGTGTCGCTTGTAAGGGGGTCTTGCTGTTCTGTAGCTGCGAGTGGGAGCTTGCGTCTGGGAAACATGGTTTCTGTACCCGCCTTGAGGGCTGCAGGGATCTGCGCTGGGGTGTGGGAGCGCGAACTCCGGTTCCCAGGAGACAAGGCCCTGTTTCCATCCATGCTGTGCTTCTGCTCCGATTCCCATTGGGAGCTGCTCTGGATTATCTGTGCAATTTTATGTTTTCTTATATAAGTGCTATATGTTAGGTCTGTTTTCTCTTTTTATAAGTTTCTACTTGATGGAGCCTATTGTGGCGAAACACATATAGGAACTTTTTATATAATCTAAGTGTTAATAAAGGAATATTTGGCTATTATACATTTGGTTGCCACATTCCTCTTTCCACCTTAGAATTATATTACTTTCTTTTAGTATAATTTTATTATTTTACTATTTGCAAGTTTATTTTATTCAGACCTGACTACTACTACCTTTTTGTCCATATTGGAGTACCAAGAATCCTAAGGTGGGGATTATCCCACCCATACGCCATCCACCGAGCAGTACGTCTGCTCTATATACCGTGAGTATATTTTATTCTGTTTCTACATTTTCTACAATGAGCACTATATATTTTATCCTTTTACCTCGAGCTGGACTACTCCACCAAAGTACTCTGCTAAAGAACAAAAGAGGAGCACCGTATATCCTTGAGTGGGGATTATTCCACTACGTGCCTTTTACACCAGAGCTGGATTTAAGCTCTGAATATTGTGAGTAGTTCTACTATTATATATACAATATTATTTACCGTTCATACTATACCATTGGAGTTTCCCTTGTCTTCTGTTTTCTTCACATATCCACTTTTAAGCTGCGGATATACATCTGGGACGTCACATACCATTTTATGTAGCACTAGGACTACCTCCTGCATATGTGGATTATTTATATTCGGACTTTCTAGGTATCGCTGCTCGTACGCTCTGATATATATTTTTATATATTCATTCTACTTGTCTTAGGCGCACCCTTATTTGTTCTTTTCTCTCCATTTATTTGTATAGTGTTTGCATTTAAATGCACTTGTATGCATAGGCGTGCGCAGCCTATTGTATAAGGGTGTGCACCCTAAAGCAGAAACACACACGCCGCGTATATATTTATATATATATATATATATATATACACATACACATACATACACACACACACACTGCTGTGTGTGTGATGGTGCTGTGTGTGGGCGTGCTGTGTGTGTGAAGGCGCTGTGTGTGTGTGAAGGTGCTGTGTGTGTAAGGGTGCTGTTAGTGTGTGCTGTGTGTGTGTATGTGTAAGGGTGCGCTTAGTGTGTGTGTGTGTGTGAGGGTGCTGTGTGTGTAAGGGTGCTGTTAGGGTGTGATTTGTGTGTGTGGGTGAGGGTGCTGTGTGTGTAAGGGGGCTGTTAGTGTGTGCTGTGTGTGTAAGGGTGCTGTTAGTGTGTGTATATAAGGGTGTTGTTAGTGTGTGCTGTGTGTGTGTGTAAGGGTGCTGTGTGTGAGGGTGCTGTGTGTAAGGGTGCTGTTAGTGTGTGTATGTGTAAGGGTGCTGTGTGTGTAAGGGTGCTGTTAGTGTGTGCTGTGCGTGTGTAAGGGTGCTGTGTGTGTGAGGGTGCTGTGCTTAAGGGTGCTGTTAGTGTGTGTATGTGTGAGGGTGCTGTATGTGTAAGGGTGTTGTTAGTGTGTGTGTGCTGTGTGTGTAAGGGTGATGTATGTGTGTGTGCTGTATGTTTTTGTGTAATGTGTGTGGGCCGTTTAGTTAATACCACCCCTCCCTTCTTACCTTAGGTAGGTGAGGGGGGACTGTGCGCCTGCCTTCCCTGGTGGTCCAGTGGAGAGCGAACTCTAGCCCCCTGTGGCAACGCTCCGACTGCGCGAGAGGAACCCGGCGGAGCTGCTGACAAGAGCCTCCTGCCTCCCTCCCTGCCTGATCTTTGATCTCCCTCACCGGCCCACGGAGGGAGGCACATAGCGCGTGCACACCGGCCCACGGAGGGAGGCACACCCGGCACAACCCGTGCACGCCTATGCTTGTATGTTTGTATGTACTGTTGTTATTTAAGAGAAGTGATGTACTTGTGTTTAGTGTTTGTGTTTGAAAGTGTTTGTATGTAGAGTTAACGTTTGATTGTTGGGAAGTATGCACATACACTGCTCCACACATACACACTGAAACACATGCAGAGTCACACACTGACACATACACTCACAAACACATGCACACAGATATACAAACACACTGACACACAGATATACACTGGTTAATACACACACAGATACATACACACACACTGACACACAGATACATACATGTCACCATAAGCAGGGCTGGACTGGGGATTCCAAAGCAGCCCTGGAAAAAAAAAATCTACGCCAGCCCCATAAGTCATTGCGCCATATATTGTTGCATGTAATATGTAAGGCTATGTCTTGCCACCCTAGATGAATGATATATATATTGTTTTTTCCAATATAAAATATTGGTCCATTCAGAGTAAAAATTTTAATTATACAGTAAGCATACTCACATGCAGACACAGACAATCTCACTGACACAAGATGATTGATACACAGCCTCATAAACAAACAATCTCACTGATATACATAAAGTCATTGACATAAAAACACAAGCTCACTCAGTAGCAGGCATGCACAAACGCGCACGCACACGCACACACACACACGCACACACACACACACAGCTTAATGTAGTGGTTCTGGTGTCTATAGCCTGTCCCTGCAGACTTTTCAATGTAAACACTGACTTTTTAGAGAAAAGGCAGTGTTTACATTGATTCCTCGTGACAGACACTCAGACGGTCACTAGAGGTGCTTCCTGTGTTAGTGTGGATTAGCTGAGATCATCAAGCTTGATGATCTCAGCCATTGAGGCAGGGCCAGTCGAGGGGAGACCAGCACGACGTGGGGGGGGAAAAGGTGAGTACAAACACACATACCATGACAGACACACACCATGACACAGACAGACCGTGACACAGACACACACACACCGTGACACAGACAGAAACACAGACACACCATGACACAGACAGACACACACCATGACAGAGACACACACACACCATGACAGACACACACACATACCATGACAGAAACAAACCATAACACAGACATACTGTGACACAAACACACACTGTGACACAGACACACATTACATGACACAGACAGACACACACACCATGAAACACAGGCACCATGACACAGAGAGACCGTGACACAGACACACGGTGACACAGACAGACACACACACCATGACAGACAGAGACACACACACACAATGACACAAACAGACACACACACCATGACAGACAGAGACACACACACACACAATGACACAGACAGACACACACACCATGACAGACAGAGACACACACACACACACAATGACACAGACAGACACACACACACACACACAATGACACAGACACACATACACTCAAACTGACACACATAATTTCTACCTTTGTGCTGGCGGCCGCATGGGGGAGCTGAGTCTTCTTGCGGCCGCAGAGAGAGCTCTTCTGGCGGCCGCAGGGGGAGCTGGCTGTTCTGTCTCTGCTCCCCCTCCCCAGCGCGCCGCTTAATGAGATCGGGGCCGGAATATGACGTTATATTCCGGCCCCGGTCTCTTTCTAGCGCGCGAGGGAGGGGGAGCAGAGGCAGAACAGCCAGCTCCCCCTGCGGCTGCCAGAAGAGCTCTCTCTGCGGCCGCAGGGGAGCCAGCTGCCTGCCTGGCCTCAGGTGCCGACGGCCCACCGGGAAATTTCCCGGTGGGCCAGTCCGGCCCTGACCATAAGAGATCCATTGAGTCATTGCCCCATAGTCAGTATACAAAGGCAGTAAGAAATGTATCAGACCCTATCACACGTTCAGGACATTTAAGAGAAATGGGTAAAAAATGTCTTAATCAAGACTATCCAGCCAAACTTTTGGATAAAGAGAATGATGGAATACTTGGGATAGAGAGAGATTATATTTTGACATCTAAGAGGAAAAAGATAAACTAATCATCTAGAATACCGTTTGTATCCCAGTTTAATCCACAAAGTGTCACAGAATAGCACAGCATCTGGAGACACCGGGGTGTTATTAAGAAATTGTTTCCAGAAATTCCTGAATTTCAATCTCCCCCTTTGTTTTCCTACAGAAGACCACAAAACATAAGGGATATTTTTGTCCGAGCAGATATTGGTAAATTAAAGTTTAAAAAACAGCGTATTTTTGTTTTGTTTTTTATCTACACCAATTTTAGGTACCTTCCCATGCCATAGCTGTAGTTCATGTAATTCAGTTATTAAAGGTAAAACTTTTTTTTTATCAATATACTGGTCGCACTTACTTCATAAGAGGATATTACACGTGTGACTCCTCTTATGTAGTATACACTATCAAATGTCCTTGTGGTCTCCTCTACGCTGGGGAGACCACAATGAAAGTCCGAGAGAGACTAAACAAACGCAAATCTACTATCAGAACTAAACAGGTTGAACTACCGATCCCTGCTCACTTTTTAGAAAACAAAAAACAAAAGACATACAATATCACAATTATGCTTCCAGGTCATATACCAAGTATTACCATTACGAAGAGGTGGTGACTGTGTGGATCAACTGAAAAAGAGAGAGGCTTACTGGATACATCCATTGGATACATTATGCCCGAAGGGTTCCTGTGGAACTCGCTTCCCTCCTCCAGTAGATGCTCACCCAGTCTCCACTCCTTCAAAAAATCATTAAAAACCCACTTCTTCATAAAAGCGTATCAATGAAACTGTTAATAGCTCCCAACTGATTCCTCTCTTGCAACTGTCACTAGTCTAATACTATCCTTACCTTTTTGTGTCATTTTACACCACTTCCTCTAGCATGTAAGCTCATTGAGCAGGCCCTCAACCCCTCTGTTCCTGTGTGTCCAACTTGAAAATCACGGTGAGAAGACGCTAGCGTCCATAGGAAAGCTTTCCTATGAACTGGCTGAATGCGCGCGCGGCTCCTGCCGCGCATTCAGACGATGATGTCCCTATGAAGGAGGAGAGGAGGAGGAGAGCTTCCCGCCCGGCGCTGGAGAAAGGTAAGATTTTAACCCCTTCCTCTCCCAAGAGCCCGGCGGGAGGGGGACCCTGAGGGCGGGGGCACCCTCAGGGCACTATAGTGCCAGGAAAATGAGTATGTTTTCCTGGCACTATAGTGGTCCTTTAACTCGCTTTAAAAGTTTGTATTTCCTGCTCTGTAAATTGAACTTTAATTACATACAGGAGTCTCCTGCAGGTTCTAGAATATTATTAACAGAGCAAAAGATCATGGGATCTCCCCTGTTGGCCCACGCAGAGCCGGCGCTATCCGAGTGTCGGCCCTGCTGTGTGCCTACATGGGCCGGTAGGGAAATCAAAGATCTTCTTAACCGGCCCACAGGCACAGACATGTGGCAGCCAGCTGGGGAGGGAGGGAGAGGAGGAACCGGGGAAGCTCTTACCTGCAGATCTCGCAAGTGTGAACTCTAGCCCCACAGGCTAGAGTTCACTTACCACTAGGACAACCAGGGACTGCAGCACGGCCCCCTCCCTGTCAAAAGGTAAGAAGGGAGGGGGGGAAGGATATAAAGATTGTTTGTTTTTTAATGAATTTTTTTTTTATTATATATTTAAATCTGCCCCCCCACACACATAATCCCTCCAAACATATTCACACACACACATACACACAGCACAATCATACTAACAGTACCACAACACACACACAGCACACTCACACTAACAGCACACTCACACACACACACACACTGCACCGCTCTTACACACACACACACACACACACACACACACAATCTCCTATACACACTCTGTGTCCTTTACACACTAGATACCCTACACACACTGCACCACCTATGCACACTACATTCCTGACATACAAACTCCAGGCACACACTACATTCCTTGTAAGCAAACACATACTACATTCTCTAAACACACACTCTCTACAACCCCTACGTCAGCTATACACACACACTCTACAACCCCTATGCACACACTCGCTACATCCCCTATAACACCATGCCCCCTATACACACACTCTCTACAGCCGCTAGCCAGACATATTACATTACAAACACAAATGAAATTGACCTATTTACACAATACCACACAACAATCAGCTCAATTAGCAGGCTCCAAACACATGCACAATATGCTTTCCACTTTAGGAGACACCAGAGACAAGTTAAAAGCAAACACAGCGCAAGCATGTTATTAAATTGCTTGCGCTGCGCAGAACAAATACGGGGCCATTTTCTCATGCTAGAACTCTTCAGCGTGGCTCTGCGCATTGAACCAACATGCTCACTCTGAGAGGGGGATCATGCTTGTCATTAGTGATGTCAAAACATACCCTATCTAGCCTCGCACCCTTCTCAGGGGGCCGCTGTGATTGAAAAATCCCCAGGCCATTTTTTTCCCCCAGTCTGGCCCTGGTGATTATAGTGTCTCTATGATGGTGTTGGCCATTAGATAGCCAATCCCTCCTAATGACAGTGGTTCTTTGTTATTTTATTTTTACATTATTTAATGAGTAAAGTTACTGATTCTCCACACAGATTGTTAGTACTAAGTTCATTCTAGTCTGCAGTCAGTGCGCTAAGTAACATGAGAAGAAAAAATATGTCTCCTGCATGTGTAGGTGAAGCCTAATATGATTATAATATGAATCATAATAAAAAAGATATGCATTCTATATTTAATGTGACGATCAGCTTTTTTATTTCAGATAAATGTTTTTATTGCCAGGTGCACAGACAGTGGCTGTGCTATAAAACCAGTAATAGTGTTAATTTTCTGATCCCATAAGCTTCCAGTGAAGGGAATGTGCCAATATCACCCCCATTTTCATTTACCTACATTCAGCCTCTGGCTTGATGGTTAAAACTCAAATATATGCATATTCAGTATAAAATCTGAGCAAATGAGAGCTACACCAGCAATGATATACCTCAATTTCTATGCGTTACACAGAAAATGCATTAAAAATAATGCTCTTCTTAAAGCTCCTCTTCTGCAGCAAATTTCTAGGCTGTAACCGTCCTCCAGTGCAGCCGGGACAGCCAGCTAGTCCTGATCTCACTGTATCTTCCTGGTGGAGTATTACAGAGCAAGTTTTCAATGCACACTGAAAAAAGCACTGAAAAATCACACAGCTGAACAGTTAGAGGTAGTGAGAACACATCTAACGTTCCTCCACATGAAGAAGAAAAAAAAAGTTGTTCTAGGTGTTTATGAGAAATATACAGTTGGACATTTCCTGTTTTCCTCTTGGAAAAAGAAGGTAAGAGGTGAATCCATGGTGGAAGGAGATGATAATTATTGCCAAGAAAGCTATAGAGAGAGTTGGGCTAAAATGGAATTCCTAATTCATTGGCTTTATTCAGTAAACTAAGTATTTGGAGAATTCACCAAGGAAACAAACATTTGGGAACAAAACAGCCATATCTAATTTCTCACAATTTAGTGAATAAACTGATTATTACAGCATGTCTTATTGGGTTGTTCCCTTAATTCTGATTTGCTGAGAACTGAAAGTGAATGTCAAACTCTAGGCCAAATAGATTTATTTTTTATTTTAATTTTTTAGCTATTTTGGTCTACATTTTGAATGTTTTCATTGCAATTAACATTGAATTCCTGGTAATTCACACTTTAGTGAAAAACTCTGCAAACCATTTTAAACGAGACCCAAATTACGCACAGAACATTAGGATGGCGACACATTCATCGATTCTAAATGAACTCAGTGGCCCATTCTTCTGTCACATTATGTCCAGGAGTATCATTTGCAGTACAGTTGCATTAGACTATTCATGGGCATTATATACTGTGTGTGTTCCCAATGGAAACCTACTCAAAATAGCCAGAGCAACCAGTACCGGACTATGAGCCAGAAATTAAGACTACTATTTAATAATTGTAATCATTATTTTTTAATGCAGCTCCAGGAGCTTAATCCTATAAACGTAAGCACAGTGATTGGCTGACTCCTTTGCCATAATTTAAGGTGCATCACTGTAACATGCTCACTACTTTCAGTAGATATCACACATTAATCAGACATAATTAGTACTCTGGGTGACAATGATTTGATTTCTATCCTGGCAATAAAAGCCTTCCTTGTCGGCATATAGATTCAGCATGTAAATTGATCATTTACCTATTGTTGCAGTGTATCCCCACGAGGGGGAATTTAGGACAAACCGTTGCTGAGAAGGAGGGAGTGCAGCAGAGGCAGCAAAACCCTTAGTGAGTTTCATGAACAAAAAAAAGGAAATTAATTCAATAAAGGCTTTTAAGGATCCTAATCAAATGTGCTATTAGGAAGACAAATCCAACCGATATTCAATGGTTTTCTTTGTCTTCTTTCAAATGGAATGCAACATATCCTTAGAGAACATACAAAAAATCGTATTATTTAATAAGAAATTATTGAAATAAAGGCTGTTTATTTTATTTCCATGTTACAAGCTTGCCTTATTTCAGGGCTATATAATTCAGTAGATAGTTGTCAATAACGGAGATACTGTAACACGCAAACCTTAAGAAAACCGTAAAGGAAGACATACCAGTACTTAGAGTGGCCGGGCTAGTGTCTAAGACAGATGAATGAAATGTCTGCCAGCATACAGAGAGTGAATGAGAGACAGGCCAAGGTCTAGGATAACAGAGATCCACAGAATCGATAGCCAGGCCAAAGTCAGGATAACAGAGAGCAAGAATGGTCAAACAAACCGAGGTCAGAAACCAGTAAATCCAATACACAGTATAAACACACTCTCGGATAACAAGAACCATGACAGGGCAAGGAAACAAGAACAACCAGGAAGTATAGAAAGGATTACTGAGCACGGAGAGTTGGACATGCCACCAGAGTGAATATGTCAATCAAAGAATGCAGAACCGCTAAATCACTTTCTGATAACTATCTCATTCAAAAGATTTAGCTTTGGTTCAGACAGTCGCCTCATTTTGCAAGCTAAAGATAAAAGTAGGTAAATATTATCTTTTAGGGGGGCGGGGCCTGACAACCAAGATGGCCGGTCGTGTTTTCTGAGAGCTGCAGCACCGGCAGGCAAAACACGCTATTCCTGATTAAAAGAAACAAAGCAAGAGGCTTACGGTGCCCGGAGAGCGACACAGGCTCGACCGAGGAACAGGATGATACCTGTCCTGAACCGATACGCCGCAAAACTGCCTGAACCGGCCATGCAACCTAATCTGGAGTGGAGCCTGATGTCTGGGGGAGGCGGGCGATCTCCCGAAAGGGGACAAGCTCACAAACGAGAGCCCAAAGCAGCCCTGCAACCCCCACCCCCCCAGGCCGACGGGGGATATCCCGGTCCTCACTGGGGACAAATAACCCCACAATAAAGCCTGAAACCCAACAGATTCGGAGTGCCCCTGGGACTGCAGCTATAATAAACACCCAAACACCCCAGGGAGAGCACGGAGAAACCAGCCGATTGTGGAACAGAACACACTGATTACACAGCAAGGTTAGATGCCATCTTCACAGCATTCCAGCATAAGCTTGAAAGGCGCATGCAACAACACGCCGAAAACAAACATGGAGTCTGTCCATCAAAGCAACCACGAGGAAGGCATAAAATGGCCGCTGCAAACCAACCTCAGTGCACACAGGGCCGAAGAAACTGCTCAACCCAGCACAATAAACCGAGGACTCGAGCAACTGCTCGGAGCAACAAACCTCCTTCTGGGCAGGGAGTCATACGGAACCAAAATCTTACCCACCGTTCACACACCCGGAGGGGCTACGGAAGAGCGGAGCTTCGGAGGGCCCACGGTCCCACCATGAATGGGAAAGGGACCCAAAGACACAGTGACCCCCGCAACAATCCAGGCTGGAGGATCTGAGTGGCCCCGGGGCCACAACACCAGCCTCCCAAGATATCCACTGGGAGATACACAACTACAGAGCCATGAACTGGAAGGCAGAAGCCATGCGGAGATACCCCCAGCATGGCCTGCAAGTGGGGTTGGTTGAACGACGCTGGAAGCAATCGCTTGCCACGCAGGCAGGCACAGAGACATTCCGTGCACTCTCATGCCAAGGTGCCTGGAAAACCTCCCAGCGTGATATGTGCCCATAATGACAATATGCCTATATGTGATATGCGCCTCTAACTGATATATGCCTATAGTTGATATGTGCCTATAATTGATATATGCCTATAATTGATATATGCCTATAGCTAATATGTGCCTATAATTAATATGTGCCCATACCTAACATAACACTTACACCAGTATTAGCACAAACCTACCTAGACAAGCCTGACCTACACGATCTGCACTCAGAATTTTAGCCAATTTGTATGTTTAGATGCTTCGCTCCACTGACAAGCTGAATACTACCTAATACTTAGACATGCGAAATTAGCTTACTGGATATTCTCCACTATCTAGCCGTTCCTCTAGTCCAGGGTGAAAAGTGGCATGTAGATACCATTGCCCTACAACCCATGGATCACCCCTCGCAGCATATATGTCCCAAATCTAGGCTATGTGTACACTCGCTAGAAATTACAAATATATGTACAACCTTTCACGTCTTAGACTAGAAGTATGAGATATGCCTGTCTGTGTTAACCAAATACCATGCACTAACAGCATGCTCCAAACATAACTGTCCTCATCTTAAATATAAAATTGTGCAAGTGTTATCATATGCCCCAGTGTTATAATTGTTTATTTGACTGAGCAAGTGGATTGCTGTTGGGGGTCCACATGCATGTTTGTTACATCCTTTTGCATTGCAAAAAACTAAACAAAAAAAGCCCCAAAAAGTATATATACCCTATACTGGGTTGTGATTGGTTACACAATGTGATGATGTCACAAGTGTGTACACATCATTAACCCCTCAAGGACGGTGAGCGTTCTATGCCTATCCTTTTTGATCCCCCTCTGCTCAATCCGCCCCCCACCCGGCCATGTGACCTTGGGTCCTTGCGATCACATGGCCGGAATAGCAGTCTTATGCAGTGTCTGCAGGGGGCCTGCCTAGCACTCAGACAGTCCCCTAATGCCTGCAAAAAAAGTTTAGAAAGTTAACAAAAGTTAATAAGAAGTTTGATAAAGTAAATAAAAGTACTTGGATCATATATGTATATATATATATATATATATATATATATATATATATGATAAAAGTACTTTTATATGCACAAACACATACATAAACCATTAATAAAAGTGTATTGTAATATTAATATATATATATATATATATATATATATATATATATATATATATATATATATATAATATTAAAATACACATAGAATGACATATAGCTATATATAAATAAAAAAAAAATAAATATATATATATATATATATATATAAAAATAATCAATTCATAAATTTGAAAAAAATATATGAATAAATAAATGTAAAAGAAATATATACCAGTTTAAATTTGTTCTTACTGTATTTTAAAATCAATATACATATATATATTAAATTCAAAATACATTTAGAATGACATTATAATACATAAATGTATCTATATATATGTATCTATCTATATATATTTTTTTAATTATTTTTATTTATATATACTTGGGATATCTGCAGAGCTCAGCATTATTATATACAACTTATATTTGAAGCAAGAAATACCTTAAACTATAGATTAATACCCTGTGGGGGCTGGCTAATTTTACTGCTGTAACAAGCATTGGGTCATTTCCTCTCAATTCTGCATTAATTTTTCCAAGAGTATAAACCTCTAATTTTGCCAACAGATCTTTTAATCTTTAAATGATAATATTAATAATAATATAAATTATTTTTATTATTATTTTATTATTTATATTGCGCCAACAAATTCCGTAGCGCTGTACAATTTATCAGGATGAATAATATATTAAGACATTCTCTCTCTTTCTCTTTCTTTTTTAAATGTACAATTAAGCAGTTTTCCATAACAGTGATAGCAAGGAAAGAGTAAATAAAAATATACTAATATTTGTGACTAGAAATGTTTTTAAGGTTCACCCCTGCCTTTAACATCTGCCTCAATTGATACGAAGCCATGTAGACTTTACCATTTTGAAAATTGGATAATAGATGTACTAACAAAGAATGAATTATTTATCAGGACATGTCGGTGCACAGTGAACAACAGTGTGAGGTGCTACTCTCCACTCTGACACTTATTAGAATTACTCAAGCAATATATGCTGAGGTATGTGAGACCTCCACATGTAACCATAGAAAGACAATCACTGCAATGCAACATTCTGAAATAGGTAAAGATAGTATGCATTCTTACACTCTGAAGACTAGAGTAGAAACCAGTTCTTACCTAATGGCACAATTAATGCTCGGAATAACTGTTTTCAGAATGGATAGTAAAAATGAAATTAATAGATGGAAACACTATTACCTCTAAGTCCAAATGATAATATTTAGACTAATAGTCATTTACAATGGCGAATTCTGAAATTTGGATTACAATGCACTACTAATCAGTGCTTATTATTATCATTTCTATAACTGAAACATACGTCCTAGTGAATAAGCATCACTATCGTTTTAAAACCATATTATTTGCATTTTTGATTTCCGTATCCTTACAATCCTAGGACTTCCAGATTGACAGAACTGCCACAAAAAGGTAGCAGGGCCTATTCAGTAAACCAGAAAATGCAAAGCAAAAGGGTCAGGAAATACAAAGTTATTTCCTTATTTAGTGACAAAGCTTGTTTAAGTGGATATGAGCATTACAGTTCCCTGATTTTCTTTAGGTGATTACAAGGCCTACCAGTAGCCATTTTGAGAGCTTATGAAAGGATTGTATATTCACAAACTGTTTTCAAAGCACATTTGATTTACTATTGCAGTGATACCCTCATACACACCACACATTTTAATATTTAAGAGGGACGGTGGGATTTGGATTAGAAAAGAAACTTGGAAGGTATGGGAATCGTTTTAAGACTCTGTTTTTTTTACCTACAAAGCTCCAAAGACTGTAAACCTACTTATATTACTCTTGTTTGCAAACACCTTTCTAACCATTCCCACCCATGCTCATGGCTTGCACCTGAAGCAGGGGAGCGTGGGGCAGAGGACAAGCAGGGAGAACCTGGCGCAGAGTAGAAGCAGGGGAGCCTGGGACAGAGGAAGAGCAAGGAAGACTGGGACAGAGGAGGCGCAGGGGAGCCTAGGGCAAAGATAAAGGGAATATGGGGCAGAGAAAATGTATACATCTGAAATAACAGCAACTATACTAATTACAAACATTTTGCTACTGTGAGAGGAACAATTTATGGAAATGGCCTGTCAAGTGGGTTCCATTGGTCTAGGCTCTAGAGGACTTATCACTCGTACTAACAGGCATTGAAAGTTACACGCAAGTGGTTAATCCCTAAGCTATGATATCCCTGTATCCTTGTAGAGTAAAATGAGGTTACTAATTATATAGGTCAACAATAAACTTAAGGAATAGCCCTGATCTTAGGCTTTGCTACCGGTCCATAAAATAAAAGTGTCCACTTTGGAATGTCTGGGAAATATTTAGGGGGATAAAATAAATGAGGAAATAAAGGGTTGTTGGTGCATTTTTCCTGGCATTTTATTCATCTTTTAACATTTATCCTGAGGTGGGGATTATACCACCAACGCTACTATTAGAGTGCAGTGACGTTTGCACTCCATTTGCGAGTATATTTTATTATATTCAATATTACGTCACATCATCAGAGAGCACTATTTGCTGTTTTTATTCTCCCCTTTTCCTGAGAATTGGACATAATTTTCGTCTGGAGGACAAGCACCCACATATCCCATAAGCGGGGATCATTCCGCTGTATGCCTGTTACACTTGAGCTGGCCATAGCTCATTTAAATGTGAGTGTTTCATTGATATTTTAATTTATTATTCATCCTATACACTCTGCACGATTGGTCCTTTCCCCTTTGTGTCTTCCATATCACGAGACGATTTGGACAACTAGAAACATGGAAGACACTCTACTAGCAAATACAGTGACCAAGTCTATTTAACCTTAGACATTTCTATTGGACTTTCTTTTATATATATATTTTTCATTGTTTTTTTATCTTTTATTGTATTTTTAGTATTATTTTATCTCGGCACAGCCTTTTTTCTCCTTGTTGTTGGTGCATGTGTCTATATGGGTGAGAATATGGCAGTAGAGATATTTAGGTGGGGGGATAATATGAGAGTGATCATTAGAGATGTCGCGAACTGTCCGCCGGCGAACAATAGCGTGGTCGCGTTGGGCGAACATATCCGATTTCCGGTCCGCCCCCTATACGTCATCACTGAGTAAACTTTGGCCCGGAACCTCACAGCCAGCAGACACATTCCACCCAATCAGCAGCAGACCCTCCCTCCCAGGAAGTGTCTGCTGACTAAGGCGGCACCGGGTCAAAGTTTACTCACCGGACGTATAGGGGGCGGAAAATCGGATAGTGACCGGCAGGAGGGAAGTGCTCCCTCCTGCCAGGTCACCTCCTGGATCCCCGGCGCGGCGTGCGGCTTATTTGGATGCCGAGGGAGCTCTGATCTCTCTGATGTGCTCCCTCGCAGGCTGCTGACTGATGACGTCATATTCCGGCTCCCGCGGCATCAGTCAGCAGCCTGCGAGGGAGCAGATCAGAGAGATCAGAGCTCCCTCGCCACCTAGGAATCCAATTCATCCGCACGCCTCCCAGCAGCCCCACTGGACCACCAATGAGAGACCCACGTCAGCTCTCCAGGTAGGGAGGCTGGGTGGGAAATTTAAATTTAATTAAGATTTTTAATTTCTGTGTGTGTGTGTGCATGTGAGTATGTGAGTCTGTCAGTGTGTGTGTGACTATGTGAGTTTGTGTGTGTGTGTGTGTGCATGTGAGTCTGTCAGTGTGTGTGACTATGTGAGTTTGTGTGTGTGTGTGTGAGTGAGTATGTCTGTCAGTGTGTGTGTGAGTGAGTGTGTCTGTCAGTGTGTGTGTGAGTGAGTGAGTGTGTCTGTCAGTGTGTGTGTGAGTATGTGTGTCTGTCAGTGTGTGTGTGAGTATGTGTGTCTGTCAGTGTGTGTGTGAGTATGTGTGTCTGTCAGTGTGTGTGTGCATGTGAGTATGTGTGTGTGAGTGTGTGTGTCTGTGTGGTTCTGTCAGTGTGTGTGTGTGTGGTTCTGTCAGTGTGTGTGTGAGTATGTGTGTCTGTCAGTATGTGCATGTGCGCATGTGAGTACGTGTGTCTGTCAGTGTCTGTGAGTTTGTGTGTGTGTCAGTGTGTGTTTTTCAATGAGTCTGTCAGTGTGCGTGTGAGTGTCTGTCAATGAATGAGTGTGTCAGATAAGTGAGTCTGGCTGTCAGAGATGTCTGTATGTTTGTCATTGAGTGTGTGTGACTGTCAGTGTTTATACACCCCTGACTGTAGCGTGGCCAAGCGCAGTGTACCGTGGTACAGGAACTTCTGTTTCCTGTACCTGGCAGAACTTACAGGAAAAGCTCACTGTACCGGGATTCGCTCCGCTCAGCCACGCTACAAAAAAAGGTAGGAGGCACACCAGGAAGGGGAGGGGACCACTATGGGGGTGGGTGGCGCACCAAGGGACAGGGAGAGGAGGGGAGAGATATCCTAAGGTACAGGAAAAGGAGGGAGGGGGGGAGAGGAACACTAAGCGACAGCCAACAGATGGGGGAGGGGAGAGGAACACTAACGGACAGGGAAAGGAGGCGGGAAGGGAAAGGAACAGTAAGGGTCAGAGAAGGGAGGGGACCATTAAGGGACGGGGAGAGGGGCCGGATGTGAAAGAAACACACAGCGGGGCTTGAGAAGGAAAGAGACACACACAAAAGAGCTGGGAAGAATAAAAGACACAAATGGGCTGGGAGAAAAGGAGTCACACAAAGGGGCTGGGAGGAGTAAGACACAAAATGTGGGAGGATGTAAGAGTCATACAAAGAGGAGAGATAGGAGACACACAAAGGCAAAAATAGGAGATAAAATACACTAAAGGGAGTCAGATATTTAAAAGACGGGATAAGAAACACAAAAGGGAGGTTAAGAGGCACATGGGTGAAGATGTTTTTGGGGGGGCGGAAAAATGCATCTTCGCCTATGTACCCAAAATTCTTTGCACCGGCCCTGCTCCCTCCCAGGAAGTGTCTGCTGACTGTGAGGTTCCGGGTCAAAGTTTACTCAATGATGACGTATAGGGGGCGGACCGGAAATCGGATATGTTCGCCCAACGCGAACAGTTCGCGAACAGTTCGGCGACAGTTTGCGACATCTCTAGTGATCATATGTCTCTGGGAGTATGCCTGGGAGTAAGGCTAAATATGGTTGCTCTGTGAAATATCTGTGTAAAATATGACTGATGTGGCATTTATGGGTATAAAGAGTAGATGGCATTAGGGGAGAATGATTCTTTGCAGACAATAAAGCTGTGGGTACTGTGGGGGTAGGGTTGCAGTTTGTGCTAGTGGACAATATAAGATGGGGGTATGGACACGTAGTGTGGAGAATTAGTCTTTGGCTAGGGGATCTGCCTAATTATGACTTTATATAGCCCTGAGGATGACATTTTGCTGTGGAGTGGGTAATTATTTTGTCTGGGTCTGACCCTGTTAACTATCACTGCTTTTCTATAAAATGTTTAACAGAAAGGTCTCTTCCTGTAATGAACAAAGGGAAGCACATCAAGTAGATGGTCTGATTTAAAAGAGCCACTTCTTATATTGTCATACTTAGGTTTTATTACAATGTATTTTTTAGTTATCATTATTTATGTTACAACATATTGCTCTTTAATTGTCAGAGTTCCCAATCCAATGTAAAATCAGAATAACTACTAGCAAAGCAAACTTACAACACTCCTCTGTTGATGTGTGATCTGAATGCTGGGAGAGGCAAGCATGCTATTTGATAAAATGTGTTTGTATGTACACATTATATATGGACATTGCATTGTGAGTGAGTGGAATGGGAGCAAATCAGGCTGAATTCCCTGGCTGCCTTTAACCCCTTCAATAACATTGTATGACCATTAAAATACACTGCACATTCACTTCCCTTGCCAACTGAAGGGAGGGTCTGTTGATAAGTGGATGGATACAGATGATTTAAAGAAAAAAAAAATATTTTGTAAAAATGGACACGATTTTTCATATATTAATTTTGCAGACAGACCTTATATGAATTCTAATGCCCATATAAAGAAATATTAACAATTTCATGTAGGAATTGGAGCTGCGCCTTCTAATCCTAAATTACTTGACAGATTTATTTAGTGTTTCACACAATAGTCAATGGCACACTATTGCTGGGATTGTAACACTGTTTATTCTATTTTCCTAAATGCCTTTTGGCATGGTAGATATACAGCTTATATATTTTACAGTGTTTACTGATAAATTATTTAACATGTTAAACAGCCGAGGAACACAAAGGTCCAACAACGATATGTTAGTCATAATGTAGCAGCATTATAGTAATATAGTATATACCGTAGATACACAGCTTATACAATATCATCATATAAAATACAGTACGGTAGAAGGAATGTATGGCACTGAATTACAGATTACACATTAAGGGAAATTCACCTGAGTAAGACAAGTCCAAGTGTGGTTATGGTGGTAGTCCATTCTCACTATGTTACTCTCTTTAAAGGATCACTATAGGGTCCGGAACACAAACATGTATTCCTGACCCTATAGTGTTAAAACCACCAACGAGCATCCCTGGGCCCCTCATGCAGGGCCGGCGCTACCTGTTAGGCAGACTAGGCAGCCGCCTAGGGCGCCCCTTGGGAAGGGGCACTGCCAGGAGCACAGGCCCCCCTCATGCTGCAGCCGCCAAAGCGCTCTGTAGAGAGCCTCAGGTGGCTGCATCTTTGCCTGGGCTGGTGCGTCCACGAGGGCGCACCGCCCGGGCGCAGCATGAGGAGAGGGGCTGACAGGAGGGAAGCGCTCCCTCCTGTCACTCCCTCACTGTAGCGTGGCCGAGCTCTGTATGGTCCGCGGGTACAGGGAGCATCTGTCTCCTGTACCCGGCCGGACTAACACTGAGTGTGCACTTCGTTTTAGTCCGGCCGGGTATAGGAAACAAAAGCTCCCTGTACCCGCGGACCATACAGAGCTTGGCCACGCTACAACAGAGGTAGGGGAGGGGGGAGAAAGAAATTGATGAAAGTGGGGGAGAAAGAAATTGACAGGGGGGAGAATTGACAGGGGGAGAAAGAAATTGACAGGGAGGAGGGGGGGAAAGAAATTGACAGGGAGGGGGGAGAGAAAGACATTGACAGGGGAGGAAGGGGGAGAGATAGAAACTGACAGGGGAAGGAGGGGGAATGAGAGGGACAAGGGGGGAGAAGAGAGGGACAAGGGAGGGATAAGAGAGTGACAAGGGAGGGGGGAGAAGAGAGTGACAAGGGAGGGGAGGAGAAGAGAGTGACAAGGGAGGGCGGAGAGATTGACATCCATCACACACCAACACACACACACACACACACAATCACACACAATGCACCCCTTACACACAAAGACAATGCACCCCTTGCACACAGAAAAACACACAATGCATTACACACACAGACACACACACACAAGCAATGCAACTGTTACACACAATGCATCTCTTACACATACAGAAACACACAATGCATTCCTTACACACACTCAATGCACCCCTTACACACACTCAATGCACCCCTTACAGACGCACACACTGCATCCCGTACATACACAGAAACACACCTTGCAGCCCTTACACATACAAACACAGATTCACACAATGCATTCCTTACACACATATCAGGACATCCCCTACACACTCCACTCCCTGTGAACAAACTCATTAGTGGAAATGGAGCTGCTTCCCGTTCTCCCAGAACATTGATTTTTGTGACCACAGTTACAAAGCCTCCAGAGATCCTGTTCTACACCTGACCAGTGGAGCCAGACTGCAGCTAGAGCACACCATCATCCTCATCTGGTTGTAAGTAGGCAATCTAGTATATTATTCGTGGCACTAATCTCTAATTTAACTCACATTAAAGAAACACTATAGTCCCCATAACCACTGCAGCTTAATGTAGTGGTTCTGGTGTCTATAGCCTGTCCCTGCAGGCCTTTTAATGTAAACACGGCGGCACTGCAGCACTGGCGTTAGTTAACATGGCAGATCATATGGTTGGGGCATTGTGATGTCACATGGGGGGTGGCAAACTTTACTTTGTACCGGCCTTGTACCGGCCCTGCCCTCATGCCTCCATAAATATAGCAAAATCTTACTGTATTCAAGCCAGAAGCTGTAACTCTGCATGCTGTTTGTCTCAGGAAAAAAAACAAGCAGTCTGCTGACATCATCAGAAGTGGTAGCCTGATCCAATCACAATGCTTCCCCATAGGATTGGCTTAGACTGACAAGGAGGCAGATCAGGGGCAGAGCCAGCATGATTCAAACACAGCCCTGGCCAATCAGCATCTCCTCATAGAGATGAATTGAATCAATGAATATCTATGAGGAAAGTTCAGTGTCTGCATGCAGAGGGAGGAGATACTGAATGTTTGGATGCATTTTAGGCAGCCATGACCCAGGAAGGATCTCTAACAGCCATCTGAGGAGTGGCCAATGAAGTTATCACTAGGCTTTAATGTAAACACTACTTTTTCTCTGAAAAGTGTTTACAGCAAAAAGCCTGAAGGTAATGATTCTACTCACCAGAACAAATTCAATAAGCTGTAGTTGTTCTGGTGACTAGAGTGTCCCTTTAAAGCTTAATGAAGTGGTCTGGGTGCCAGGTCCTTCTAGGGTTAACCCATTTTTTCATAATTATAGCAGTTTCAGAGAAACTGCTATAATTATGAATGGGTTAAGCCTTCCCCCTAATCCTCTAGTGGCTGTCTCATTGACAGCCACTAGAGGCGCTTGCGTGATTCTCACTTTGAAAATCACAGTGAGAGCACGCCAGCGTCCATAGGAAAGCATTTCCTATGAGACCGGCTGAATGCGCGCACAGCTCTTGCCGCGCGTGCGCATTCAGCCGGCGGGGCGTAACGGAGGCGGAGAGGAGGAGGAGAGCTCCCCGCCCAGCGCTGGAAAAAGGTAAGTTTTTACCCCTTTCCCCCTTCCAGAGCCGGGCGGGAGCGGTACCCTGAGGGTGGGGGCACCCTCAGGGCACTATAGTGCCAGGAAAACGAGTATGTTTTCCTGGCACTATAGTGGTCCTTTAGGGGGGTTAGATCCCACCTTCCCTAAATATATAATGGTCTAAACTAAGACTTAGTTAAGAAACAGGAATCATATGAAGAACCCAGTAAGAAAAGCCAGTTTCCACCCATCATAAGCACAATCGCACTATGCTACTGAAGCAGTGTCTCTGTGGACCGGTATATAATTGAAGCGTAGTATAGGATTTTGTTTATAAACTTTCAGTGGTTGTCCCATTGATGGGTTATCCCATGTCAGCTGCCTGTCTGTCCAGCTTTTTCAGTGTTATGTTCGGCTTCCTGGGTCCTTTTCTGTCTAATGCCATCCCTAACTGATCAGTGGGTATTGTCAATTGGCCTCTTTAGAGATGCGGTGTAACAAAATCCCCTATTGAACAAACTATGCGAACCAGCCCGTTCGGTTATTTAGATGCGTATAGGGTGATTTCGTGCAAAGCTATCTGGGGGTATGTGGGACTTACAGTTTATGTCATGTAAAATGAAAGTTATAGATTTTTATACTGTTTGATGAATAATAAGAAAAGCCATGTTTCTTTCTACCTGGAGATAATTAAGGCTCTCTTTGCTCTTTGCTAACTTAAGTTAATTATCTCCAGGATGGAAAAGAGGGAGTGATTTATGTAAAAGGGGAGTGCTTATGTTATAGCCACTGTGATTGGCTACTGTGATACTTTTGTCCCAGTCTTCCATCTGGTCCCCTAGGGGAGTGTCCACCAGGTGGGAGACCAACATAAATACCGGGCAGGTAGCCCACAGTAAATCAGATCGTTTTACCCCTTCATGAAGTCTCGACTCATGTTTGGGGGATTGGGAGTTATAATCACTTTGTTTCAGCTGGATTTCAGGAGAAGCTACAAGGATCAGCCCTGCACGAATAGAAGGATCCTTTACACTTGTGGCAAGCGGCGGGATTTTCGCCCGAACGGACGTACCGAATCGAAACAAGTGATGAATGGCGCATCTATACGAACGCTTGAAACAACATTGAAGGAACTGCTGGAAGCTCGAGGCATAGTGGCAAGCAATAAACCGAAAGCCACGTTAATAGCCGAAATACTGGAGAGAGATCAAACCGGCGAACAACAAATGGCGAATGCAGAGGAAACAGAGTTCCAGAGGGATGTGAGATGGAGACTCAGCCTGGTAGGACCTAACCCTGCACCAGAGATCGCGGTACAGATCTTGGCACAAGCTACAGAGACCCAGAATGCCAGGAAAGCCCGAGAAGCCAGAGACAGATCACCTCCTGTGGATATATTGTCGCTATCTGGATCTACAATGGGGCGACAGTGGAAAATCAACTACGCTGCATTTAAAAGCTTTGTGGAAGGTGAGATGGATATTGACAATTACTTACAAGATTTTGAGAGACAATGTGTGCTAGAAAATTTCGAAAGAGCTAACTGGGCTGCAGAATTAAGCAGCACACTATCAGGTAGAGCAGCAGAAGCATTGAGAGCTGTGCCAGATGGGGATATAGAAAACTACGAAAAAATAAAAGAGATTTTGTTAGCTCGGTACGCTGTAACTCCTGAAGCCCATAGAAGGAAATTCCGGGCCCTCAGGAGGCAAGGCAAGGATTCGTATACGGAGTGGGAATTTCGTATGCAACGCGCTGCCAGTAATTGGATGTAGGGGAATCAGGCAACTACCTTAGAGGATGCCGTACAATTGATATTACTGGAGCAATTCTTTGATTATACACCAGCGGAGGTTAAAGACTAGGTCAGAGACAGAAAGCCAAAGATGGTGGAGGAGGCAGCAAGGCTGGCAGACGAATTTCATGAGAGCAGACGGCTGGATGGAAACCGAGGGTTCCAGGGGCAGCGGCCTGCATCTGGTCCGCCAACTATGCCACAGAGGGTATCACCACCGGGGAGCAATACTATAAGCACGGGATACCAAAAGACAGCTTCGATGTGTTATGGGTGCAAACAGGTGGGACACATCAAACCCAATTGCCCACAACGTACTACAGACCGCTGGGGACGGTCAACGGTGCCACCGCCCAAAGCAGCGGCCCACTGTATACAAGAAGAGTACGACCCCCGGCTCAAGGGCACTCAGTAACCACAGCGAAAACTGGTCCATGTTACATGAAGTGAACCCCATCCAAGCAGCTGGGGATAACCGGGCACACCATCGACAGTCGGTAAAGTTAAATGGGCAAGAAGCTAAAGGACTGAGAGACAGCGGGGCTACTATTACCCTGGTCCAGCCACACCGTGTCACCCCGTCGCAGCACACAGTACGTACCATTGCTGTAAGGGTGGCCGGAGGGGCCATTCATAAACTGCCAACAGCTCGAGTACACATTGATTGGGGTACGGGGGCCAAGGCTGTGGAAGTGGGCATCATGACAGATCTACCAGCGGAAGTATTGCTGGGGAATGATTTAGGATGCTTGACGTCCCAATTGGCAGCCTGCAGTCCAGAAGGAGCACTACCTGTTACCACCCGGCAGCAATCCAGAGCTATGGAGGCCTCCCCCTCAACCCATGACCAGGTAAGCAATAACCCCCTGACAATTCACCCTGACCATACTTCTTACTGGGGTACCCCTCAAGACTTTGAGCAAGCACAGCGGGAAGACCCCACATTAAAGGGGTATCGGAGGGAGGCAGAACAACCCCAGGGAGACGGAGATCAGGCTAGGTCTATCTGGGAAAAGGGTTTACTATACCGGATGACCGGGGGGACAGGGAAAGGAGCGGGTCAGGTAGAAAAAAGACAATTAATAGTGCCCCGTAAGTATCGGGTAGAACTATTGCGGATTAACCATGATATCCCCCTAGCAGGTCACTTAGGCATTAAAAAGACTAGAGACCGACTAACCCAGTCATTTTTCTGGCCGGGGGTCACTAGAGATTTGCAGGATTATTGTAGGACCTGCGAAGTATGCCAAAAGGTAGGAAAGAGAGGGGATCACCCCAGGGCAAAACTACCTCCCCTACCCATCATTGAGGAACCATTTTTCCGAGTGGCAGTTGATTTAGTCGGGCCACTCAGCAAACCCAGTCTATCCGGTAAGAAATACATTCTTACTGTGGTGGACTACGCTACCCACTACCCCGAAGCTATAAATCTGTCAAATATGCATGCAGAGACGGTAGCGGAAGCACTGGTTCAGGTGTTTACTAGGGTGGGATTTCCTAGGGAGATAGTGTCAGATCAGGGAACCCAATTCACAGCGGTGGTTACCCAACAGCTCTGGCAGAGCTGTGGGGTAAAACCCATATTAAGTTCCTCCTATCACCCCCAAAACAATGGCCTCTGTGAACGTTTTAACGGCACCCTTAAGCAAATGCTCATCACGTTCACAGAGACCTATCGGAATTGGGAAAAGTTCCTTCCCTATTTTCTCTTTGCTTATAGGGAAGTTCCCCAGGAGTCCACCGGATTCTCCCCGTTCGAACTACTATACGGGAGACAGGTCCGGGGACCCCTAGATCTAGTACGGGAACACTGGGAAGACGATATGGAACAAGCAGGTACCGCCATAGTCCCATTTGTACTAGAGTTGAGGGACCGGCTGCAGGCTCTGACCGAAACGGTTCGGGAGAACCTGCAGGCCGCCCAACAACGGCAGAAGTACTGGTACGACAAGGGAGCTAGAGACCGTATATTAGAAGTAGGACAAAAGGTCCTAGTGCTTAAGCCCATTAAAACGGATAAGTTACAAGCATCCTGGCAGGGCCCCTACACTGTAATAGAGCGGATCAGTGATACCACATACATTGTGGCAGACTGTTCTGATGGAAGGATCCGGCGGTCCTTCCATGTAAATATGCTCAAGCCATATCTCGAGAGAATAGAGGTCTCCGCGGTATGCGCTCCAGCGTATGAGGATAGTGAGGGTATCCCTTTACCGGATATGCTTCCCCAAGAACCTACAGGGGTAGAACAGGTACAGTTGGGTCCCGAATTAAGTCCCGAGGAGCAAGCTCAGGCTTCCCAACTGTTAAAGGAGTTTGGGGGCATGTTTTCAGCAGCCCCAGGGTATACGACCCTGGCAGTCCACAGAGTGGAGACCCCAGGCCAGTTACCCCTGCGGCAGCAGCCCTACCAAATCCCTGAAGCAGTACGGGAAAGCATGTTAAAGGAAATCCAGGACATGTTAGAACTGGGGGTCATAGAACCATCTCAAAGCCCGTGGGCTTCCCCAGTAGTCCTGGTTCCTAAGAAAGACGGTACCACCAGGTTCTGCGTGGACTACCACAAACTAAACGATCGGACAGTTACCGACGCATACCCCATGCCCAGAGTAGATGAGCTGCTGGACCGTATGGCTGGGGGGAATTATTTGACCACTATTGATTTGTGTGAGGGATATTGGCAAATCCCCTTGGAGCCTGGGGCCATTCCAAAATCGGCATTTGTCACCCCATTTGGCCTATACCAGTTTAAGGTTATGCCATTTAGGATGAAGAATGCCCCAGCTACGTTCCAAAGGATGGCGGACCGGCTCCTAGAGGGATTTCAGGGCTTCGCTTGTGCTTACCTGGACGATATAGCTATCTTCAGGGCACTTGGGAAGACCACCTGGAGCACATCTCAGTAGTGCTCAACCGAATTCAGAACGCAGGGCTCATCTTGAAGTGCCATGTAGGCATGGCTGAAGTCCAATATTTAGGCCACAGAGTAGGGTCAGGAAAACAGAGACCAGAGCCAGCTAAGATTGAGGCCATCACCCAGTGGCCCCAACCCCGGACTAAAACGCAGGTCATGGCGTTCTTGGGCACCGCAGGTTATTATAGGAAATTTGTAGCTGAATACAGTGCCCTAGCCAAACCCCTGACAGACCTCACCAAAAAGTCCCTACCCCGACAAGTAGTCTGGTCCACTGAGTGTGAGGAGGCTTTCCAGAAACTTAAGGCTGCGTTAAGTGCATCTCCTGTGTTGGCGGCACCTGATCATACTAAAAGGTTTCTCGTTCACACAGATGCCTCAATGTTTGTACTGGGAGCAGTATTGAGCCAGGTGGGAGACGATGGAATGGATCACCCGGTGGCATATCTGAGCAGGAAATTGTTACCACGTGAAGTCAGTTATGCCACCGTTGAAAAAGAGTGTCTGGCATTAGTTTGGGCACTCAAAAAGCTACAACCCTACCTGTATGGACGTTTCTTCACGGTGATGACTGCCCACAACCCTTTGATTTGGCTTAACAGAGTAGCTGGCGATAACCCCAGACTACCCAGATGGAGCTTGGCACTGCAACCCTACAATTTCACAATGCAGTATCGCCCCGGGAAGCAGGATGCCAATGCAGATGGCCTGTCACGACAAACTGAACTGGAAAAGTAACTATTTTTTTTGCCGGACATCCCTTAGCCGACCCGTTAGGATCTAAGCAGGTATGTCGTTCCATGGGACTAAGGGGGAGCTGTGTAACAAAATCCCCTATTGAACAAACTATGCGAACCAGCCCGTTCGGTTATTTAGATGCGTATAGGGTGATTTCGTGCAAAGCTATCTGGGGGTATGTGGGACTTACAGTTTATGTCATGTAAAATGAAAGTTATAGATTTTTATACTGTTTGATGAATAATAAGAAAAGCCATGTTTCTTTCTACCTGGAGATAATTAAGGCTCTCTTTGCTCTTTGCTAACTTAAGTTAATTATCTCCAGGATGGAAAAGAGGGAGTGATTTATGTAAAAGGGGAGTGCTTATGTTATAGCCACTGTGATTGGCTACTGTGATACTTTTGTCCCAGTCTTCCATCTGGTCCCCTAGGGGAGTGTCCACCAGGTGGGAGACCAACATAAATACCGGGCAGGTAGCCCACAGTAAATCAGATCGTTTTACCCCTTCATGAAGTCTCGACTCATGTTTGGGGGATTGGGAGTTATAATCACTTTGTTTCAGCTGGATTTCAGGAGAAGCTACAAGGATCAGCCCTGCACGAATAGAAGGATCCTTTACACTTGTGGCAAGCGGCGGGATTTTCGCCCGAACGGACGTACCGAATCGAAACAAGTGATGAATGGCGCATCTATACGAACGCTTGAAACAACATTGAAGGAACTGCTGGAAGCTCGAGGCATAGTGGCAAGCAATAAACCGAAAGCCACGTTAATAGCCGAAATACTGGAGAGAGATCAAACCGGCGAACAACAAATGGCGAATGCAGAGGAAACAGAGTTCCAGAGGGATGTGAGATGGAGACTCAGCCTGGTAGGACCTAACCCTGCACCAGAGATCGCGGTACAGATCTTGGCACAAGCTACAGAGACCCAGAATGCCAGGAAAGCCCGAGAAGCCAGAGACAGATCACCTCCTGTGGATATATTGTCGCTATCTGGATCTACAATGGGGCGACAGTGGAAAATCAACTACGCTGCATTTAAAAGCTTTGTGGAAGGTGAGATGGATATTGACAATTACTTACAAGATTTTGAGAGACAATGTGTGCTAGAAAATTTCGAAAGAGCTAACTGGGCTGCAGAATTAAGCAGCACACTATCAGGTAGAGCAGCAGAAGCATTGAGAGCTGTGCCAGATGGGGATATAGAAAACTACGAAAAAATAAAAGTATCGCCCCGGGAAGCAGGATGCCAATGCAGATGGCCTGTCACGACAAACTGAACTGGAAAAGTAACTATTTTTTTTGCCGGACATCCCTTAGCCGACCCGTTAGGATCTAAGCAGGTATGTCGTTCCATGGGACTAAGGGGGAGCTGTGTAACAAAATCCCCTATTGAACAAACTATGCGAACCAGCCCGTTCGGTTATTTAGATGCGTATAGGGTGATTTTGTGCAAATATCGAGAAAAACGAATGAACTGCCGAATCACCCGACCTCCTACTGAGGTCGTGTGGCGCCTATTAACCACCCAGACTTTGCGGTTAACCGCAGACTAATTGGGGAATAGCTTGGTGGTCCGCGTTCGTCTACCGAACATGTGGCAATCGCCATTTTGGATTGTCGAACGCCCAGCGGTAAATGGCGGCGATGCCCTGGAACTAATTTTGGATACTTATTTTGTCGAACACCGCTGCTACCTCTCCAGGTTCTCGTTCATACGGGGGAAAACACACGAATGCCGGCGACCCTACACCATTCGTGTGTTGGATGTGTGCGAAAGGGACCGACCCCAGATAGCCGGTGAAAGTCAAACTTCAGTCGAGATTTTTGAGAACTGTGTTCGTGGGATCTGAGCGCTATTCGCCTAAATATGCACTCAGATCCAAGCTATCTGGCGGTATGTGGGACTTACAATTTATGGCATGTAAAATGAAAGTTATAGATTTTTATACTGTTTGATGAATAATAAGAAAAGCCATGTTTCTTTCTACCTGGAGATAATTAAGGCTCTCTTTGCTATATTAAGTTAATTATCTCCAGGATGGAAAAGAGGGAGTGATTTATGTAAAATGGGAGTGCTTATGTTATAGCCACTGTGATTACTTTTGTCCCAGTCTTCCATCTGGTCCCCTAGGGGAGTGTCCACCAGGTGGGAGACCTGCATAAATACCGGGCAGGTAGCCCACAGTAAATCAGATCGTTTTACCCCTTCATGAAGTCTCGACTCATGTTTGGGGGATTGGGTGTTATAATCACTTTGTTTCAGCTGGATTTCAGGAGAAGCTACAAGGATCAGCCCTGCACGAATAAAAGGATCCTTTACATGCGGGTTTTGCTATATTTTTGACATTTGCTAATTATAGATTTGATTATGCCCTAATACTTTTTTATAGCCTATAATTTCACTAACATACTTATGTACGATCAGGGGCGCCATCAGAGGGTGACAACCATGATGGTCGTCATGGGCCCTGCGGCCCTGGGGGCCCAATCGACCAGCCCCCACAGGTAGCGGCGGAACTGCCCGGTCAGCGTTGAGGCCGTCTAATAGCGCGACCAGGCACCTTTAAAAAACATTGGCGGCCACTAGTACTGCTGAGAGGAAGTGACGGCCGGTCACTTCCTCCCATCTCAGGTGGAGAGACAGCGTGGAGGCCTTGAAGAGGGAGAGTCAGCCAACTCCCATCAGCCCCAGGCAGCCTCCTGCAACAAAAAGGTAAGAAACAGGTGGCTGACAAATGAGCTCTGTGTGTGTCAGTATGTATGTATGTATGTATGTCAGTATGTATGTCAGTCTGTATGTATGAATGTTTGTATATCAATATGTATGTCTATCTGTATGTATACCAGCATGTATGTATGTATGTATGTATGTCAGTGTCTGTATGTGTGTGTGTGTGTGTGTGTGTGTGTCTGTATGTATGTAAACGCAACACTTTTGTTTTTGCCCCCATTTTTGATGAACTGAACTCAAAGATCTTAGACTTTTTTTGTATGTACACAAAAGGCCTATTTCTCTAAAATATCGTTCATAAATCTGTCTAAATCTGTGTTAGTGAGCACTTCTCCTTTGCCGAGATAATTCATCCACCTCACAGGTGTGGCATATCAAGATGCTGATTAGACAGCATGATTATTGCACAGGTGTGCCTTACGCTGCCCACAATAAAAGGCCACTCTAAAATGTGCAGTTTTACTGTATAGGAGGGAGAGGGGGGGGGCGGTTCGAAAACCAGTCAGTATCTGGTGTGATCACCATTTGCCTCACGCAGTGCAACACATCTCCTTCACATAGAGTTGATCAGGTTGCTGATTGTGGCCTGTGGAATGTTGGTCCACTCCTTTTCAATGGCTGTGCGAAGTTGCTGGGTATTGGCAGGACCTGGAACACGCTGTCGTATACGCCGATTCAGAGCATCCCAAACATGCTCAATGGGTGACATGTCCAAACATGCTCAATGGATGAGTATGCTGGCCATGCAGGAACTGGGATGTTTTCAGCTTCCAGGAATTGTGTACAGATCTTTGCAACATGGGTCCATGCATTATCATGCTGCAACATTAGGTGATGTTCGTGGATGAATGGCACAACAATGGGCCTCAGGATCTCGTCACGTCATTCAAAATGCCATCAATAAAATGCACCTGTGTTTCTTATCCATAGTATACGCAAACCACTCACCCACACAATGCCATACATGCTATCTGCCATCTGCCCTGTACAGTGAAAACCGGGATTCATCCGCGAAGAGAACAACTTTCCAAAGTGCCAGACGCCATCAAATGTAAGCATTTGCCCACTCAAGTAGGTTACGACGACAAACTACAGCCAGGTCGAGACCCCAATGAGGACGGCGAGCATGCAGATGAGCTTCCCTGAGACAGTTTCTGACAGTTTGTTCAGAAATTCTTTGGTTATGCAAACCGATTGTTGCAGCAGCTGTCCGGGTGGCCGATCTCAGATGATCTTGGAGGTGAAGATGCTGGATGTGGAGTCCTGGGCTGGTGTGGTTACACGAGGTCTGCGGTTGTGAGGCCAGTTGGATGTACTGCCAAATTCTCTGAAAAGCCTTTGGAGACGGCTTATGGTAGAGAAATTAACATTCAATTCATGGGCAACAGCTCTGGTGGACATTACTGAAGTCAGCATGCCAATTGCGTGCTCCCTCAAACCTTGCAACATCTGTGGCCTTGTGCTGTGTGATATAACTGCACATTTCAGAGTGTCCTTTTATCGTGGCCAGCCTAAAGCACACCTGTGCAATAATCATAATCTCTAATCAGCATGGTCGATGGATTATCTCAGCAACTGAGAAGTGCTCACTAACACAGACAGATTTGTGAACAATATCTGAGAGAAATAGGCCTTTGTGTACGTAGAAAAAGTCTTAGAGCTTTGAGTTCAGCTCATGAAAAACGGGGGCAAAAACAAAAGTGTTGTACTTATAATTGTGTTCAGTGTATTAGTATGTGTTAGTATGTGTCACTATGTACGTCTGTGTGTCTGTATATGTGTGTATGTCTCAGTATGTGTGTGTGTCAGTATTTATGCCTATATGTTTGTTTGTCTGTTTCAGTATGTGTGTCTGTTTAGTATTTATGTGTGTGTGTCAGTATGGGTGTGTAGCGGAGCTCCAATACCCAGCATAAATATCTCTGCTGTAGAATCCTTGTAGCTGAGGAAGCAAATATCCAAGGCAAAATCCCCCAAATAACTGGACGACACACAGTTCTGGGAGACAACAGATTTTTATTCAGCCACAGCTGGCTTTTATGCAACTCCCCATGCAAGGGGTTTCTTAAAGGGCATTTACCCGATGGATACAAGTAAAACGTTCACAGACTCCTCCTCTGTGCCTGAGAGATAACTGAGTAAGAACAACTCTCTAATTCACTTATCTCTCAGGTCCAGAAAATATACAATATTTGCAAACATTATAAGACACATTTTAATAGTTCAGAACCCGACATCACTGAATAGCTGGGATCTGAGCGCCCACTTTGTCAAACTATCACTCCGATCCGTTCGGTGGTTTCGGAAACGCCATTCAGGGGAAGTTTTGACCGGTTAGCCACGAGGTGAAGCCCCAAAACAGCTCCAGAGAATTTTAGGCTTGACCGGTCTTCTTTCGGGGGTTCTCACACGAATGCCAATGAAGGCTCTCCCTGGCTGCTAGCATACGAAGGTTCTCCCTGTTCGGTTGTTTAGGTCTTTCAAACGCCGTTCTCCTACTAGTTTTTGAAGTTAGATGGGTAGCGGTATCAGTTCACCGGGTGTTCGCAAGGTAGAGTAGCCAAAATTAATTCCAGGTTGTCGATGGCCATGAACCGCTGCTCACATTCGAGAGACGAAATGGCCGCCGTTTCTTTGCACACATGCATTTGGTAATACAAATGGCGGCCACACAGGGGAAACACTCTTTTTAACAAGCAATTTGCGGTTAACAGCCAGGGGTGGTCGGTTGTTAAAAGATGCGAACCCATGGGCCACACAAACGGGGGTTTGGTAAAAGAATGGGGGGTACGGACAGCCGAACAAAGGGAATGAAAAAAAGGGTATAACCAACGTTCATTCTGCTACAGGGTGTATCTTTGTGTGTATCTGTGTCCTTTTGTATCAGTGCATGTGTTTGTGTCTCTGTGTGTGTTCATGTGGGCAGGATTTGGAGGCGGGCCCCTGGGGCCCATGGTGGCGGCCCTGTGTATGATACTGTATAAAGCTAGCACTAAAAAGGGACCCTTGCCAGATACTTTACTTTATAAATGTACTTTGCAGGAGAATGCCAATCCTAGCAGGAAATTAACTCATGCTTTGGGAAGATGGCAGAAAAGCATTTGTAAATCAACATGGGCAAAGGCCAGTTCTATCTGCATAGCATGAAACAGGTTTCTATTTCTACAACAGGAGATAAAAGCAAATACACTCAGAAGAGATTCTCCTAAATATTAAAATCAGATCAAATAAAATGATTAGAAGAAAAGAAAGAGGCTAGAAAGGAAGCAGACGTTGGATGAAATAAATCCTGGAATTTACTAACACAAATTTAATAGCAAATCTCTTTTGTGTTTTATATATATTCATATAAACAGTATGTTTCTACTAAATGGCAACATAAGGGTTAAATATTTCTGCACAACGCACATAGGATTTACTCTTTTTGTGAGAACACATTGGTAATACCCTTTAATGAAATCTTCTTTATCTTGGCAAGCCTTACCTTATGGAAATACTCCATATATCCCTCAATGTAGAGATATTGGTGCACAGACTCTGTTTTTGTACTCTAACAAATCTAAACACTGCTATTTGTGAGAAATGGCAATATCTTAATTTGTCAGAATACATTTAGGCACTTCATAGTGCAAACTTATTAAACTTATTCTGTGTTGCAATGCGTTGATTGGCTAAGAGCTGTGATTATTGTGCATGTCCAGCAGGATGATAATGCTCCTATATGAGAAGTATTGCATTGAACGGAGGTTACAAAAGTCTTCTGTTAAATGCCACATGCTTTGACATACTCAAAGCCTCATATTCCCAGGTATTCAAATGACACACTCAATTACTTCATACCTAGTTGTACTCGAACGCTCCATACCACAAACATATTAATGCTTAGTACTTCTGTGTACTCAAAGATTCACACTATTTTGACCTCTAAAGCTCCATACTCCATATGCGACAAGAAACTGCATTTATCACTGACCTGTCCCTAATGATGGCACCAACAATAGGTTTGTCCACCACATGCACCATACAGAGAGCTAAGCATCTTCCCATGGCTTGGCTGAATACCTTGTGTAGTGCTGGTCTTGCACTGAGTTTCAATTAACCCTTGCATGGTTATAGTATGTACTCCACCTGCAATTACCAGCATGTGTGACAAGTCATCACATTTTCAGAAAAAAAATCAGATTCAGCAGTAAATCCAGAAATTCCTAATTCTATCACTGCCGTAAAAGATATGTAAAAGGTATATCAATAATCTTAAAATGCCACCATCCAGGACTCATTCCTGAATCTCTATTTGCTATATATCATCATATTAACAGTTTTCATTTCATCTTACTAGTGTCTCTTGATTTTCTGCTTCCTTTTTTGTATTCTCTCCACCATTTTTTAAAATGTGTCCTTTTACCTTAACCATTTAAAGACCAATGCCTTGTCAGATATGGGATTTTAAAGGGATAAGACATTATTATATATCTCAATATTTCTTATGTTTTAATACAACCCCTGCCCAGCTCAAGCTCTGCACACGCCTGAGCCATTGCTACTGATTCAGCTCTCATGGGTTATTTAGAAACAAGGCTGGAATGTAAACACCTAATTTTCTAATAAATAGACTTTTGCAATGCACACTTTTACAGTTTGATCAATACAGTTGTTAACAGAGCACTAAGAGAAAGTGATCACCCCGTTTAACTAGCTTGACAACATTAGGTAATGTACAGATTGTGATAATGATTTTCCGCAGTAATCTGAGTTATACTGGTCATCAAAACTGACCATATCCACTCGTTAATATTGCAGATCAATGGCAGATACAGAGCATTTGTAATATTGAATTTAGATCTCCATGATTAACCGTTTGATTTTTTTTTAGAGAGCTAAGCTCTCTACCTAGGCACTGAATGAGTTAAGCAGGCTTGATTTGGTGTCAGTTACCATAATTTATCATTTATGTTCTCTGGGCCAGTTTACCAGCCATACAAGTGGTTGTGGGATTCCCTAGCAATCTCTTCTTCTGGTTAACAGACAGGGCAGACTCCTGGAACAATATGCTTTGAATGTCGCAAACATATTTTCAATTCATGGAGTTCCGCGCCTTTACGAGGCACATCACATCATGTTATTAAAAGTTTTAAGCTCCACATACAGACACTGTGTTAATAAATGCAGTTAAAAAAATACTAAATAATATGTAAGAAAATATGATAATAAAAATGGGTTAGCACACGTCTTGCTTCTGTTTTAACTTTATTTTTATTTTTTTCCACTCCCCAAGGATTATGTTGGACCTTGTGTCAAAACCCCTCACTTTAGAACAATAAATAAATAACAGCTAAAATCTTCCCCAAGCTGGCCAACTGTAGCATAAGTAATTCAAGAGGCTGAGACATGCCAGATAAATTTGATTACTATAAAAGATGGGAATATGTTTGTTTCCTTTGAGAATTCACAAAAAGGGGTCAGAAACAAAACAGCTCTGAAAGCGTACAATTTCATTTCACTGCAATTGAAGGCGAAAATTCAAAAGCAATTTCACAGGAACATTTTATCACAGTTTTATACACTCATTTCCTGCACTACACAACCACAGTCACTAATTTTGGGGAAGGGGGGGAATGAAAAATAAAAAAACAACAATGCATGGTATTGTGAGTAAGGAAACAGGAGGGAAAAAAATAAACAAAATAAATAAAAAATTAATATATAAAATACATATATAGAAAGAAAAAATGAATAATGAAAAAAGGAGATTAGATATATAAAAATAAATGAATGACAATGGAAATGATGTGAAAGAAAGATGAAAAGGGAGCAGCGGCAGGGTACTGTGTCCATTCCCTGCCTTTTCATACATAAATACATTTATTTTTAAGGCACAGAAGTCATAGGAGGTTTATAAAAAATTTTTTTAATGTTACACCAACTGCTGAGAGTATGATTTGCTAAACGCTGCGACAGACATACTCCAAAGCCCAGCAGGATCTTTTATTTCCCATTTTAACTCCCCTCTCTTCCCTCCCCCTCCAGTCCATTTTTCACCCCCCTTCAATCATCCGAGGACCACCACCAAAAACGACAACCCTGATTAGTGTCTCATCAAACAATCTTCCCAATGTGAAGGCTGATGCAGGCTATGTTCTCGGCAGCAAACGATGCAATGTATACTCTGCACTAAATGCCCATTGAACGTATCTCTCGTTCCATCCAAAAGGTCTATTGTTGTCTTTCTAGAGTGGCTTTGGAACTGTAACAATGTCTTTATACGGCCATCTCGTCTATTATTGCAAGTGTTTATTAGCAATGCCAGGAATTATGCAACATTGAAGAGGGACCTGCAAACTTTAGATCACAATTGCAAACTTAATTTAAAAAGCTGAGTTAAAAGATTTTTCTTATACTCCTGTAGGTAATAGTCTGGGAGTTTTGTAAAATATACAACTAAAACAGGCACAGTGTTATCTCTCTCTCTCTCTCTCTCGGGAGAGAGAGAGAGAGAGAGAGAGAGAGAATATTTGCTCTAGGAATATGGTTTCTTAACAGGTTACACCCACGCTAAATAAATAGCATTACAAAAGTAGGAGAGTAACATGCAATACAGCATGTGACTGGAAAATGTCTCTCCATAAGTATAACAAGTAAACAGTATATACCTAAATGCTACGTTTATTATAAAATATTGACACATATATACAGACATTTTACCACGTATGCAGTATAAACACATAATAGAATACTATATGACTCATTGCTGGAATGCTTGAACAGTACTCTGTATAAATCTGTGATCGATATGTGGAAAGTCACCTGTTATAAGTGGAACAGCTACATTTTCTTTCATCCTGGGATTTTGTTCAATATCACAAAATATGATAATTGCACAGGGGTAACTGCAGATTCCTCATACATGGAGGATCCATTTACTGCTCAGGTTTTCCTGTTTATCAGAGTTATTCACTAAACTGAGAATTGTCATACATTCAAAATGAATTCCAGATGTAAGGACAAACTAGCCGAACTGGAAACAGAGCTGACAGCAGATTTTTCCACATCGGCTATTGTGGCCTTAATTTTGAAATTCCAAACATTCCAAAACATTTCTCACTTTAACAATGACAATGTGTTTACTGTTTGATTATTTTATTAACTGGTCTATTCAATTGATATTAAAATGCACATTTTACTTTCAGCAAGGAAAACACAATGGGGTCACATCAGAGAGGGGGAGGGTGGGGGTAACAGGCAATGCCGAGGTTTCAAATATATTAGGATACTGGAGAAATTTTACAAATATATCTCCTCAAATATATATATAAAACCACAGTTGTATCCAATGACTGCAGTAAACTTTGTTAAAACCTGCAGTGGATCATGCTGCAGCCAAATAGCCAGCACATAGTAACTGTGCACATAGTTTGAAGCCAGTTTTTTAGGGGGGCTTAAATTACAAATGTCTTACACGCTACTCAGAGTGCTGAACCGCTACAGCCTATCCGGCTTCAGAATTTCTTATTATATTACAAGGACACAATTATTATTACACATCCTTATTAAGGGACAGTCCTGTTAAACCTGATCCTGATAACAGTTAGAAGGTAAACTCAGCAAAATGGACAATGGTGCACGTTGAGTAAGGTGTTTTACCTTTTGTGCTCTACACTCCATATTTAATGGATAAACATATAAAAAATTTTTTTTTTTTTTTTTTTTTTTAAATGCAAATTACCTTAAATGGTTGCAGTTGATGGCATATTATATGGTAAATAAAATCTGCATTTCATTATGTCCCAAGCTCAGAGCGTGCACTACAACATTGCAGCATTGTTTTCATTCATTAAGTATTTTAGATTATGAAATTACGTTAATGCAGGACTACTGCCATGACAAGAAGTATGAAACCTTTTTTTTAAAACAAAGTTGAAATCTGTTTCAGTGTTGTAGGGTTGCACAGATGATGTTTCTTTAAAGTGACAGTAAAGGAAAAATAAAAATCCTCTAAAAGCTAATGTGAGTGAAATAAATATTGAACACGCTAAACAAATGGTACCACCTGCTTTATTTTCTATAGCCTTAACATAACCTTTGTTATCACTTGCTCCAAATAGAATTTCTTTAGTTGACAGGGAGTTGGATGGACACTTTCTCTAGGCCTCCTAATCAAAGAAAAAGTAATAGAGAAGGCATGGCTATCAATGGTAGATGTAGGCTCTACAATAAGGAGTATTCTAAACCATAGCCACTGATTTAGAGACAAACAGCACCCCACTGATCTCCTCCATCAATTCCTCCCCTCTTTTCTGTCTCGGTCCAGCACCTCTTGTAATAACCAGTTATCCTAATTGTTCAGCTTCAAGTTCTCTGTAAAACCCGCCAATCCACTAAAACATTCTCCTGTGCAGGTCACTGCCTTAGTGTGGGTCCTCACAAAGTTCATTGTTTGTAATAATTACTGTGTATTGATTTGTTTGGTATGCCATTAATATAGAGCTCTGAGAGAGATACAGATCTGCATAAATAACGATCAGACGGGTATAGTATTGTTCTCTGAAAATCCTTATAACACTTCCATAATATATATATTGCTCTTAGTCTGCATTCCATGTGTTACTGCTATAAAAATGTAATAAACATAACATAATGCCAGTAAACAAAAATATCCCACAATTCCATATTGTCATCCCATTAATACATGCCTGTTCCTTTTGGCAGTGTGTAGATTATATTGATTGTTGAGTGTAGGAAAGTGGATGATGGCAGCCTGTGAGTTTAATTTAGTGATGTATTTTGATGATAGTAATATGCACATGGTTTAGGGACGCCTGGAGTTTGGTGATACTTACACGTCCTGCAGGTGCAGCTGTGAATTGTTAGGTGACAGAACCCCGCTCTGATGGCTTCCATTGGTACTACACAGCTTTCAACTAAATACACATGAGGTTTTATAATGCATGTTAGGAAGAGTACACAGTCTTGGGCTCGGTTGGTTGTGACATGTTATGGTTGGTTATCACATGTGGAAGAGGGGCTTTGGGGTCTGTAGCTCCAGATTCAGAGTCCAACCTTTACAGTTGATGGAGGCAGCAAGAGGATGTCAGTTTTTTTTTTTAAATTTTAAATTTTATATTTTAAATTTAACATCAGTGAGCGGCAACTCCAAGCAGCCACCAATTATAAAAAGAAAGATCAATAGCATAGCTCCACCAGGCTTCTATCAGGAGATACCCTAACATGCAACCCTAAAGTTAACAGTAAAGGAGCACTTACTGGTCCTTAGAGTGGCCGGGCTAGTGTCTAAGACAGATGAATGAAATGTCTGCAAGCATACAGAGAGTGAATGAGAGACAGGCCAAGGTCTAGGATAACAGAGATACACTGAATCGATAGTCAGGCCAAAGTCAGGATAACAGAGAGCAAGAATGGTCAAACAAACCGAGGTCAGAAACCAGTAAATCCAATACACAGTATAAACACACTCTCGGATAACAAGAACAACCAGGAAGTATCATTATACTGGGCTGTGATTGGTTACACAAGGTCATGATGTCACAAGTCTGACTGACATTATAAATGGAAACCAATAGAATATATGATGTCATAATAAGGTATGAAAGTTTCCGGGTTCTAAACAGCCTTCCGAGAGGGAACAAACTGTGCCCAGCCAACAGCAGTAGAGCTTTTTTATTGTGCAAGCACAGGTTGTTCTAAAACAATGGTGAACAGACGCAAGAACAACATCCACAGACATTGATAAACCAGGAATACAATTTATTTAGATTATGATATTTCTTTACATACTAAATCCTCTGTTATTGTGGTATGTGAAACAATTATGCACCACATCGAAACAATGAATATCAGTAGAAATGATTAAGAAGTAGACCATTTATTTACACATCATCCAAAATGCAGTTGTTATTTAAAATCCAGTTTGTGCAGAATGCAATTTGTGTTTGTTTTTTGTTAGGTTTTGCAGTATGAAGTCATGTTTTGTAGGTGTTTTGTTTGAAAGTTTTCCAGTTTGAGCAGAGAACAGGAGCCAATGAAGTGTGAAGGTTAAACAACTGTTTATTTTTTTTTTTTATTTTAACCGTATGTCAACACAAATTAGCATAGTTTTACCAAGAAAAGGGGCATGTGTGAATCAATGGATTCATAATACGCAGCGCTTGGATATAATGTCTACAATGAAACTGTGAAAGTGGGGAAAACACGTAGCATGCTTTTATTTGTAACAGCATGTCCAGAAAATCTCCACATACACATCAGACACCGTGCCTTGGGAATGCACTGTATTGTTGGCTTGACATTTAAAACAATGCACCTGACCTATTTGAGATTTAACAGAACTAATAGAAAGTCATTGTGTTTATTATTTATAGAAGATTCTCTTCAGATTAAGATGTCTGCTGACGCCGTGCATACACTACCATGCAGATGTGTTTGGGCAGAGAGACAGATAAAACACTGATAGATTCTGATATATTGAGTGAGATTTGCCATGGTAATGCTGTGTACAGCTATGCATGTGTGCACTTTGGAAACATAGGGTTAATGACGTACGCACACATTCTGGAAGGGCCGAAAGCAGCTTGAAGTTAATGCAAGCCATTTTTCTTTGTATTATTTCATTAAGTGGGATCTCACTAAACTTCCTCCCAGAATTTCTCCGCAGCACCACATTTTTTTCTAGTGAAACTATAAATCATTGGCCTAAATTACAATGTAATTATAAATGCCTTGCAATCTAATGCTGCACAGGACCTTTTACCCTCCAACATAATTCTAAAAAATTGCCCGTCATAATTTTGTTCCCTAGAATAAATATGGAGCGGCAGAATCCTGGATTCCACTATCTGATAATTTAATACAGGATTCAATTACTATTCAGAATACAATCAGGCCAATAATAATGGCAATCTTCAGTAGTGACCCATCCCTACACTGTCTCGGTCTCTCTGTGTATGTACAGGCCTATACTCATTTCTACTTCAAATCATTTTCAATTTTTATTTCCCACATTTTATTTATAATGTGATGGTAATTATATTGAACTTGATGAAAAAAGGTTGTGCATTGACAGCACCATAAGGGGTAAGGCAACCTTTTTACACAACACAGTTGCCTTGGGCATGAATGTAGCGATCTCATATAACCTGAGAGACTCATAATTTAGACCTATGGCACTGCTTAGTAGGCATGCACCATGGCTCCGCTTCCTAGGATTTTGCCTACCGCCGACTAAATTTAACACACACATCTCAGGATGCACCCATCTGTGTGTCTCCTATAAAAATACCCTGAATTATAAGGCAGTTCCTACATGCACATACACACATGCCAGCACACAGGATTGCAACAGCCAAATGATCAGTTTGCTACATATGCAAAAACACTAATTAGTGTCATACCTACTTTATACCATTTTAGTTTAATAGCTGCCATTACATTATAAGAACATTACAATGTAACACATAAACAAAAGGAAAGGATAACTGGATCCTTGCCATAAATATAGTCCTGTTTATTAAGACTCTGAGAGTAGAGAAGAGACAGGGAGGGGGATATATCACAAAAACAATGCATATTTATAAACATGCATATATACATACATTTGATTATTTTATTTATTGAGCATCAGTGTTCCTATCGAAGTGCATTGTGTAAACAAAACATGTAATTGATGTAACAACATGTAAAACAACCTAAAACCATGTAAAAGTAATTGATAAATATTTGACGTGCACATGGAGGTACAATGTATGATGTGTGAAAGTCTGGAATATGTATATTTGGATGAACATTGTATGTATAGATGTATATAAGTATGGATTTTTTTTATATATATATATATATATATATATATACACAACTATGTGTAGGCACAGATGGATAACACATGTATGTGTGTACAGATAGATAATGTATGTACGCGTATATAGATAGATAATGTATGTACGCGTATATAGATGGATAATGTTTGTACACGTATATAGATGCATAATGTATGTACGCTTGTATAGATGGATAATGTATATACGTGTATATAGATGCATAATGTATGTACGCTTATATAGATGGATAATGTATATACGTGTATATAGAAAGATAATGTATGTACGCGTATATAGATGGATAATGTATGTACGTGTATATAGATGGATAATGTATGTACGCGTATATAGATGGATAATGTATGTACGTGTATATACATGGATAATGTATGTACGTGTATATAGATGGATAATGTATGTACGCGTATATAGATGGATAATGTATGTACGTGTATATAGAAAGATAATGTATGTACGCGTATATAGATGGATAATGTATGTACGTGTATATAGATGGATAATGTATGTACGCGTATATAGATGGATAATGTATGTACGTGTATATACATGGATAATGTATGTACGTGTATATAGATGGATAATGTATGTACGCGTATATAGATGGATAATGTATGTACGTGTATATAGATGGATAATGTATGTACGCGTATATAGATGGACAATGTATGTATGCATATATAGATGGATAATGTATGTACGTGTATATAGATGGATAATGTATGTACGCGTATATAGATGGATAATGCATGTACGTGTATATAGTTGGATAATGTATGTAAGTGTATAGATGGATAATGTATGTAAGTGTATATAGATGGATAATTAAGTATGTGTATATAGATTGATAATGTATGTACATGTATTTATAGATTGATAATGTATGTATGTGTATACAGATTGATAATGTATGTATTTATGTATGTGTGTATATATAGATGGATAATGTATGTATTTATGTATGTATGTGTATATAGATGGATAATGTATGTACGTGTGTATATATAGATGGATACTGTATGTATGTGTATATAGATGGATGAATTTATAATATATATAGTGATTTTTAATGCACCACAATTAGATGGAATATGAAAGTAAAATGTTATTTAACTAATTGAGTAATTACAAAAAGCAAATTAAATAAAGGAAGGTGATGCTAACTCTGCCCATTGAGATAGGAAGAGTTAAGCTAACGTGTGCCAAATATCAGCTATGGAGCATGTTTCCCATCTTGTACACAGCCTGTCTCATACTGGCACATGCTCATGTTAAATAGACAGCTGATGTGTTCTTTGTTGTGACAAAGTGAAATGCCTACTAAAAATCAATTTAGGGCTCGTTAATTTCATTGAAATAGCAGCTAACTGCGGTAATTAATCCTGAGTAATTGATCCCAGTTAAAGATCTGTAATGTTTGGTTAATAGATTCAATCCCTACACAAAGAGCTATAATATAGACTATCCTTACTCATTTCCGTCTCAGTCACCTAAATCCAAAGCACAATATTGAATAATTGCAAATATTGAATAATATAACGTGTGTGCCATTCACAGTAATAAGGTTCTTTTAAATGACCTTTAGGACTATATCCCCAGGCTCATATGTGCATATGTACCTGTTTTCATTTTTACCTGTAAAGGCAGACCAGTGATTAATTGCTGACTAATGATTTATGCCATTAGTCCATTTCTCACTGGATGCAATTTCTATCCATAATCCATGAAGATGTGAATCAGAAAACATACCGCCATGACCAATTTTTCAGAAAGTTGCAAAGGACAAGTAGAAATGTATTCATACGAACCCATTCCGCTCTGCCAGTACTCTGCCATAATCCTACCCATGATTAATGGAAAAGTTCTTTATCCTTGCCTTTTTCCTATTTTTTATTTAAAAGGGACACTCTGAACCCCTAAAGCTCTTTAGCTTGCTGACATGGTTTATTTCATTTTACAAAAAAGTGTAGATCTCAGTAGAAATTAACACATTTATAAATGAAACTTGTTACACCCCCTCTGGTTATCAGTCAGACAACCAGCCCTCTTACTTCCTGGTTTGTTTAGCTCAGTGGAGCTAAACTTAAAAAGCAGTAAATGCTCAGAGCACCTGCCTTGCAAAGACTTCCCATTGGTCTGCAGTGGGAAGCCTGTGATTGGACAGCCACATACATATTGAGAAAGGCAGGGCTTACAATGGCTGCAGACAAGAGAACTGCAGCTTTTGTAAGCTGTTTTATAGCAATACCACCAATTAAATACATACATGTTTCCATGGGGGGTATATCTACTAAACAATGATTTATTTATTTTTTTGCACTGTCCACCTTTGAAGTGGAGGGCTAGTGGATTCAAAATGTTTGTCCCTTTGGGCGGTTCTGGTTACGTGATTTGCATCAGTGGCCCCACCCTTTTACCTCGCCCACCGGAATCCTGCTTCACCAGCATTGCTGTTAGAGGGTATTGATTTGCTTGAAAGATGAAAGTGAGAGATTAACATAGGGTATGCTGTGTGTTTCCCTCCAATACGGAAACTGTGGGACTACTAAATATTCATTGGAATATTCGTGTTCAGGATGGTTTATTTTGTGTTACTTTACATTTACTTAATTTTTTCCCTTTTTTCCAAATGTTGCTGATAACTTGGTACATTTGGCATATAATCTGTGCCATGTTGTGGTAGAACTTGTTGTCTAGGTGAAAGCATTGTGTCACAAATTGTAATGTTTTGGATGTCTGAACAGATTTTGTTTTAGGCTGTATTAGTGACATGTACTTTGAAAGATTTTGTATCATTTGCACTACTGTAACTTTTTTGAAAATTCAATAAAATTGTATAAGTGGGAAAAAAAATGCCAGTGTGAAAAAAACATTCTTTGTCCCCTGTCACTCAGAGGATTGAAATATAGTATAAAAATACAGAAACACTCGGGTATTCACTGAAACCGTAGGGAATTCATAAACAAACTGACTTTTTTTCAGCCAAAATCAGGATAAATCTTCCAATTCAGAATTTTTTTCCAGTTGGGCTATTTGATCCAAACACACTGGCCATTTCTAATTGTCTACAATTCCTGTTTTAGTGAGAAAGAAAGCTGAAATAAATTCCTTAGATTCCTCTACTTACACAATAACACTGATTCCAAATATAAAACAAGTAGATTCTATAATATTTGTTTTTTATATAAAGTTCTTTCAAACTATCCATTTATTAATGGATTAACACTAGCTATTGGGTTGGTATTTTGGGTATTCATCCCAACACAGGCTTAGTTCAGCCTTGGGCCATGTGTTATTTATTACTTGATAATGAACACTGCACATGAGACCACGTATTCAATGCAGAATGAATAATAGACACACTAATCAGAAATATGGTCCTATCTTTCAGTTTATATTGACACAGCATGTGATCCCAGGCCTAGTCCTCTCTCCTCGCATGCTGTAACAATTTCCTATCACTATTACTATAGCCAGAATGAAAGCCATCCATTGGAGATGGGGTCAGCTTTCTAATATATTTGGCCATATATCATACATTATCTGCACTATGTATGATATGCTAAACAATTATCAACATAATAACAATAGTAATAACAATAGTAATAATAACAATAGTAATAATAATACATTTTGTTTTAGCTAATGTTGTATTGGGCCCTGGGTTTAGATGAATTGTACTTTTTGACTTCTGTAGGATGAAAGGCTAACCTTTTGGGAATCCCACCTGTGAACGGGAGGTACTGCAGCTCGAGTCCTAACTAGCTGACTTGTGCAGGACATATTGTAAAACATAGGGATCCAAACTAACACTGTCTACAACACAATAAACTGCCTACAGCAATGCCATTGCTTAATGTATCACAGATGGTGGAATGATTTACCCAAGAGACATAAATTTGCTGCCATGCCATGTTGCATGTACATTATCATTTCTATGTATTTAGTTAGCTGTTGTATATTTTAGTGCCCTTCTGTCACGGCTGTCCTCACAACGTACGATCCTGCACAGCCTACAGCCAATATAATGCGTCTTGTCCCCACTACATTCTGCTTTATAATAGAAAGACAAACACCTGGATCTACTGCACTGAGCATGCGCACAACCATCGTTTGGTTCAGCTGAATGACGGCCATTCCTGACATCTGTCATACAATATGGGCTTGTTACAAATTCCTTGCTTCTTATTATCAGCCAGTAGCAGCTACTTACTGACTGAAAAACTTCACAAATAGCTACAGGGAGTTACCAGCTGCCTTTACCTACTAACTAACAGTTAATACCTCCCACCATTCTCTATGGGAACCACTACCCCTATTTCTGCCTGGTTTACAACACTTTTGATACTCATTAAAGGAACACTAGAGGATCAGGAACACAAACATGTATTTCTGACCCTATAGTGTTAAAACCACTATTTAGGTGGCTTGCCCTCCCTCTCCCCCTCTTAGTCCCCTTAAATATGAATAAAATGCACCTTATTTCCACCCACACATGGGTCCGCCGGCACTGGCCCCGCCCCTGATCCGCCTCCTTGGTGACATCATAATTTCCCATTTTTAGCCAATCCAATGCTTTCCCATAGGGCAATGAGGTGGGATCAGCACCTCCTCATATCGATGCATTGAATCAACGCATCTCTATGAGGAAAATTCAATGTCTCCATGCAGAGTGTGGAGATGCTGAACAGCACTGCTGCCTACTGTGCGGCACTGAACCAGAAAGCACCTCCAGTGGCCTTCTGAGGGGTGGCCATTTGGAGGTGTCCTTGGGGGGGGGGAGGCAATGTAAACACAGTGTTTGCATTAACATTCTTACATAAAATGATTATACTCACTAGAACAATTACATTAAGCTGAAGCTATTCTGGTGACTATAGTGTCATAATGGTAGTCCATAACCCAAAAGAAGTAACACAAGCCTCTGGCCTGGTGGAAAGGATTTCAAAACAATGAAACCCTTATACATCCCATTGAAACAAACAGTCTTGTTCTAGCCCCAAATTCAGCTCAACTTATGATCCCTTTTGCCTATCTCCTTTCCCTATCCCTTTTCCCTATCCCCTATCCCTTATCCACTTCCCCTACCTATCCCCTTCCCCTAGCCATTATCCCCTTCCCCTATACCCTTTCCCCATTCACCTATACCCTTTCCCCTTCCCCTATACTCTTCCCCTATACCCTATACTCTTCCCCTATACCCTATACCATTTCCCTATACTCTATACTCTTCCCCTATACCCTATAATCTTCCCCTATACCCTATTCCCTATACTCTTCCCCTATACCATATACTCTTCCCCTATACCCTATACCCTTCCCCTATACCCTATACTCTTCCCCTATACCCTATACTCTTCCCCTATACCCTATACCCTTCCCCTATCCTCTTCCCCTATCCTCTTCCCCTATACTCTATACTCTTCCCCTATACTCTTCCCATATACCCTTTCCCTATACCCTATACTCTTCCCCTATCACTTATCCCCTTTCCCTATTTCCTATCCCCTTGCATATTACTCTTGCTTTTTCTTTAAGAAAAGAGGACTCTACATCCATTTTGGAAAATATGTCTCTTTTACATTAGTTACAGAGGTGACTGATCGTGAGGGAGACATGCAATCTTGCAATGTAACATTAATAACAAGCCTTTTAAGTTGCTAAATGTTTATTGGCCACACGCAAATCAACTCCCCTTCTTTAAAGCTCTCCATGCTATGGTACATCCCCTTACAACAGAAGAAGTCAATATAGGGGGTAACATTAACTTTATTTAAGGTTGCAAACTCAACACGTCATCTTCAAACGCAGTCAAAGCTGCAGCCCCAACACACACTCAGTCCCTCCACAAGGTCTCTAACAAGTGTTCTTTTAACCAATGACTAAATACAGTTGCAATCAAAATTATTCATCCCTCACTGAATATCAGGTTTATTGTCAACATTTACAGACATTCAGCTGTTTGCATTGAACAAATCAAACAAAAGCTATTGAAATAGCTCAAGAGCTTTCCCCAAATTCACCTGGAAATGATGGGTACTAAAGATCAGGGTAAGGGATAAACTAATTAAGATCAGTAACTGAGGGTGTATCTGCACAGTACCCCTGGTTTGGCTTTAGTGTTTTCTTTGAATTCTGGCCACCTTGATTTTAGCTACCCCTGACTATTCTGCCTACTCGCAGGCAGCACTGTATTTAACGCAAGGCAAACAAGGCATTTGCCTTGGGCGGCACTTTCCAGGGGGCGGCAAAAACCAACGCAACCCCTATGTGCCTTGGCAAATACCTTGTTAGCTTGTTGACTTATGGGGGCCCACCCTTGAGCCCCCCCAGGGTGCCCAAACAGGTTTTTTTACAGGCAGGCGGCGAAGGAGCGCTGATCTGAGCTCTTCCTTCTCAGCTCCCTCGCGGGTTAGCTGAGCAGGAGGATCACAGCTCCCTCGTCTCCTATTTCGTGCACTTACTCCCCCCCTGCCCCTCCTGCCCGCCCGCCCTCCATCCTGCACGTCTGCCCCACTGGACCCCAAGTAAAAATCCACCCAGCTCTCCCAAAGGTAGGAAAGCTTTAAATTAAAAAATGTATAATTATTCGTAAATGTTGGGGGGAAATGTGTGTGTGCATGTCAGTGCATGTGTGTGTGTGTGTGTCTGAGTGAGTGTATCTGTCAGTGAGTTTGTTTGTATGTCAATTAATGTGTGTGCATGTCTGTCTGTCTGAGTGTGTTTGTATGTCAGTGTGTTTGTCTGTTAGTGTGTATCAGTGAGAGTATGTATGTGTCTGTCTGTGAATGTGTGTCTATATGCGTGAGTGTGTCTGTCAGTGAGTTTGTCTGTCAGTGAAGGTGTGTTTCTGTGAGGGAGTATGTGTGTTTCTGTGAGTGAGTTTGTTTGTGTCTGTCAGTGAATGTGTGTGTGCGTCTGTCAATATATGTGTATGTCTATCAGTGTGTGCCTGTCTGTCAATGTGTGTTTGTCAGTGAATGTTTGTCTGTCAGTGAGTGTGTGCGTGTCTTTCAGTGCGTGTGTGTGTCAGCGCATGTCTGAGAGCTTCTGTGTGTGTCAGATTGTGTCAAATCAGTAATTGTGTGCGTGTGTCAGATTATGCCAAATCAGTGAGTGTATGAGTATGTGTGTCTGCCAGTGAGTGTACGTCAGTGTATCTGAGAGTGTGTGCCGGTCAGTGAGTGGGTGTGTCTGTGTGTATGTCAGTCAGTCAAAGTGTGTGTTAGTCTTTTTTTTTTAGTCTTTAACATGAAGAGGTGTGGCCTTGACAGGAATAGGTGGGGTAAATTTAAATTAGGGGGTGCTCGAGTTCCATCATGCCTAGGGCAGCACAAATTCAAAATATACCACTCCTCGCAGGTTAGTATTTTTACTACAGGTATTGCGTTAGCACAGACATTCTAAGGACCACCTAAATTTTTTTCTATATCATATAGCCTGACTAGGTTCTGTATGTTGGGATTTAAATTCTGATTGTCGATACCTTCACAGAGCCACACTGCACCTAAAAGTAAGTACATAAACGGTACCTGGTGTATATTTTCCTATGCCCTATGTCCATTATGTTCCAAATCAAGGCTGTGATTGTTATTATTGTTGACGATCACTCTCCTCTAGGTGTGCTAACTTGACTGCAGAATATCCTCTTTAATGACACTGGCTTTGGATTTTCTCTTTATCAACAGACCTATCACCCAACCTTAATCTTTTTTACCCTAACCGTACCCCTAATTCTGACCTTTTCCAAATCTTCTTTCTAATCACATGCTCACCCTAGCAGCGTCATTCTAAACAGTGATGTTATTAATGGTGTTGTGATGATGCTGAGCTCTTAGTCTCCCATTTTTGTGTCCTATAATGACAGGTAGCATTTAAAAAGGCTGCTTCAACGGAGATGTTTTAAAAGTATATGGCAGACAAAACAGCTGAAGCAGAACAAACACCCAATTCCCAGACCCCTTCACACACATACTGCACTTTATCTGTCTATCCTTCCAACTTCATCATTGCACTGTCCGGAGCTGCTTCTATCATCCCTCAAAGTCTTTTACCATTTGTGCTAATTGCAGACATTGATAGACTGATTATTTATTAGGTGGACATAAACACAAACATATAAGCAGAAACCAGAAAGCTATAATATTAAGGAGAAAGAAAAAAAAGAGGACTGTTTAGTGAAATTGGTAATTAAATAATCTGTAAACATATTGATTCAAAAATGTCCAGGAAACTCACCGTCCCTGTGTTCCATACCCCACCAGACTAATGGAATGTAACCTCACTTTAACCACGATGGTTAAAAGCTATACCTATGTATGATCAGGATGTCCATGTGTAGATGTCCGGTGGGACTATGGTTAAAGAATGTTTAAACATGCACTGGGCTTGTCTGCTCCACTAACCCATTCATCCATGCACTATCAGGGAAATCAATATATATAGACACCCTCGGGAAGAGTAATCAATTATACATTCATTCTGTCACTGACTAAATGAACTACATACATGTAAATTAAAAACAGATAGGGATATTTAAGGATGTTATAAGCACAAATTTTACCAGTTGAAATAGGCTCTCAACAAATTATATAATATTCTCATAATCTCTTTCTTTCTAATTGGCTTGCAGGAATCTTAAAAAAAGAAGTAATATAACTCTGCAATTTCACGTTTACTTTAAATGTTCAAAAACAAAGCGCAAGATGAAATGAGCACATTAAAGGGATTTCATAGAAACTTAGACCACTTAATCTCAATGAAAAGGCCTGGGTGCTACACCCCGACATTTTTACCCTGCAACTGAAAACATTGTTGTCTTGTATGTTTTCATTGCAGGATTAACATGCTTCTAGTGGCTGTCTTCCTGAGACCCACTAGAGATGGTTCTACGGCTCTCGGTGATAGCTCAAGTGACTCTCTTAGTGAGCATTTCATTGGTGTGATGGGTGCAGCCCGGCATTTGCCACCCATGTACACTGGCCTCCTAATGTTTCCCTATGGGGACACATTAGATTAGCTGAGATCATCAATCTTGCCAACCTGTATGGAGAGTAGACGATGTTACCTTTTAAACCCCCGACACAGGTAGGGGGAAAATGAAGCATTAGGAATACATGTTTGTAGTGTTCCTTTAAAGATTCTAAATATATTGTATAGTAGTATATAGTATATATAGTATCACATGTGGTATACTAGTAACACATAACACATTCCTTCCACTACTGAGCGAACGCTTATTGTGTGATCATAGCATATTGTAGTATTTAAGATGCAATACGTTTTTGGATGAGATTTGTCAAGGTTTTTTTTTATTTTATTGTAAATCTTTATTTTTGTTGTGCACAAAGATACAAAACATTGCTATTGCAATGCCGCAATAGCAAGTACAAGTGTACCTGAAGACATGATTCAACATTTAATGGCATTTGAATGAGTCTGCACATTTTTTGTAAATTAATATAAGCAGAAATAACAGTTTGAACAATAGATGTAAGTAAGCTTTTATACAAAGACCGTGTCCCTAACATGGAGATTGTAAATATCAAAACACCCAGGAGGCCCCCCAGAACAGTGATCAGTTATCAGGCATAAAACGTATAGCATTTAACTGCTGCCATTTAGCTGATTCAAAGCTTAATAAAAAAAATACTAACATTGCCCTGTTTGTTACTGTGACGAAGTGCCCTTCGCCACTTGTGCCTGGAGAGGACTGCTTGCCCGCCTCTTGCCCGGTGACTATGGCCCCTGGGATGTATTGCCCTTTAAAGACATGATTTGGGCATAATGGATTTGTGTTGTGCTGCTGCTGGCCCTTTAGGAACCATCTGGGGACATACTGTGGAGTTACTGGGTGGCCACCATTTCCTGTATCAGAAGCACATGGTGAGAACAATGGATGGCGGCCATTTTAACTCACAGACACTGTTTGGACTTTTCAACACGGTGCCATCTCGCCAGTATTTGGTGCACAGAGACATCGTGCAGTGGTTTTGGACTATACAGCAGGGGACACATTATACAGTGATTGTTTTTCATTTAGCCTGTATATGTTCTGCAGAATCTGCATTAAACTGTATTTTCCAAAGTACTGAACGGATCTGGGTGAATTTTGGATATGTGGTTCACCCAGATCCCCCGGTTCCAAGGATATACTTTTTATGGGGTTATTGCATGTTTTGGGGTCCCTGTGTGTTTTATGAAACTGTATAATTTCTGGCCAGCAGATAATTGAGCTTTGTGTATTGTAGAAACTCAATTATCTAGCCTGGCCCAGAGGAGGAGTTTTGTGTTGCATAAATTGTGAGTTCTGTGTGCCAGTAAATTAGTCTTGTTCCAGCATTAAGCCTTGGCTCATGTTTGGGGGAAGGGATAACTACACTCTGGGGATTGCTATAATCACTTACTCCCCAGAGGAAGCTCTTGCAATAGTTTGATTTGTTCCTGTTCCTGCTCTCTGGGGAAAGAGAGGTTCACCCACTGGAAGCTGGATCCTGGCCTTGGGTCCAGGGTGGGTGGAGACAGCAGAGACCCCGGCGCAGTTGCATCGCTGGAGAGTGGGGTCTGCAGTGCTGATGGTGTCGGTTGGAGTGCTTGGAGTCCTCAGCGAGCACTAGGAGCATCGATTGGCGGAGGTACTCAGTCGGAGTGCCAGCGTTCCGTCACAGTTACTTTTTAGATGAATGTAAATAAAATTAAACATTTTAGAGGCATTAGACATGCCAGCAGGATTCCCAGTTCCAAGTCATCCCATAGCCCTCCGTGGGAGACCAGAGTTACACTCCGGCAAAGCGGTCATCTGGTAGACGGGTCTAGGTGAAAGCCGCAAGTATCTCAGATTGGTGCATACCAAGAAGTCTGACTGTGGTCTCAAATGCCTCTCCGGAAAATTAACCACTCTGGATGGAGCAGGATAGGGCCCATCCTGGCTCTATGATGTTGCGGTGGCTCAGGCATCTACATTCTGTCGCCGCAAGCAGAGCAGGAGATTCTCAGGAGGTCGGGCTTGTAGCCCCTGGAAGTCATCTCCGTGCTGGAGCTTACTAATCTTGCACTCCAGCCATTGCCAGAAGTCAGCAAAGATTCTGTTCAGCCGAGTCTCAAAATCATGAAGTGTGTCACTTGGGGCTGGGAGACATGCGGACTACACCTACTAGGTGAGACACTGTTGGTTTTGCCAGCTGTGATGGTCTTCCTTCCCAAGCCTGACTGGTCCAAAGGGGGGGTAACGGGGCTCTTGTATTATAATTGCTTCGGGACATCGGCCGCCTCCCCCACCCTGTGCTCACTAGGCCTCATCTGCTGAAGTGGAGTGGACAAGCTCCTGGCAGGTCACCAGCTGCTTCACAGTATATCGAATTGGTCAGAGAGCTGACACTTTACTTGGTGTGTGCCAGTCAAGCCATATGATTCTGCAGACAGCAATTTATGTCAAGATAGCGGAGGATCTATCATTTTTTAACTAGGAAGTAGACTGCCAAAAATGGGGCTGACTATTGAGATTGATCTTTTATTGACTCTATAGAGTCCTGGTGGAACAATTGAGATTTTTTTTTTTTTAAACCATGCACATGATCTAGGAAAATGTTTCCACAATTGATTAAATCATTCCCACAATAAGCGTAAATTGTTCTGATGATATGCTTATGTCATGGAAACAATTAACAAAACCGAGTCAACGATACTTGTATCATGCGCATGCCATACCAGGGCTGCATGGCAAGTATCCTGCAGATCTGTAGCAGCAAAGTACAAACACTACCGTTAGACAGCCATTGCATTTCATTGGAATGATTTTACTAAACTGTGCACACCATTTAGTACATTTTCCCTCAATATAAGTAAATTGTTCTAATGAGATCGTTTTATGGTGCGCACATTCTATTAAATCATAAGGGCAATGTACCTGAATGGAGGGAAAGATTTACTAAATCGGGCGGAAATATCAACACATTGTTCCCTTGATGTAAAAAGACCATGCACATGCTCTCATGTTCTCTGCTGCTACAAGGATAATGAATACATTACTGAACTTTTCATATGACCGCTGCAATGACATAGTAAGATGTACTATAATAATGCAATACACTGCTAGTACTTACATTGCCCCTTTACATTTCTTTATATTACACACCCTTGATGAGGATTTCAGCTAGAATCATCAAAAATGCCTAGCAGTGTAGAATATATAGATTATATTAATCTTAAAGGACCAGTTTGGGCACCATAACATCTTTATCAAAATTAAGTTATTATGGTGCCAGTAAGTCCCTGGTACGGGTTCACCCAAAGTCTGTGTTCTAGAGCCGGATCTCTCTCCCTCTCTGTCCTTTCGTTTTTTGTTTGGCTCTTGTAACATCAGGCAGCAGCAACAGCGCTGATTGGATGAGAATGGTCAGCTGATGCTCTCAGCCAAACAGCGTTGCCATTGCTTGATGTTGCTAGGTTTCCCAATTTTGAGCATAAAGACGGACAGAGAGAATGACACTGGAACAGAGACTTTGACGTTAAATCATCCAAAGAAAGTTTAACCCCTAAAGGTGAGCCAGCGTCAGGACCTCCTGACACCATAACAACTTAATTAATAAGTTGTTATGGTGTCCAGGGTGTTCCGTTAAGCTAAATCACAACAAATAAAGCCAAACTGCATCTCAACTGCAACTTATCATATCCAGTTGGATGCCAATGGTTCTAGTTTCATGCTGTCAGCCAAAGAATATTAAATTTAAACTGCCGGGACGGAGGCGTATACACAGCTCTTGATAAAGTCACCAAACGAAATGCACCGAGCAGTGAGCAGTTTGGACTAAATCCTAAAAGACAATACCTGTCAGTTCTACAGGACAACATTCAGCTTCTTTCACTTTTGTTTGAAGAATGGTGAATACAGTGAGTGACTGACATCCTGAGGTACCAATGGCTGATATCAACTGTATGGGGACTTAGCCCTTTGGTGGCTGACAAGCTCTTTAGCACAAACAGATATATTCCTCTTTGTACCACTTATTTTGTGAGTGTATCCATTGTTTTTATTTTTTCCTTTTGTCATTAAATACTTCACTATGTATATTTTTGGATGTTTCTATTACGTCGTAATCAACGGTAATCAATGGTAATTATATTTGCACATTTTTGATAGTGGCGCCCTCACTGGTATATATTTTTAAATATACTATTTTTGAATCACAACAAATAAAGGTAAACTGCATCTCAACTCCAACATATCATATCCAGTTGGATGCCAATGGTTCTAGTTTCATGCTGTCAGGCAAAGGATATTAAGAAGAAGCATGTTGCTCCTTCCTCACCTGTGTAGTCCTGTCTGGCTGCCGTTTTCTGAGGATGCACCTTTCATAGCAAGGTCTCAGCATCAGACTAATTATTATTATACCCCATTCCATTTAGAAAACTGCAACATGACAAAAATGGACATAACCTATATACGGTGAGACGGTGTATCTATTTTATCTAGATTTAGAAGCAAGTCAACATCTCCGTACTAAGGCAAAGCAGACAGAATATTCCTAATAATCAGCTTTGGTGTGTGCTTTGTTCCCTGGATAATATCTGGCCTTTTTGTGTATGTCTGAGAGAGCTGGTATAAACCTAGCAAGGTTATACTGACAGTTTTACATCTCATTGCATTAAAAGATGTTTCCTCAGGAGTCCGATCATACAGCCTCAAACATTTTATTATTGGTCAGTCTGGTTTTCCTGCCCACTTTAAATGGCAGAGGTGAGTGTCTAAATCTCAGCAGTCAAGCTAATCAATAAGGGCAGTCACTTGTAGTTCTCTATTGTTCAGCAATAAGGTAGAGAGAGTGGATACATCTTGCCCAGGGGAAAACTCTGATCAACTTCATCCATGTAGAAAACCCAGTCTAGGTATGCTTAATGCAAGGTAGAATTGTCGTTCCCCGTGATTAAAATGCATATGTTAAGCACTGGTGCAGTTGATTAGTAAGGCGTTATTGCATGCTGCCATTCTTGACAAATGCTGTTTACTGTAAGATAATCAGAAGGAATTTGTGAACACAAATGATGATCTTAAGCAAGTCTTACATGTTTATTGACAGATGTTTCATTTTTGCTGTCTTATAACTGAAAATCAATAAATGCGCTGCTACTGTTTTTGACAAGTGTGTTAAAACAAGAAAAGAAATGAAATATATTTATGATAATATTAATATTATATGATTTTTGTTGATAAAATTAATTGGCCATGTTACACACGAAGCACACGAAACTCTTAACTTAGTATAACCCTATATCTCACAAAAGAAAACAAAGGAAAAATAGAAGCATTAACACATTAGTTTTTCATTTTTCCAAATTACAGGGCGAGCTCTTAAGGGTATAGTATAAATATTAATGGAGCACAGGAGATAGGTGACGAGAAGCTGAAATTTAAAGTCTTTGCTTGAACACACACACACACACGTACATTAAGGCGATTCCTAACACTGGCTGGTTAAGGGCCTGTGCTGGCTAACCACCTGGATAACATGCTAATATATTGGCTTCAGGATACCGAAAGGAATTAGGCAGCAGCCGCCTGATGCTCTCCTTTGTTTAGAAAAAGGAAAAGAAAAGAAGGGGGGGGTACAATAAGAAAATCCTCCGTCATTTAGTACAAGTCATTTTACATGCTGGGATAATGAAGTATAAAAATGCCTTCAAAGAACTGATTTCCGAGTTTTAACTCGCTACCAGCCAAGCTCTTTGTAAGGCCCCGCAGAACATGCATTCCCCGCTCCACTCAAACAAAAGAGCTGCAAATTCATCAAACTATTTAATTATGCCTCTTTATTTTTCTCCATTAGCAAGTCCTGCCAGCACAAAGTAAATAAAGCCACCACGGTCTCTCCCCAGCAGACACATTGACTGGTTTTATTCTTTATTCAGTTTACAATATAAAGGGTTCATTTTGCCACCCCCCCGCTCCCCCGTCTCCTTCCATCTTGGCCAGTTTCCTAGAACAAGCATCACAAATTGAAGAACTCAACTGCACACACATGGGCTTAGACATTAGGCAGCAGCGCGACTGCTCTGCATTGCAAGCACATCACCCCGACAGCTCTCATGGAAGCAGCCACCGGCATCCAAGCAGCACTTTACCGTCTCATGGAAAGAGAGGAGCTTTTTATCCTCTAGTAAATTTGCTTTTTACATCTATTTCTTTTCAGAGGGCCTTGTTATTGAGCTCACTGTCCACAAATTCCATTGATCTCAGGCTGTGACTCAATCCATATGCTTACGCTTTGACACTAGCACAGCAAGCGAGCCATACAAACCCTGTTCAGGCTACAAACTTATTGATTTTATAGATTTCCCCCAAAGTTGTGATAATGATATATCATTGTTAAATTTGGTAGAACAAACTGCTTTCCCAATCTGTCAATGGAAGCATGAAAACCAATTCACAGCCCTGTTTAGAAAGCTTTCTTGTTGCTGGAGACTGAGTGCTGTTACGACAAGCAGATCTTCGATACCCAGCCAGAGGCAGATACTTGACGGCTGACCGCTTCCCAGCTCCTATAACTGACCTGACACTTCTTATATGTACAGCTCTACTCAAACATCTTTCACTACATTTAAAAAAAAAAAAATGTATTATGATTTTTTTATACCTTTTTTTTTTTTATTATTGGAACAGAATGTCTTAGCTTCAATTCATATCAATTTGTTTCCAGATCAAGTTTGGGGAATTTTCTGGATGAGATTTCCAGGTGCAATTAAAATATATTTTCAGGGAAAAAAAGCGATTAGTGGCTCTAACAAACCGCTCTTTTCCTTTTTAATCAGAATTCTTCCAGTTAATTAAACCCTGGGTTCAATCTTTTTAGCAGATAATTATGAGGGGAGTTTATTTGGTGGCTGTCGAAGAATTGCCTACCAGTCCTAATGTGGCATTAATGGATGGAGCAGCCAGTTGTCATAAACAATTACACAGAAATCATTTCTCTTTTCATTAAGCAATCATCTCAGCCCTTCTCAAATACCCTGCAAAGTTCTGCACAATCTCCCTACTGGAGAAAGAGAAGATTTGATTTGTGCACTTTAGAAAGCAGCACTGTGTCTTTGCTCCCCACCATCCTGATACGATGCAGCAGTTTCCTAATTGCACTGGTCCAGTTTCTTCAGGGCTTTCCATCCTCCTCTCTGCATTTGTTCAACTCCTTTGGGAGGAGCAATTTACAGAAAGCATTATTGATTTTTACTGTAATAAGGGCCAAGATGTCCTACAGTCTCTGCACAACTGGTACATCACATCTTGCCTCATATTTATATGTGCACATACTCTGCTACGTTGTACAGTCAAGTTCTGCATATGTTCATTTCCTTAATGACGTGCCTTGAGATATTATGGAGGGCAGAGGTAAACACATCAGACTTTTAAAATATCACTTGAGCTGAACAAAAGATCAAATGGCTTGTGGTAAATTAATAATACCCTGTATGGCAAATGAATACAGTTACATATTATTAGGGACCATATTTACATACTTGGACTTCAATGAATAAGACTCACAGGTAAATCAAAGACAGATAGATACCTTCGGATGTGGATTAATACGAATTTGATTGGACAAACTGGCTGAAACTTTTTTTTGCACACATCTAATACACTATACACATAAACACAGACACGTTTTTGGAATATTATGTTTTGTTGTCACTTTCAAGAGATGTTCAGGGCAACTTTGGTAAATATTAAATATCTTGGTAATATAACTTGCCAAGTGTAATAGGCACGGCTGTGGCTGCACTGCACAAGATGTAGCACAATGACCCCAATTAGAAACTGGTGAATATTCTAATTCTTCCAAACAGAGCTATAGGTGACCAGAGATTGGCCAAGTGATCTCATCCAGCTCCTGATTTAAGCGAGATGAAGGCAGATTAGGTGTCTAGTCAGGAAACAAAAATCCTTTGCTCAGGTGATTGCTTGGTCTCTACCATGTTTGGACCTCTTGGCACTACCTGTACAGGTGAAGTGAGGTAGGTTTCCGCATTCCATGCATGTTGTGTCACTCTGTTGTAGTCAGCAACTTAGTGTCCAGAGTGTGAAGAAAAACTGGAACGTCCAATTAACCCTTCTCTTTAACAATGTTCCTCCTCTTCTCTAGAAAAGGCATGTAACATGTTTAAGGTAGAGACATTATATTGAGGTGGCATGGGAAACGTCATGAAAGAAGGTTAACGTGTTAGACTCAAAGTCAAAGTGAAGTTTATCTCGCATAACTGACAGAATTATCCCATTTGCAAACACTGAAACAGAACATCAGTAGCTGAGTGTCCAGCAGGGCCAGGTGCTCTTGGATGGAGATACTGTATACACTTCCTATTTTACTGGAGCAGCTCCCAATCCCCATCACAGATCTGTTCTGGTGCAGTTTGAAGACGAAAGGAAACCTGATTTTTTATTACATAGAAAAGCAGGTAATATAAAAGACACATAATTGTAAAGAATGCATTAAAGAGGAACTGTCACTTCCAGAGCAGTAATAGTTCCTTGTGTCTTCACCCCAGTAAATGCTATTGTGCGCTCAGGCATAAAATGGAGAAATTATGTATGCACAATCAGCATTTTCCCAGCTGTGCCATACGTGTGCATGTACCACGTGAAGAGCACTGAAGGGTTAACTTATTTACATACTTTGCCTGGGGTTGCTTGGCAAATGTTCTAAATATAATATATCTCTATAAAGAATTAAAATAAAAAGTAACATCACTAATTTCCAGTTAGAGATGCTAAAATGTGGGAAGTGGCAGTTGTTTTTTAAAAGAAAGAATTATCTTGATAACATCATTTCCCCATAATAAATGGTTCACTGTTATGTATCTCTTTTGTGTTTTTCTTATACTTTTGGTGAGAGTGAGAAGGTGCCAGCGCAGGACTTTATTGCTGAGTATGTGCCTTTGGTCTCGGAATCCTGGAAATCAAATCACTGCTTGGAAACCCATAAGAGGACCTGTTCGTGCTATCTATGATGGGTCCCAGGAGGGATTAACAATTTCTTAAGGTATTCCATGACTGACAATACCAGAACTCTATAGCACTGTTTATACAATGATACATCTACATAACATGGTCAATGAGTAAGAAGCAGATGGTCCAGAAAAGTAAATGGAAAGGAACAAAAGATAAATTTAGTTTCTTAAAATAATATTCATTTTGCAACATTATATTTGGTGTAAGTACATATGAAAACATATTTCAACAGAGAGAGAGAGACAGGTGTATTAATAAGCTTTTTTGTATTTGCATTAAATGAACACTATAGGTTCAGGAGCACAAACATGTATTCCTGACTCTATAGTGTTTGCTCCCTGTTAGCTCCACTAAGATGATTGCTTAATGAAAAGAAAAATTATTTCTGTGTAATTGTAAGCTCCACTATAAAAGTGTAAAACTCACCTTATTTCCAGTCGCTGGGTCCGCCCTCTTTTGTGACATCATCACAATTGCAGATATTTAGCCAATAAGGAAAGCATTGGATTGGCTAAAATCGGCACGGCGGCAGGGCCAAATGTCATTTTGGCTAATCAGGACCTCCTCATAGAGATGCATTGAATCAATGCATCTCTATCAGGAAAATTTAGTGTCTCCATGCAGAGCGTGGGGACACTGAACGTCAGGGCTGCTTTTTCGGCAGCACTGACCCAGGAAGCACCTCCAGTGGCCATCTAAGGAGTAGCCACTTGGAGGTGTCCCTAGTGGCATGAAAAAAGCCTGAAGGGAGCTATTATACTCACCAGAACAATTACATAAAGTTGTAGTTGTTCTGGTGACTATAGTGTCCATTTAAGCATATTTACACAGATTTTTTATTTGATATTATTCTGAGTTGGGTAGATGGTCAAACCAAACAGGTATGGAGCCAATATAATCCACAGTGATTTAAGAATACTTAGTAGGGGGTTTTCATGTATAACATGCAGTAGTTGGTTTGGCTGCTTAGATACAGGAGACTAAATCAAGGCACCCTGCATATCAGGATAAGAAGCTCCTGGTGGTGGAGGAGGGAGCTATCCATTGCTGCTTGCCTTTGCAAGTGCATCATCTTTAGAAACCTTTACAATTGGTATTTTTCATTTTTTTTAAATTTCAATTGCAAATATGTAATGCATTATATACATAATGCATTATAAACTGGAGTTATATCCAACCCAGTGGCGGATCCAGAGCCTGATCTCGGGAGGGGCACTTGTAGATTATTTAAATAAATAATCCAGGCACAATAACCACTACAGCTCAGTGTAGTAGTTATGGTGTCAGTAGTGCCAGGATTCCACCCCAGAGTAAGTAGTCATACTGTTTAAGAACAGTTTGACAACTTACCTGGGGTCTACTGGGATATAGGGTATAGGAGCAGTGGTGTGTGTTAAGGGTGAAGTGTGTGAGTGCGGCAGTGTATGTCAGGGACAGTGTTTGTGGGGCAGTGTGTGTATGGGGACAGTGTTTGTGGGGCAGTGTGTGCGTATGGGGGCAGTGTGTGTATTGGGACAGTGTTTGTGGGGCAGTGTGTGTATGGGGGGCAGTGTGTGTATGGGGATAGTGTTTGTGGGGCAGTGAGTGTATGGGGACAGTGTGTGTATGGGGACAGTGTGTGTATGGGGGACAGTGTTTGTGGGGCAGTGTGTGTATGGGGGGGGCAGTGTGTGTATGGGGACAATGTTCACTCTCGCGAGATTTGGAGCGTTGCTGTGGTAACCGCGGCAACGCTCCAAATCTCACGAGAGGAGGACCCGGAGGAGCTGCAGGCTGAGCTCCGGGTCCTCCCTCTCACTCCCTCCTTCCCCCGCCGGCTGTCAGCACGGTGCCTGCGGACCGGGGAGGGAGATCTCTGATCTTCCTCCCCGGTCCGCAGGCACATTGCACGGCTGGCAGGGGAGGGAGACCGGCGGATTTCTCGGGGGGGGCAATTGCCCCGTTGCCCCCCCCCTGGATCCGCCAATGATCCAACCATATGGAAGATTTCCATCATAGGAGAATAGTAATGCTCAACCACCCTACTTACTGGCCATAACAATTCAGAGAGGCTCTACGGGTCTTGATACAAAATGCGTCAGACTTTGTTTCCCTCCGCCCACACCCCCTCGTGTTGATGGAATTATGATTTTAACAGGGAGACAATAAAGGCTATTTTTTTTTTTAATTCTTCATTTGTGGTCACTCAGCATGTTATAAAGGAATACATGAAGTGGGCTGTTGCCCTTAGAGTTTGCAATCAGTGATGCATACATAGTTAGCAGTGTGTTCATATCAGCATGCAGAGTGACTTTTCTTTTTTGAGAAAGTTATTCAACAGTTATAATAAAATACGGTAATCCCCTCTGGGCACATTAGTAGGTACATTCTGCAACAGTATGTCTTGCATAAGCTTGAGTGCTCCAGGGGGTAGCCCCCTCTTGGGGTTCCTATACGTACGTTAACTTGGCTCTCTTGTGGGAGGTGAGGGGGGGTTAAAACGGAGCAATTTCTGGCATTAGCCTCTTTTACCCGTGGTCGTGCGCCTTTTGGGGGCTATTATTTTTTTTTTTTTTTTACTTTTTCAGTGTCCCTGGCAGTTCACTTGTATCACTAGATATTTTGTTCATGTTAAAGACAATAACATTACAGAGTTTCTGTACAGAAAAGAGCAGTAACTAACCAAATAAAACACGTTTTCAGCTCATTTGTTGTTTTTGTTATCTCTCCACAAGGAGTTGGTGCAAAGAACAGGCCCATCTATGTCAGATTATTTGTTTCTTTATTGTATTCAGATCCTTCCACTGTCACACATTCACGCACACTGTAGCCAGTGTAGGGAATGGAGCAGTCCCATCTGCTAAGTGCCTAAAACATGCTTCAGTTGAGACCCAGAGTTTTATGGCTACAACTGGGAATCTGTGGCCATTTCACTAGGTGAAATATGATTAAAAGAGAAAAAGCAGCTGTGTATAAAATCCCTGACTGCTGCAAAATGTATGGAGAACATTACAAAGGAGAGGATGTTTTAATTGAGGGTGTTTTTATAGAAATTCTGGTTAAAGTTTCATGAGGTCCGTATGCTGAAACCTCCCTTTTTTCAATGTGTCAGTCTCATTTGAAACATCTTGCTGAGCATTTAGTGATTCCTTTCATCCTTAACTACACTTGCACAATCCAGGTGTCTTCACTGGGGGTGTGATTCTTCTAATTCCACTTTTTATTTCCTTATTACTCTTTATTGCCATGCTATATTTCCTTTTCACAAGAGGGCTATTAAAGTAGTGACCGAGGAGGCAAGATGAGGAAACCCACCAGAGGAAGGTGCATGCTCAATGCAGAATATAGAAGTATAGTATTTATATAGACATCCAGAGTCCAGGAGCAGGTAAGAACAACAGGACACCCTGACCACAGAGTAATCACTGCAATAATGTGACTGTGATGGCCCCTACATTGATGGTTCTCACTATAGCAACATGCTATACACCTCCGATGGTCACCCAGTAAAATAGCATACAGATTACAAAGACATTTCTACAGTACAAGCAAAAATATTTGTTTCAGACAGATTTCAAAAAGAGTTCAAAGAGTTATACACTAAACCCATAGAACAAAGAAAAAATCAATTCAAGGGGGAAATACTAAATATAGGTCTACAGGTGGCACTGGTAGTAAACAAAACGGATGGCCACTAGCTAGCTAGCTAGATAGATACTCACCAGAATCAAATGTGTTTTATACTATGTTAGGCACTGATAGCAGCATTTACAAATCTATATCAGTATCTATAAACTTATAGCACTATATAGAAACCGATATCACCATCTAAAAAAACAATGTCAGTGTAAACACAAACCAATATAAGCCTATTTAAACCTATATCAGCAGAATGTAAGCTCATTGAGCAGGGCCCCCAACACCCTCAGTTCCCGTGCCTCCAACTTGTCTTGTAGCAAATACGTGTCTGTTAGTCCACCTATTGTACAGCGGTATGGAATTTGTTGGTGCTTTATAAATAATAATAATAATATAAACCAGTATCACAATAAATAAATCGATATCATTATATATAAACCAAACACCAAGAATAATAAGCAGGCTAATCTCAGTCTCAGATCAGCCATCATCTCAAAGATTAACCCTATAGTGACTGCCCACAACGTATGGAAATCTTTTTTACCCTATAGTGACTGCTCACAACGTATGAAGGGCTGCTCATAACTTATGGAGGTCCCTCTCTGCACGGTTTTCATAAAACGAATATTCACCCAATACAGCCCTTCCCTGCCCTAACCAATATTACCCTCTGACTGCCCCAGGACCCTGCCCAAATAAATAGAATCTCCTACCTGTCCGAAAGTCAAGTCAAGAAACACTAAATTAAGGACAAAACTAAATATTAAAGTTATCAGATATATTTCAGGAGAACCATGTACCTGGGAAAATGGTATTCCTGATAATTATATTAATAGCCATACCTGCTACATTTAGTTGCATTCTTACATTTAAATTTTTTTTATTTTTTTTTGTGACATCACAGCTGAGACCATTTTGTGTTTTGAATGGAGACTGACTACATGTCTAATAGATCCTTGATAAGAAAGTAAGATCGGAGGAAGTCGTGGTGAAAGATGCAATTAAATAGCTCCTGCCAGGCACTCTGTGTAGCGTGGTTGAGCAGAGCAGTGTGCACCGTGGTACAGGAACTTTTGTTTCCTGTACCCGGCCGGACTGAAAGGAAGTGATCACTGAATCTCCTGTACTGCGGGAGAAAACACAGGGGGAAGTTGCACTTTGGGACAGGGGAAGGAGGGAGGGGGGAAGGAAGAACACTATCGGAGGGGGTTGGGGGGAGAACACTATGGGACAGGGGAGGGGAAGGAAAGAACACTATGGGAGGGGAGGGGGGGAGAACACTATGGGACATAGGAGGGGGAGGAAAGAACACTATGGGAGGGGGAGAACACTATGGGAAAAGGGAGGGGGAGGAAAGAACACTATGGGACAGGGGGGAGGGAGGGTAGGAAAGAGCACTATAGGACAGGGAAGGGGGAGGAAAGAATACTATGGGACAGGGGGTAGGAAAGAACACTATGGGACAGGGGGGAGGGAGGGTAGGAAAGAACACTATGGGACAGGGAAGGGGGAGGAAAGAATACTATGGGACAGGGGAAGGAGGGGGTAGGAAATAACACTATGGGACAGGAGAGGGGAGGAAAGAACACAATGGGACAGGGGGAGAGAGGGTAGGAAAGAACACTATGGGACAGGACAGGGGGAGGAAAGAATACTATGGGACAGGGGAGGAAAAAACTTTATGGGAAATGGGAGAGGGGAGAGGAAAAAATGTTATGGGACAGGGGTGGGGGGGAGAGGAAAAACCGCTATGGGACAGGGGAGGGGGGAGGAAAGAACGCTTTGGTACGGGGGGAGGAAAGAACACTATGGGACAGGGAAGGGGTTGGGAGGAAATAAGACTATGGGACAAGGGAGGAGAGAACACTATGGTTTGGGGGGGGAGAAAAACCTATGGGGAGGGGGAGGAAGAACACTATGGGACAGGGGAAGGAGGGGGAGAAAAGAACACTATGGGACAGGGGAGATGGAGGGTAGGGGAGAACACTATGGGACAGGGAAGGGGGATGAAAGAACACTATGGGACAGGGGAGGGTGTAGGAAAGAACACTATGGGACAGGAGAGGGGAGGAATGAACACAATGGGACAGGGGGGAGGGAGGGTAGGAAAGAACACTATGGGACAGTGGGACAGGGGAGGGAGGTAAAGAACACTAGGGAGGAGAGAGAGGAACATTAAGGGAAGGCACTAAGGTACAGGGAAAGGAAAAAGAACACTGGGGTGGGGGGGTCACTAAAAGATAGGGGAGAGGAACATTAAAATATATATATCATATTTATACAGATTTGTTATTTATACACATACAGATATAAATACACATATGACTGTAATTAACAAGATCACATGATTACAGGGTACTTTGCCTAAATAGTTGATAAAGATACAATAAGTAATACATTAAGTGATACAGTATACTAAACAGTGCACAATGATAAACAAAATACAGAAATAAAACAAAGTATAGTAGTTTTAGTAGACGTATAGTACAATATACAGGGAGTGCAGAATTATTAGGCAAGTTGTATTTTTGAGGATTAATTTTATTATTGAACAACAACCATGTTCCCATGAACCCAAAAAACTAATTAATATCAAAGCTGAATATTTTTGGAAGTAGTTTTTAGTTTGTTTTTAGTTATAGCTATGTTAGGGGGATATCTGTGTGTGCAGGTGACTATTACTGTGCATAATTATTAGGCAACTTAACAAAAAACAAATATATACCTATTTCAATTATTTATTATTTCCAGTGAAACCAATATAACATCTCAACATTCACAAATATACATTTCTGACATTCAAAAACAAAACAAAAACAAATCAGTGACCAATATAGCCACCTTTCTTTGCAAGGACACTCAAAAGCCTGCCATCCATGGATTCTGTCAGTGTTTTGATCTGTTCACCATCAACATTGCGTGCAGCAGCAACCACAGCCTCCCAGACACTGTTCAGAGAGGTGTACTGTTTTCCCTCCTTGTAAATCTCACATTTGATGATGGACCACAGGTTCTCAATGGGGTTCAGATCAGGTGAACAAGGAGGCCATGTCATTAGATTTTCTTCTTTTATACCCTTTCTTGCCAGCCACGCTGTGGAGTACTTGGACGCGTGTGATGGAGCATTGTCCTGCATGAAAATCATGTTTTTCTTGAAGGATGCAGACTTCTTCCTGTACCACTGCTTGAAGAAGGTGTCTTCCAGGAACTGGCAGTAGGACTGGGAGTTGAGCTTGACTCCATCCTCAACCCGAAAAGGCCCCACAAGCTCATCTTTGATGATACCAGCCCAAACCAGTACTCCACCTCCACCTTGCTGGCGTCTGAGTCGGACTGGAGCTCTCTGCCCTTTACCAATCCAGCCACGGGCCCATCCATCTGGCCCATCAAGACTCACTCTCATTTCATCAGTCCATAAAACCTTAGAAAAATCAGTCTTGAGATATTTCTTGGCCCAGTCTTGACGTTTCAGCTTGTGTGTCTTGTTCAGTGGTGGTCGTCTTTCAGCCTTTCTTACCTTGGCCATGTCTCTGAGTATTGCACACCTTGTGCTTTTGGGCACTCCAGTGATGTTGCAGCTCTGAAATATGGCCAAACTGGTGGCAAGTGGCATCGGCAGCTGCACGCTTGACTTTTCTCAGTTCATGGGCAGTTATTTTGCGCCTTGGTTTTTCCACACGCTTCTTGCGACCCTGTTGACTATTTTGAATGAAACGCTTGATTGTTCGATGATCACGCTTCAGAAGCTTTGCAATTTTAAGAGTGCTGCATCCCTCTGCAAGATATCTCACTATTTTTGACTTTTCTGAGCCTGTCAAGTCCTTCTTTTGACCCATTTTGCCAAAGGAAAGGAAGTTGCCTAATAATTATGCACACCTGATATAGAGTGTTGATGTCATTAGACCACACCCCTTCTCATTACAGAGATGCACATCACCTAATATGCTTAATTGGTAGTAGGCTTTCGAGCCTATACAGCTTGGAGTAAGACAACATGCATAAAGAGGATGATGTGGTCAAAATACTCATTTGCCTAATAATTCTGCACTCCCTGTACTTTTGGTAATCGTGAGGTCCTTGCCAAGTCTCTGGGCAGACATTTACATCTTGGGCAGCAACGGGTGGTTCTGCCAGCTCCACAGCAGTCTCCTCCATAAAATGTTGATCATTTTTTTCCAGTTCGCAGGGTGTTGACATGGCTACTCTGTTATTATAATCTCCTTTTCGTCCAGTCCACCCAATCCTTGGCTGGTATCCCACAATAATGGGGTGGCCCACAAAGGCACCTTTTGCCTAGATTCTTCCTTTCTAATGTCCAGATATGTATAAACAGGAAGGCGTTCATTAAGATATAACAGCATCGACATATAGAACAGAGCTCATCCATTGGAATGTCCTGTTAGTTTATTCCCATTAGCATCAGTATTATACCAAAAGGTTACCTATTCAAGACATTATGTTCTCCCTTCTCCATTAGGGTTCCTATGTCTACAGCTGGTTACCAGATTATGCAGAACACAAACTTTTACTGTATGGAAAAAAAGAAGTGAAATTGAAATGCTGTTGTTTTATTGCTGAATCAAAAGGAAAAATATAAAACATCAAAGAAAATGTTTAAAATATATCAAACACAATTTGTAAAATAATATAGCGGAAGAGGAGAAACATTTCTGGCTGGCAATGCTGTGCACATGTGGAGAATGCATTTATTAATCGTCCAACACACTCTCCAGAGATTCTCTTGCAAATGCAGCAAGGGGACAGACTTATTGGCAACGACTGCTTTAAGCAGGGAAGGCAAGACCGAGCAAGGAGAGAGCGCAAGGCTAGTAAAGTGGCTGAAATACCCAGATAATGTGTTACAAGGCTTGATTACAGGAGGTGACTTGTGTGGACCCCTTCAACTGACAACATAGAGCAGCCATTTCGAGCGCAGTTACTTTCATTTAATTCCTCTCTGTCTCGTTGTAGTCACGTAGCAGACTTTCAGAAGTCAGCAGTACAGGATCCCGGTGTAGAACACCGAAAGGTGTGTTTGCCGTCAGTAGGCCTCAGAAAATAACAACAAATGACGAAAAACTGCCATGGGTATTTAGTATAGAATTTAAACCATCAGGCAGAGCTAAATTATATTAACGCTTATAACACATTAGAAGGGAACCATTACTTCTCTAGAAATTACACAGATTCACAAAACACTGAAAACTTTCTGTCAATTGTGTTAACCTTTTTATCTGATGTATTTTTTTTATTTTATATGTACATTAACAATACTGGAATTGACATGACAATGCAGTTCAGTTGTGGTACAGTCAGAGGTACACACGGCATTGGAGGAAGAGAAATAGAAACTATACAAGTGTGTAATTTTGTTGCATTTAATTGTATTTATCAGACCTCACAAATCATTTTGGTAAAGGACATGTTTCATAATTTTGTGTTATAAAAGGTGTCATGTAATGTATCCTTATTTTTGTGATATTTTTAATACATATATATAATGTAACATCTCCCAACTTAGCCTTGCTGAATGTGGGTGACCATCTCTAAGTTGGCCAGAAGGCAATGCACAGTATGAATGTGAATGAGCATTGCACCCTAACCACTATGTCCTGGCTAATCCATGGCAGTATCACAATTAGGTAAGAATATGAAAGCTATGAATACCCTCCCTACCAGCTAGGATCTCCAATGTGCTCCTTCTTTAAAGTTTTACCGCTTTATTTTAAGCTCACCATGCCACTGCTTGAAAAGGCCTCTCTCTTCTTGGAGACCCAGTACATGCAGCCCTGTTAAAGGTGACTCCCAGGGTGTACCCATAGTGTACCCCTAGTCTGACCTAGACTCTCTCCTGAAGGAGATGAAAAGAAAAATGGTTTATGGAGTGCACAAGGAAGCCTATACATGAAGCATTAGCATATTAGGTATTTCAGATTTTAAAAATTCCCATTTGCTGGTGGAATACAAACCTACAGTTTATTTTGACCTATTTCATGTAAGTGTAGCAATAGCATAGATTGCAGGCTAATATAAGTATATCCATTATATCAGTTACTCCTGTTATTTAGTATTGGGTTTCCTTATTACAAATGGGTCACATTTGTGTGCCGGCAGGGATCCTCCGATCGAGCCTCATGTGGCTCGAACACTTCTGGCTCCTGGAGGGCCACTTGTGCCGAACAGTCTGATTGGGTGCGAGGCCCGTACAGTATTGGGAACGCTGATCCCAAGCAAGCACATTTTTAAAGGTGAAATGGGAGACTAACATTACGGTCAGCTCCCATTGGCCCATGTCATTCTGGCGCCCCCATTCACGCACGTTTTGGGGCGCAGGCATGTTGTGGACCAATCAAACTAACATTAAAAGTATTTAAACTTACCTGGCCCTAGATTCTGTGCCCTATTGTGGTTTCTGTTTCCAGTACCCCTTAGTGCATTCCTTGTGATTCTTATTGTATTCTGGTAGTGACCTTGGCTTTGCTTCCCGTTTCTCTTTTACTCTGGCCTGTCTTGTTTGCCCTTCTGATTACTTGACTCTGGCTAGCTCTCGTTTTCGCTGTCTCTCCGTTACCCTGACCTTGGCTTGTATTTCAACTACACTTTACTCTGTCTAACGTTAAGTAAGGCCACTCTAAGGCCTGGTAAGACATTTATATTTCATTAGTCCATTCCTTGCTATCCTAAACTCTCCGTGTTAGGGTTATACTCTGTGACATTTTAGATGTTTTATTGGTGAGCGTCTAGGTATAACAATAGAATAACATGGTTTTAGTTACATCGACATCAACAAGCATGGGTCGTAAACATCTACCTTTTGTCCTGAGCCTGTTGGGATATTTATATTTATACAGAGGTTCTAGTGTATCTACACGACATCTGTATTAGGTGTTGGTTAGTGTGGTTGCGGTGGTATTTGCAACAAACAGTAGTGTACCAGTCAGTTAGGTATGTGTGGGACTATTAAATGCGTCAGGGAGTTCTGTCAACATGAAAGTAAGTCAAGCAAACCGGTTAATACAAATTAACTCAAAATAGGTGAACAGGCTTAGTAAGCTAGGTTATGTATGAGTAGTGGTTTTCTCTCCCACTCTTTTCGGTGTTGTCACATCTCTTGGCTCCCTGAACTTCAAGCCGATAAGTTCAGCTTCCGTAGAAAGGGCGTCGGGTCATCTGATGACATCAGAGTGATGGTCTCGGCTCGGCACAGGACTATGAGAGATCTGTCTTCTCCCCACCGGTAATAGATCGCTGCTTATCTGAGCATTTTGGCTGTTGGAACTAGCTGCCTCTTCACAGTAAACAGTAAGTCTCCATATATTGACACAGAGCTGCCTTCAAATCAAACGATGCCCAATTCTGTAGACTTGGACATGATGGCGGATCGAACCACAATGTCTCTCTTTACTGCAACTGTGTCTCTAGATGCTCCTTCTGGAGCGGCCACTGCTTTGCGAACTCGGAACGTTGCTAGTATCATTCCAATTGCATCTTTTCCTGTTAGGCCCATTGAGGCCACCAATCATTGGATGAAAGGCAATAATTCTTCCCCGCCGATAGTTTCTGGCACTCCCCTCACCCGAATGTTCATCTTCTGTGTCGGGATTCTTGGCTGATTACAGAGTGGGAGAGTTTCTGCACTTGCTGGGCCATGTCATCCACCTGGTTTTGGGTGGTGTGTAATTGCCCCCCTTTTGGGTTTTGTCTTTGGTTTCCACCTCTGTGATTTTCTGGTGGAGCTGCTCTATCTCTGATTGTGCCTCTTTAAAGGTCCGCCTTCCAGACCTTGCGGATGTCTTGGAGGAGGTGTTTTATATCACCTTTGGTGACCGGTGATGATTCTGCATCAGAATCCGTATCCGAGTCAAGCTCACCCGGTTCTGGCGAGGTAAGCATGTCCCCTTCCTCTTGGGATGCCTCCAAAGGGCTCTTTTTCACTGTGAGCTACGGGCGCCATTTTATATGAGGCTGCAGCCGCAGGCCTCTCAAAAGACAGCCTGATGTTCGGCAATCTTGGGGTCTATGGAGGGCAGAACTTCTTATTTTTACGCCCCATGTTCATCTCTGTTGGGAGGTCAGGAAGATTTAGTCCTGTTGGAGCTAGAAAACGGTAATTTTGCAGATATTTGCAAGGTTGGCTTGGAGCTCTGCATGTAAGCGTCTATTCTCTCTCGCTGCTAGCTGCATCTCCATAAGTTTTATACACCTTGTGTTGGCGCTCTAGAAAAGAGTGTTGTTGATGGCTGTACTTACTATATGGAGTCTGCCTGCACGCTACAGTCCAGTAAATCTACAGACAAATGATACTAAGTCCACTCTGGCCCTAGTTTATAACAAATTATGTGTCAGTGATTTCCACAACCCATGTATTTTAGCACACAAACAGGCCTTACTTCTGAGAATGGAAGATATGCTTGGGTCTTTACTTGCCTTCATATTGGCACTTGTTCTTAGAAGTATATCTGACTACTCTACTGACATGTGTGTGTCTTTCAGCACATTAACATTACCTCCTTCAGAGAGTGAATATCATATCCTTTTTTCTGGACACTCCTATCCATTATAATCTACAGACACCTAGTGGTAAGCCCACTTCAGCCTTGGTATGTAATAATTCTACCAGTAATGTCTGTTTTAAGTATTGCCGCACTATTTCATAATTTACTAATGGCATTATCCTGCTGAGTGATCCTATATCATGGCAAATATCATACAAATGTCTCTATTCCAGGTAAAGGAGATCCACTGTCAATATCTTGGATATTATGTCCAGAAAAGTTTTCAACTGATAAGGTTCCTGATATGTACAGTATCTGATCAGACGGTGTTTCTGTTGTCTATGCACATGTTATCGAATTGCCTGTTTTCAACACATATTTGCACAACATATTTAATGTATTGTGTTTTACCACTGTTTGCCTTTTATCTGGTACTTACTAGTAACTGTATGTTATTGTACTAGTATAAATAGTATCCTGATATTTGTGATACCTGGGTATCTTGAGGTTATTGTTTGTAATGATGAAATCTATATCTCACAACATTGCATTTCACCACCGTTTTAATGATTGTCTCATTATTTTAAAATGTCACTATCTCTATTGTCCTACCTCTCACCATACTATATTACTGTAATATTACTCTATAAGTCAGTATTTCAGACCCTAGCCCAAAAAGCACAGATAAATGAGAATGTCAAAGTGCAAATAGTGCAGCCAAGCCACTGAAAAATGGGAAACACTCCCTGAATCCCTCTAATAAAACCAAGTGTAAATAAACTGTATAGCACACAGGTGAAAATACAGTGCAGGGCACCACAGTCACAAGATGTGTGGTGGTTATAGTTACCAACAATGTAGAGTTGAGGACCAGACTCACATATAAAAGATAAACAAAAAAATCCTAGGCCCTAGGCCCATTTTCACCTAGCCTCTTCACTCCCTGTTGGTTTGTGCCACAGCTCTACTACCATTTTACATGTACTACTGCTACTGAACTTAAACAACAGGTTGCATTTTCAAGGATGCCAATATCTTCTTTAGGTTGCAGTGGTTCCCATTCTGGTGATCATGGCCCACCAGCAATCCAGGATTGATATATGTCCCTGTTTTATTCTAATGGAGATACTGACAAAACCTGGACTGTTGGTGGGTCTTAAGGACTGGTATAGGATGCACTGGGCTAGAGCATTACTTTTCCTGTTGTCCTTGCCTGAATTTAATACTTAATTAATTAAAAATACTTAATATGTAATCGCAAACTAAGTTATAACAGTTTTATTTTTTTCATTTGGGGTCCATTTTTCTTTTCTAATGCTTCTCTCATTCCTTCTATTGATCCCCATTTTGGTTTGGTAGCTGCCTGCGACTGGATGGAGGTTTTCCTGGCAATAACTTGATATTTTTCTTACAGTGAGTGCTATGGTGAGATTAATGTCTTAACCTGGTTATCTTGATATATTTCACCTGTTCTTTTGTTCGGATTATCTTTCCGGTCTATAATTGAGGGTATAATTATGGTTTTACCCAGGAGTATTTCTGTTCCACCTTCCAATATGCTTTGACATTCTAAAAGCTGGTGACAATGTTATGGTTCTTCAGCATCAAGGGTCCTGCTGTTTACACACCCCTGGTCTAGACATTATTTGAAAGTACTGGATAGTTGTAACAAAGATTTTGTTCTCTATTCACCTATCTCACAATATGTATACTCTGTGAGAAGTCTATTATACATTTAGGGAACAGAGTTTGGCTTTCCTTTCTGATTTTGCAGACATTTGTGGTTTTATTTCCCTCCCATCAGATGTTTAGCGTGTATTACCCTATTGTGATGCTGCCATGGATTAGCCAGGAATTAGAAAAATGTAACCTTAAATGTAGCCATGCTTACCATAATTTATTTTCATATATCCATCGCAGCATGGCATCCCTCCTGTATTTCATTTTCTTTAGGAGCGTGGAACTAGACTGGAGATCCTATCTAGTAGGAGGGCTTTCCCCCCCCATTTCCTAAACAGCCAAGGTGGAGCTAACCCTATTGTGATGATATATCCAGGAAAAGAATATTCCGTTAAATATGGCAAAATTTTCCTAATCCACATGTTGATGTTTACTCCTCATGTCCAGTTGATCGCCAAATCCTGCCGCTTCCATCTCAAAAACATAACTCGCATTCGACCCTATTTAACACCAGATGCAGCTAAGGTGCTGGTCCATGCCATTGTTCTTTCTCACCTTGACTACTGCAATACCCTTCTCAGTGGTCTTACGTGTTCCCAGATTGCACCGCTGCAATCTATAATGAATGCGGCAGTGAGGCTCATTTTCCTGTCCGTCCGCCCCTCTTACACCTCCACCCTCTGTCAGTCCCTACATTGGCTTCCAGTTAGATATTTAAGATTTTGGTGCTTGCTTACAAGTCCCTACACAATGTTGCTCCATCCTCCCTAACACACATGTATGTGCCTGCGCTCTGCCGAAGACCACATTCCTCACATATCTCTCACAGGGCATGATGTAATCACATTGCATGTAAGTCAGTGGCCAGAACTCCCCATTTAGCAAATGACCTACTTCATCTTAACTAAAAGGAGATTCTGTACAATAGATAGACGTTTCTGAAACTGATAACTGGTTTGTGTTACATGGAGAATCAGCCTACTGATGTCAAAACATTATATAAAAGAAACAATAGAAAAATAAATGTGTATTTGTATTACTGTATTTTCTTAATAATTAGCTTTTTACACAATAATTTGTATTTTTTTTACACTAACATGTTCACTTCTTAAACAGGCGATCTAGCTATATACTGAGAGTTTTTTGGACCTACAATTTTAATTAAATGTCTGTCCAGCCTAGTAAACGAGTACCTTTTTGGGTGATATATGTAAGAAGTAGAAGAAGGAATGACTCTGAAACTCTCAGCCTTTAATTGTTAAAAGTACACTGCATGGCTGACAGTGATATTTTATACACATACATGCTGACACAATATGTATATCTCCATCTGTTCGTGCAGTGAAATAGCAAGCCAATGTGCAAATGATCAACATTTACAAAGCGTGACAACAGCTTTCTGATCTCCTTCAGTATTAATACACAAACAAAGCGTGGGTTTGTTTAAATTAGAGTAATACGGTGCTCTGCACCCAAAATTATAAACAGACGGACTTTAAAGAAGGAAGAAAAAAAAAAATCTTCACAATATGAGAAAACAGTATCAGATTTTCAAAGAGCAGTAATATAAATTACATAAATATAAAAAAATAAAATAAATTAAAAATAAATTCTACAAAAAGCTAATAGAATTTCACCATCTGGCAAGGTGTGAAGGAAAAGCTGATTAAATTGTTTTCTGGTTTCTTGTTGGTCAAGAGTAGTTCAGTTAGGGAGTAAGCGGCAGGAGCTTTGAGAAATACATTAAACCTGACAAAACAGATGGCCAATCAGATTTACTGCACACATTCCCATTACAATAAATATGTATGTGTTTTTAATTTTATTTTAAAGCTTGAAAATCCAAGGAAATACAGTTTTAGTTATGTTACAGTGCGGAAAAAAAATAAACTTTTTTTTGGTGTGATTGGTTTTAATTTTTATTTTCAGCACAGGTTATACCATCAACTAAATGCATATTGTCGCCTTACACAGAATGTACAAAGCAAGTGTGTTTATTCACCAATAAGTCATATGATGAGTTAAAAAGAATAATCTTAAACCAAAATATTCAACATTAAAAAGAAATATAAAAAAATAAATAAATTAAAAATAGGCAAGTCTGCCTTTGGCTTACTGAATCTTACTGTTTAATGACTAACCCCCCAAAATATAAATAGCAGCATTTTAAATCTAATGTAAGAATCTCCCTATTCACCTTGCTTTTACAATTCTTAAAAAAAAAAAAAAAAAAGTTTAATTCATCCACACTGATGTCATTATAATAATCCAGTAGTATTATTATAATTCATATTATTTGTAATGAAACAGTTTCCAAGTACTTTTCTTTTTTTTTCAATCTGAATTTTATTGAGGCAAACAAGAAGTTTTAAGCAATTCAAATAGGAGTCAGCGTAGAAATACAGAGAGGTAGATAAATGTGACATGCACATGGGCTTAAACATTAACACAGAACTCTGTTTCTGTGTCCATTTTCGTATGTATTCTATAACTGGGTGAACCTGCTCGTAGCTAATGACAATACATGAAAATGAGCACAAGATTATTGATTTGGATGAAGAAGGATTAACACATGGTACACTGCCTGTTCACCCAGGACCTGCTGTGGTGGCACAGACCCTCAGGTGCCTCCCACCGCTGCCCACCACAGTGATATGAGCATATGATAAACAGCCAGGGACTTGATCAGAAGTACTGTATATAGTGATACATGTAAAGATGGCAGCATTTCAGTATGAGAAACATTACACACAATTCACAGCCTCAATATGTGGTCACAACACTTGGAAAACATTTACTGAATATCTACTGGCAAATCTCTGATGTTCTGCTGGAAGAAACGGATATGGAACAAATTGCTGCTGTTGATACATCTCACAAGTACGAAGGAAGAAACTTGCAGAGAGTACTTAGATGATCTATGCAACGATAACCACAAAGAAGGGTTATTATGTGTGGTAGTGATGAAGGCACAGATGTGAAGTGGCATTCACGGCTTTAAGAAGGCTATGCATTGCATCTCAACAATACGTGGTTTATTAAGTCTGACTACCACACCTTTTGAAAACGCCAACTATATTGCTAGTTAGGAAAGAAAACACTGCATTTATAGTTATCAGCCAAAATGTGTGGATGCCAAATTCTGCATCAGGTATATATATAAGAATGTAACAAAATCACCATAAAGTGCATCAATGAAAAAATATATATTAATGTATAGATCACATCACACTAAAGTTAGAATGCTTGGCTGTAAGTATTCCAGAACTAATAATCTATACATTTTGAGGTCAATGAGTTAGCATTCAGTATAGATCACACGTTAAGATATTTAAACTGGGCAACTAAGGAACAGAACAGTTAATACAAAGGTTTTTTTTTACAAATTTAAATACATGTTTGTACAAAATTTCATGACAGAACTCACAAGAATGATGCATTTATCAAGCTCCCGACATGCCAATACAGAAGGTGTCGCCATATACTTACGGTGTGTACATTCTATAGCGTAAACCACAGAAATTGCCAAAGAAAGACAACATAAGAAAAGTGTGACAACTCAATAGCGATGGTGGCAACCTGTCTTTTTACATCAAACTCATTTGAAAGGGGCTTTAATTTTTTTAATGGATAAGAAAGGTTTCTTTGGTAGATTAAACTTGTGAATGTCATTCATATATTGTTTATAAGGTACTCATCTCCTCTTCAAGTAGTTTTTGTTTTTTTCATTTTGTATACTAGCAAGTACTGAAGAGTTGTCTGCCTGTATCAGAAAGAATAAAGAATAAATGTCCTTAACTGTCACTTTTAATAAGGGGAGTCAACGTGCCTCTATTCAGGTTAAATATTGCCCTGTCACATTTCAATGAAGTCAACAGAATTCTTAAAGAAAAGTCAAAAGCACTGTGTATGCAAAGAAAAGAAGAGGTGGGGAACAGAGGGCTCTGTCAAAGAGTGTCAAAGCTGTCTTTATTCCATGGGAGTGGAGGTGGGACAGAAAGTTCTTTGTAGATTGAGAGGAGGAAATTACTACTCATAATTGCTGCTGGCATAAAAAAATTCCAAGAAAAAAGCAAAAAGAGGATTTTAATGTAATAATAACCTGCAAACTGTTATTGTGGTGGAGGAGAGAAAAAACCTTAAAATAGCATGTCTTCTTTAAATAATTTCACTTTTGTGTAAAATAATTGGAACATTGTGTTACAACTGGACACAGACACACTTTATCTACAAGACACATTATTATGCTCTAGCATACTAGTAGAAGGTCTAAAAGGACTTGAAATTACTGTCCATACGTTATCTTCCACTATCGTCCATTATACAGAGATTACTAATAAAGTCCTGCTGAAACTCTGCTCTTCACATGTTTAGTTTCAATTAGTTTAACATAATGACCTTTGTGTAAAGGAGCCTGGTACTGTACCTTGGCCAATCCATTATGTTTTGCCAACAAAAAACAAAATGGACAGCAGTCCTTTGGGTTTATCTTGGCTTCTGTCTTCCACACTAACCCCATCCACAGCAAAGAGCAGTGGCTGACCTATAAAGTTTTTAACTTTGCATCTCCCCATGTTTGTGTTCTGTAGCGGTAACATGTAAAGAAATAATTTACATTCATTTTATAAATGAACAAACTAACAAGAATCAAACAGGAATATTTTGGGAAGGGGCAGAGCCTGACCATCAACTTGGATGGACGTGAGTGGAATGAGCCCCTCACAAAATACCACTTGTAATGCTGATTCAAAGGCTAAAATGTCTGAAATGGAAAACTGTCACCCTGGACAGGTCAGGCACCTATCTGTGAGTTTACAGACACAGAAAGGATTTCAGATCTGGCTGTCCAGTTGTTACAGCTTAATGTGAGCCTGATCACAAATGTTGATCTCCCTGGCCTTATACTTTCAATCCCTCTTTATGGGTGGGGATGCTTTCTGGGCATCTCTTCCTCTGGATGCCTGCTCTGACAAAAACCTAACCAAGGTTCTGCGACAAACCTAAGAAAGCCACCAATCCAGCCAAGTTACAGATGTCAGTGGCAGAGACTTTGCAGAAGTGGGAAGAAGCCTTTCTGACAACATTTGATAATCTTTGAAAGCAATTCTGGCATTGTCTCAGTAGGAGGAATATGCAACCTACCCATCCTGCTGCCTACACTGTTCTTGATGCTGCCATGGTCCATGCCTCTCTTCCTGGGCTGGACTTCCTTAAGGGGTTTACCCCAGGACACCCTCCACAACCCTGGGAGGCTTTCCCTAAAATAGTATTCTTTTTAGACCATGACTTGAGCTCCTGAATATCAAAGGTGAATGGACACTGTGTTAGGCTTCTGTGGTGGCCTGGAGCCATAAAGCACTCCCATCATTGGATTCGGCCCAATTTCTCCTGCACTCAATGGCATGAACAATGGCATAGGCTGACTATGCTAGATTATAAGTATGGGATCATCCAGCTTGCTATACATCCTGGGTATCCTTTGTGTTTTAACTTTAAATTTTCGTCTTAAGTTTGAGGATTTTGTTTTATTTGTTCTTTTTTTTTGGTATTGCGTGTCTTCTACATTTGGTCAGGAAAAACATTATTTAACAAAGATATCTCACCAAATCTACATAGAAAAAGCCTCACATAACAACGATTGAGTTTTAAATATGATGTATTGTATCCCTCATGAGTCCCAGGACATAGAGTCTAATGACAGATGTCTTAAACCAAAATATCTTGAAAAATAAAACAAATAAAAAAATGGCAAGAACGTAAAGTTCTGGTAACCATGGACTCTAATCTAGTAAGAAATATAGATTTGCTGGTTTCATTGAAGATAGTTACCGAACTTATCTCCCTGTTTGAGAATACATGAATCAAGGGCCTTTAAACTGAAAGCAAAGTTTGGTGAACCCCTTTCAAAAACCCCACACCCCACCCTCGGTCCTGTACAAATTACACCCTAACAACTAATATGCCTTTTAGTACACTCATGGATACATAAATAAAGACATAGATACACAGACATTCACAGGCAAAAATACAGACATACACAGGCACACACAGACAGATACATGCAGGCATATACAGGCATAGACAGACAAGCAAATACAGACAAACGCACGCATGCACTGACAGGACATACAGGCGCACACAAATACAGAAACATAGAATGTGATGGCAGGTAAGAACCATTCAGCTCATCTAGACTGACTATACCCAATTTAAAGGGACTCTCCAGGCAGACGATTTTACTCACCTGGTTCCAGCGCCGGGAGCCTCATGAAGCCTCGCGCTCCCTATTTGGAAGCGTAATTGCTCCCTTGTGCGCATGCACTGCTTCGCCGCACATGCGCATATACTTCATAGGGCGGCATCCATGTAGGCCGTAGTATTGGCAGTCATAGTCAGTTCCTTTGTTGTCCTGAGTTCCTCCATTTGGCTGAACCAGGTCATGAGTGGGGGTGTTATGTTTTGTTTCCAGAATTGGGGGAGCACTCGTTTGGTTACATTAAGTATTCGAATGGTTATGGATTTTTTATACTTAGAGTGGGGAACAGAAGTGTGGTGTAGGAGCATTGCTGCCGGTTCCAGTGGGGGCGGTGCGTCTGTGAATTTCTCTAGCATTTTATGTATCCTCTCCCAATATGGTTTGATCATTGCGCAGTCCCACCAGATGTGCTTTATAGTGCCTTCCTCTCGTTCGCATCTCCAGCATAGGCTGGAGTGGTCTGGGTCTATTTGGTGGAGGAGGTGTGGTGTCCTGTACCAGTGTGTTAGTAACTTGTAGGCTGTCTCTTGCGTTTTACTATGTGTTGAACAGTGGTGCGTGAGGTAACAGATGGACTCCCACTCCGTGTCTGTGAATGTTTTGCTGAGGGCAGCTCCCACTTCCCCATAAAGAGGGGTGTCTCGGATGGGATGTCTGTTTGTAGCATGGAGTATAGAAAGGACACTCCATGCGGGAGTGGGTCTGGGTAAATGCAGACCACCTCTAGTGTGGTACGTTCTCTGGTGAGTGCCGGTCCCTGTGGTAGTGTGTGGATAAAGTTGGTTAATTAGGCGTATCTAAAGTGGTGGTCTGGGGAGTCTCTCCCATCATGTCCGTCAGTTTTTTGCCCTTGGGTTTTTAAGTCCAAGATGCATTAACTTGCACTTATCCGCGTTAAATGCCAGTTGCCACAGCTCTTACCATTTTTCTAGTTTGCCTAAATCATTTGCCATTTGGCTTATCCCTCCTGGAACATCAACCCTGTTACATATATTAGTATCATCAGCAAAAATACATACCTTACCATCAAGACATTCTGCAATATCACCAATAAATATATTAAAGAGAATGGGTCCAAATACAGTTCCCTGAGGTACCCCACTAGTGACAAGCCCAAGCTTCGAATATACTCCATTGACTACAACCCTCTGTTGCCTGTCACTCAGGCACTGCCTTACCCATTCAACAATATTGAAATCCAAACATAAAGATTGCAGTTTATTGATAAGCCTTCTATGTGCAACAGTGTCAAAAGCCTTACTGAAATCTAGGTAAGCAATGTCTACTGCACCACCCTGATCTATTATTTTAGTTATCCAATCAAAAAAATCACTAAGATTAGTTTGGCATGATCTCCCTGAAGTAAACCCCCTGAAGTAAGGCTTACTGGCCTATAGTTGGCACGCTTACAGGCACCACATACAGGCATACACAGGCAAAAACATACAGGCTCACACTGACACAGGCACACATAGAAATGTACATATTGACAAACACAATTCCCTATTTAAATATACATGAATGAACAAATGTACTAAAGATCAAACCAGGACAAACCAGGACCAGCACTGTTTAAAATAGCCAGATAGGGTAAAGCAAGAGAATTGTATCCAAGCACAGTTCTTGTCTTTCCAAATGTTATCTTGCTAACTGCTGAATGAATAGATAAGCTGAGAGCAGTGGCTATTCCAGCTCTTGGGATTCCACTTAGCAATCATGCATGCATATATCTATCATTGCATTGTGAATCATGAACAATTACTCACTAGGCCACATCCAGCACTTGTTCCCTTTCCGTTACTAGCAATACATTCTTCTACAATGCACCATGTGCAGGAACTGGAAAGGCTGGTAGCAGGAGTCACTTTCACTCACCCAGAGCAACGTTACTTCAGCATGACATCAATGGGTGGCATCGGGCTGAGGACACAGGACAAGGCCCTAGTGTGAGCGAGGTCCTAGGCAGTTGCCTAATTGACCCAATGCTGAGGCCAACTGTCAATCAAGATTCAGCATGGAGACCAGGAGGAAGAGCAGCATGAGGGAAAAACACAGACAGATTTGGGGCTCACCCACCATCGTCATTCAGGACTGTATCCCAAAGTTGTGCCCCCAAGCGACGAGCCTGCTTGAAGCCAAACAGTCCATTGCTAACATTATGTGTAGCTATGATCTAGAAATAAGGTAAGAGGAGAAGCTCCCCTTTCTTGGATTTTCGTAGATCATTAGTGAGCCACTAACTGGTGTCAAGACCTAAGAAAAGGTCTTCCTCCTCCATAAATGTGTTTTGCTGTAACTGGCATTGCTAATGGAATAAAGGCCTCAGAATCTCTGAACCAGATCTTTCCACCACAGCTAAGTTTTATCACAAGTTCATCATTCCACCAAACAATGTCTTTTAAACAAACTATTCCATTAACTATACTCATATAAACAACTTCACAAGGATGAAAAGCTGTTTTGATCTGGCAGATATAGAACCCATCTGAGGACACTGAGGTATGTTACAATCAGTGCATGGACTTACTGACTTAACTACAAACTGTGTGGTAGAAACACTATACATGGGCAATCCATCTCTGATTACCCGAAGCTAGGCTAACAACTGATAACATTCCGTAAAAAACAGAAACATAAGACAAACACATCCTAATTTTTGTTTGTAACTAGGTAACATCTAATCATTACCTGCCTTTTCACTTTTTGTTAATTTTTCTATTTAATTTTTTAAATATCATACAGTGGTTAGTAGAAAATGGTTAACTGGATGAGTATTGGGTTTATTTTATTTGATGTAATATTTTATTCATAAAATCCTTTCATTGTTTCATTGCTGGAAGTGAAGAAGGAATAAGACAAAGAGGCTCCTACTCCTTTCTGCGGAATTTCAGAGCCTGCTCTGAGGATAATTCAAAGAGCGAGAATGTAGCTTTCGGATTTTCTAAGGTATAATAAAGTGTAATTTGTACTAAAGGCATGTTTAACCATCCCGTCTGGAAGTAGAGACAAAAGAATCACACCGAGAACTGTACTAAAGAAAACATTTGTTACATGTTCTTTTTATACCATTTAGAGCTCTGTATTACATTTACAGAAATAATTAGTTATTACATATTCACAAGTCTGTGACCTTCTCTTTACCGTCCTATCTAATCAGGAATGCGACTCTATGCATTTCAGGCTTGAAAAGCTGCACCCATGTAAGATAATGCTTCATCAACTAACTAGACATGCTATTTATTTATTTTTTTGCTAAACCGCTAGTCATGAACAAATTAAAATATGTCCAAATATCTTCCATTTAGTTTCTCATTGTCTCCTATTGAACCCCAGAGCATTATTTTTTCAATAATCCATAGCTGTAAGTACATTTAATTACATTTTAAGTAAAATATATACAAGATTAACTCTAATTAAGAATTTGCTTTAATGTATACCTTACAATGATATGATTTTTCCTTTAATATGCGTCGATGCTGGACTGTCTAGCTAATACATACAGTTATCCCTTACATATCTCTGAGTAGGAAAGTAGGTAACTTTGTGAGACAGAAGCCATTCTCAAAGGGCTCCACTCTAAATATTTGGCCTCTCACACCTCATTGGTGTATGCCCAAAGCTGCATTAGCTATACGAATCGAGAAATTGAGGCATCCTGTACTTTGGCAGATTGAAAGGAAACAAAAGCTTAAACCATATCAGGGGTCCCTAATTAAGCACACCAGGCAGAAGCCTGTACTTAAATGCTGTCATTTCAACTATGTACATATAGCACATGTTTGTTGAGGCTAGGGAAAATTGAAAAAAACAAGAAATAAATAGATCGGCAAACACAAAAATAGCTAAATGAGCTTATATGCGTTTTGTACAACACTAAGGTCCATCGATCCATGGTGTATAACACTAAGGTCCATTGATCCATGGTGTATAACACTAAGGTCCATCAATCCATGGTGTATAACACTAAGGTCTATCAACCCATGGTGTATAACACTAAGGTCCATTGATCCATGGTGTATAACACTGAGGTCCATTGATCCATGGTGTATAACACTAAGGTCCATCAATTCATGGTGTAAAACACTAAGGTCTATCAACCTATGGTGTATAACACTAAGGTCCATCAATCCATGGTGTATAACACTATGGTCTATCAACACATGGTGTATAACACTAAGGTCTATCCACCTATGCTGTATAACACTAAGGTCCATTGATCCATGGTGTATAGCACTAAGGTCTATCAACCCATGGTGTATAATACAAAGGTCCATTGATCCATGGTGTATAACACTAAGGTCCATCAATTCATGGTGTATAAGAAATGAAAAAAAAAACAAAACAAGAAATAAATAGATCGGCAAACACAAAAATAGCTAAATGAGCTTATATGCGTTTTGTACAACACTAATGTCCATTGATCCATGGTGTATAACACTAAGGTCCATTGATCCATGGTGTAAAACACTAAGGTCCATCAATCCATGGTTTATAACACTAAGGTCTATCAACCCATGGTGTATAACATTAAGGTCCATTGATCCATGGTGTATAACACTAAGGTCCATCAATCCATGGTGTATAACACTAAGGTCTATCAACCCATAGTGTATAACACTAAGGTCCATCAATCCATGGTGTATAACATTAAGGTCTATCAACCCATGGTGTATAACACTAAGGTCTATCAACCCATAATGTATACCACTAAGGTCCATTGATCCATGGTGTATAACACTACAGTCCATCGACCCATGGTGTTTAACACTAAGGTCCATCAATCCATGGTGTATAACACCAAGGTCTATCAACCCATGGTGTATAACACTAAAGTCCATTGATGCATGGTGTATAACACTAAGGTCCATCAATCCATGGTGTATAACACAAAGGTCTATCGACCCATGGTGTATAACACTAAGGTCCATCAATTCATGGTGTATAACACTAAGGTCTATCAACCCATGGTGTACAACACTAAGGTCCATTGATCCATGGTGTATAACACTAAGATCCATCAATCCACTAAGGTCCATGGATCCATGGTGTATAACACTAAGGCCCATCAATCCATGGTGTATAACACTAAGGTCCATTAATTCATGGTGTATAACACTAAGGTCTATCAACCCATGGTGTATAACACTAAGGTCCATCAATCCATGGTGTATAACACCAAGGTCTATCAACCCATGGTGTATAACACTAAGGTCCATTGATCCATGGTGTATAACACTAAGGTCCATCAATCCATGGTGTATAACACAAAGGTCTATCAACCCATGGTGTATAACACTACAGTCCATCAATCCATGGTGTATAACACTACAGTCCATCAATCCATGGTGTTTAACACTAAGGTCCATCAATCCATGGTGTACAACACTAAGGTCCATTAATCCGTGGTGTATAACACTACAGTCCATCGATCCATGGCGTATAACACTAAGGTCTATCAACCCATGGTGTATAACATTAAGGTCCATTGATCCATGGTGTATAACACTAAGGTCCATCAATCCATGGTGTATAACACTAAGGTCTATCAACCCATAGTGTATAACACTAAGGTCCATCAATCCATGGTGTATAACATTAAGGTCTATCAACCCATGGTGTATAACACTAAGGTCTATCAACCCATAATGTATACCACTAAGGTCCATTGATCCATGGTGTATAACACTACAGTCCATCGACCCATGGTGTTTAACACTAAGGTCCATCAATCCATGGTGTATAACACCAAGGTCTATCAACCCATGGTGTATAACACTAAAGTCCATTGATCCATGGTGTATAACACTAAGGTCCATCAATCCATGGTGTATAACACAAAGGTCTATCGACCCATGGTGTATAACACTAAGGTCCATCAATTCATGGTGTATAACACTAAGGTCTATCAACCCATGGTGTACAACACTAAGGTCCATTGATCCATGGTGTATAACACTAAGATCCATCAATCCACTAAGGTCCATGGATCCATGGTGTATAACACTAAGGCCCATCAATCCATGGTGTATAACACTAAGGTCCATTAATTCATGGTGTATAACACTAAGGTCTATCAACCCATGGTGTATAACACTAAGGTCCATCAATCCATGGTGTATAACACCAAGGTCTATCAACCCATGGTGTATAACACTAAGGTCCATTGATCCATGGTGTATAACACTAAGGTCCATCAATCCATGGTGTATAACACGAAGGTCTATCAACCCATGGTGTATAACACTACAGTCCATCAATCCATGGTGTATAACACTACAGTCCATCAATCCATGGTGTTTAACACTAAGGTCCATCAATCCATGGTGTACAACACTAAGGTCCATTAATCCGTGGTGTATAACACTACAGTCCATCGATCCATGGCGTATAACACTAAGGTCAACTAACCCATGGTGTATAACAGTAAGGTCTATTGACCCATAATTATAACAGTGTAACACATAGTGTGTAGCACAACAGTCCAGTGACCGATAACGTATAGCACTAAGGTCCATCGACCCAAGGTGTATAACACTAAGATCCACCCACCCATATTATGTAACACAATGGTCCAGTGACCAATAATATATAGCACTAAGATCCATTGACCCATTATGTGTAACACTAAGACCCATCCGCCCATAGTGTGCAACACAATGGTTCATTGACCCACAATGTATAACATGGTCTATCTCTGCGTGGTGTATAACACTAAGGTCCATTTAATTATAGTGTATAACAGTAAGGTCCACTGACCCATGGTGTATAACACTAAGATCCACCTGCCCATAGTGTGTAACACAACCGTCCAGTGACCGATAATGTATAGCACTAAGGTCCATCGACCCAAGGTGGATAACACTAAGATCCATTGACCCATTGTGTGTAACACTAAGATCCATCCGCCCATAGTGTGCAACACAACGGTCCGTTCACCCACAATGTAAGATCCATCGACTCTTGATGTTAAACACTAAGTTTCATTGATCCATGGTGTATAATACTAAGGTCCATTTTCCAATGTTATATAAAATAAAGGTCTATTGACCTGCAGCATATAAAGCTAAAATCTTGCTCTATAAAATGGAGAGCCACTGAGTACATAGCTACTAAATTGTATGTGTGTTTTCCTCACATCAATGTAAAACTAGCAGTCAGCCTGAGACTATAGAACCAGATTCTAGAACACATAAAGATTATAGAGCACATAAAGACTATAGATCTAGATTATAATACACATAAAGATTATAGAACACTTAAAAACTATAGAACCAGACTATAGATAACTTAAAGACTTATTTCTCAACTCGCAGATAGCCATTAATAATTGAAACGTTAGTAGAAATTTGTCCTTGGAGGGTAACGTTTAAGGGCTTGACTAGTAGCATAGGACAACAAATCTTAAGACCAGCTCAGAGAATGCTTTATTTTACAAGTATAAATTGCCCTATGGACTGAATCACAAGATCATATACCTCAGTCAGTTATATGACTTCCCCCCCCCACTAAATTAGAACATGGAAGCTACAGATTTCCTTTTGTTTTAATAAATATGACAAAATGAGGGATTACTGTGTTTATTACTATATAATGTCATGGTATCAGAGCACTTTCTAGCAAACAGTAAGAATTAATTCCACGACTGCACAAAATAGATGCTTTCATCAGGTGTACGTGGTGAACAAATGATCAAAATAATTCTATGCATACATTAATCTCAGAGCAGCATTGAGAAGTGGTGGCTATTACATTCTAGCAATTCAACAATCTGTCTGATAACTGTTTCTAATGATGCAAGTGCATAAAAATAATAGAATAAAGAAGCAAAATATATAATTTGTGTGATATCTGATAGTACTGTCTAAACTGCCAGTCATTGTTGATAATAATTATTATCAAAGCAGGACATTTCCTCTAGTTTTAGGAAATTTAAACTGCTTTTGAGATGTAACGTAGATGCAACTAATTATTTTGCGTTTCGCCATCCCCCATTCTCCTCCCCTTCACTGGTGAACAGTTATATTTAAATACAGCATTTTGTATTTGTCTGTAGCATTTACTTGTCAGACTATTAATCACATCTTAAATTATATGATTAAGTGTTGTACAGTTAATGAAAAACTAATAACTGGATTTAAATAATGTCAAATATATCAGCTGTGATGGAGAATGGCCTTCTAAACTGACACTACATCTCCTCCCCACATCACATCCCAGCACCAGGGGCTAATGTTTTTTCGGTATGTCTATGTGCTTTTCTGTTGGTTTCTGCAGTATTAGTGTTTTTCATTATGCTTACCAAACCTCAGTAAGAGCTAAATTCCATGCATGTATTACTTACTAATTGAGGGGATATCAAATGCAGCCAGCACAACTGGAAATCTTGCTCTGTGTGAAGAGCTACTCTCACGCTAAGATTGCACGGATTGGGATAAGCGAAAGTTAATTGCATTTCCAGATGACAAACCTCTCACCTCTGAACTGAATGGCTCTTTATAAAAGCTATCAGTAATAAACTGTAAATCTCAGCTATGATTGCAAATAAATGTCAGGTCTGCACAGGCAAACGCTTTCTCCAGCTTCACTAGGGTTTCAAGAACCTTTCTTCTAAGGTGTACCAGCCCTCAACCAGCAGAGAAAAAAGGTACCCATCCATACTTCCAGAAATGATTATTACACTGTGTACTGGGGCAGAAGCTTTCAGAATTTTTTTTTTAAAGCAGATCAAAAACAGTAAATCTTACAGAGACAAGTGCAACATTAATGAAGAATAGTATTGCAAATAGTAATAGTATTGCAAACTTAAAAGGACACTATAGTCACCAGAAGAACAACAATTTAATGTACGTTATACAACTTATTGTATTTGTTCTGGTGAGTATAATCATTCCCTTCAGGTTGTTTGCAGTAAACACTGTGTTTTCAGAGAAAAGGCAGTGTTTACATTTTAGTCTAGCACTGGCTACTAGAGGTGCTTCCTGGGGCAGTGCTGCTCAGTCTGACTGACATGAAGTGTCTCCCCCCTCTGCATGCAGACACTGAACTTTCCTCATAGAGATGCATTGATTCAATGCATCTCTATAAAGTGGTGCTGATTGGCCAAGCCAGCGTTTGGCCCTGCCAATTTGCCGATTTCAGCCAATCTAATGCTTTCCCTAAGGATGCTGTCAGCAAGAAGGCGGATCGGGAGCGGGACCCGCGTGGCACTGCAAATAAGGATAACTTTTATTAACTTTTAAGGGGAAGGGGGGCAAGCCACCTAAATGGTGGTTTTAACACAATAGGTTAAGGAATACATATTTGTGTTCCTGACCCTAAAGTTTTCCTTTAAATAGGGACAGGGCTTTAAAATAGGATGTGTCAACAGCTTTTCCACCATGCAAAGTGATGTATACAGGCATGATTCTTGTGGAATTTCTCATAAAGGCCATCAGATTATCTAGATATATCCACAAGCTGCTTATACAAACAATTTTATTAGACAAAGGTATAAACAATTTTTAATTTTTAGGCATTGTCAAAACACAATCTGTGCACAACGTTCATTTCAATAAATATTACCAAAATAATTCAATTGTGAATGCATGATTGATTAAAGTTCTAATTATTTTTCTTTTAGCTCTCTCTATAGGTTGCTGCCTAGTACAGTAAGTGAGTTTAAGTAAAAGGTCAATTACTAGAGCAGTGTTACATTTTCCAACGATACTCACCTGTTCCAGGCCATCAGTCTGCAGCGGTTATAGTGCCAGTCTGCATCCTCTGAACCTTGATTCACAGCCATGAAACTCGGAACGATTGTTCCAGCATTCCAAGATGGCAGCCGCTGCATGAGGAGACTGGTCTGCAGGTCAGAGGTTGGAGGAGGTGTTGCTGAGGAGTGTAACATGCAAGATGGCAGCCGCTACATTAGGAGACTGGTCTGCAGGTCAGAGGTTGAAGGCAGTGGCGTACACACGATCCATGGTGCCCCAGTGCGAAAACTGATCCGTGCCTCCCCTAACCCCCCCCCCCAGTTAATGCAGATACACATACACTTATAGGCACCCAGACGTCTTCAAGGACTGTATAGTGCCAGTAATATTAGTTTGTTTTCCTGGCACTATAGTGGTCCTTTAATGACAAACATTCAGATACACATACAGACAAACAGATACCCATGCAGACCAAGAGATACACATACAGACCCACACACACACATGCAGAGACACACAGAGACACACATACATACACACACACACATACAGACACACACTCATAGTGACAGACCCACATACACACTCACTGACAAACACATATACACTCTCACTAACAAACACACACTCACTAACAGACAAGCATACACATACACACACTCACTAACAGACACACACACACTATCACGAACAGACACATACACACTAGCTAACAGACACACACATTTACTGACAGACACACACTCAGTGACAGATATACATACACATTCACTGACAGACAGACACACATACACTCTCATTGACAAACACACACTCACTAACAGACACCAAACAGACTCACTAACAGACACACACTAACAGACACACACAACAACACACAACTAACACACTCAGTAACAGACACACACACAGTAACACACTCACCGACACACACACACTCACTGACACAAAAACGAACACACTCACTGACACACACACAGACACACGAACACTAACACACATACACACTCACATTTAAAAAAAAAATGTACTACTTTTGGGAGTGCGGAGGGGATTCCAGCTTTCCCTGGGGTCCAGTGGGGCTGCTGGGCGGCCAGCCAGTCATTACAGGCGGCCCAGTCATTACAGGCCACGAGGGAGCACTGATCCTCCTGATCAGCTGTCCGGCATCACTGCAGTGTGCGAGGGAGCTGGGCAGAGAGAGCCGCAAAGTGACGCCCCTGCCAGCCTTGGGGGCCCTGAGGTGGCCAGCTCCTCGGCCCCCAAGGAGAAGAGGCTGGCAAAATGCGGTATGTACGCCAGTGGTTGAAGGAGGTGTGGCTGAGGAGCGGAACCTCCAAGCTGGCAGCCGCTGCATGAGGAGACTGGTCTGCAGGTCAGAGGTTGGAGGAGATGTGGCTGAGGGGCAGAGCCTCCAAGATGGCAGCCGTTGCATGAGGAGACTGGTCTGCAGGTCAGAGGAAGTGTGGCTGAGGAGCGTAATCTCCGAGATGGCAGCCGCTGCATGAGAGGACTGGTCTGCAGGTCAGAGGTTGGAGGAGGTGTTGCTGAGGGTCGGAGCCAGGACAATGATGTATCCAAGATGGGGCTGTGTCCCACAGTCAATCACTTTGACCTCAGGTAACACCTCCCACAGGTGAGACCAGGTTATATGATTGAGCCGCTCCTTTATAAGCAGAGCTCACCTTTCAGTCAGTGCTTGGTTGTTTTGTTGCCTGCCTCAGAACTCCTAGCATTTGTTTCCCTGTGCTTCCTGTCCTTGCTGGTTTCTTGACTTTGTCTGCTCTTTGGATTTTGCTGATTGCCGCCTGCCCTGACCTCTGGGCCGTCAGACTCTTGTTTCCGCCTGACCCTACTTCGGATACCTTGCCTTAGATTGTTCTGTTATTTATTTAAAGCCCTAATGCTATCACTGAACCAATAGAATCCTGCTCTCAACCTCAGGATCTCTCTGAGTCGTGCTTGTAAGGGAGAGGTCCAGGACTGGACACGGCCCCGGTGATTTGTTACAAGCAGTAAGTGAGGTCTAGGAAAAGGTCAATGCCCAGTGCAGTAAGTGAATTCAAGAAAAAAGGAAATTTTCTAGTCAAGAAGGTGTATTCATGGAAAGTCCAATGTCCAGTAGAGTAGATGTGTTTATGAAATTAATTAGATAGTGTTAGTTGTGGGTTGAAAAAAGAGAATTTAAGTTAATTTCTGCAATCACAGGCTTTATGAAGCCTTGGGACCAACTGTCATTATGATCCAGTTATGCTGATGATCTGAAAATCAAAAAGCAGAAAAGTGAAACCTACAGAATGTGATAACAGAGAATCTGGGATATCAGCAATCAATACTTATGATAGTTAGCTGGGGAAGTAGTTCAAAAACTAAGAGCAATAGAGGAACAAAGGTGGCTTGCTATAAAGAACTGAAAGATTAGTGGTTATCCCCGGGCATGAGTTGTAATCATCACAATGATCATTGTAGAGCACCTGATATTATGTTCTTATTTTAAGTAGGTAGCATCTCCAGCGAGTCTTCCTACATATGCCCAAACTCCATGGTAAACTACTGACACAGGAACTAGGTAGTAGGTACAAGGAGGTAAACATTTAGTAAGTTATGATATAATAAATTAAATATCCTAGGCTTTTTAAAGCCTGTGTAGTCCTGACATGCAGTTTTTATTTTCAAAATATCAGTAGTAGTAATATTTATAATAATAATAATAATAAGAAGAAGAAGAAGAAGAATATTAATGTTGCAACCTAGCATTTAGGTCTAGGTGTGTCTATTTACATAGTTGTCTTAATGCATTTCTGACGTGAAAAAAAAAAGCATGTACACTGACATAGAACAGATAATATAAATGGTACACAGCAAACAATTTTACTGGCACGGACATCCTACTCCAAACAATGTACGTGTACAATGAACATGTGCTCTGTTGTACCAGCCCTGAGCAAAGATATGGGAGGGACCACTTTCCAGTCTGATGTGCATCGTAGTATGGTGTAGAACAACAAGACTCGATCTCTAAGAATAATATAGGTATTCCTTAATGAAGGTCTATGATGTTATAAATCCAATGTGATTTCAGAGGATTACAGTTTCACATGATGGATGGATTGTCAGAGCAGAAAATCTCGAGGGATAACTTGATAATATGCATCTCCACATTCTCCACCCTAGGCTTAAGTAATAAATTATCATTCTAACCTTTTACACTGGAGTCTTTTGGAAGATGTGGACATCTATTAAATATGTGTATGTTGTGGTTTGCCTTCATGTAGACATACGAGCTTAGTGTAAAAGTACTAAAATACAGACAGTGAATGTTACACAAACAGCCCTGCACATGGACTTCATATTCACTCTGCTCTTTCAATGTCAACCTTCTGCAGAGCTCCCATTAAATATAAAACAAATATAGCATGGCACTCTACAGAGTTTAGCGTGGTGATTGTTTCGTTTACAAATTATTTTTGGTAGACAATTTGTACATCTGATAAAACAGATATAGTAAAGCAGAAAGTGAAGATAAATAGATACCTTTCAGTTTAAAAAATAATATTCTGTCTGCACTACTTTAAAGGTACATCCCAGGCACAAACAGAACTTCTATACATTCTATAGCTTTTGGCCTAAGTAAAATCGCAATTTTTTTTTTCTTTCCCAATTGTGTATATGTTTTCCAACTTTCTGCATTTTAATCTTATCTCTGCTGCCTAGCCTCCTTCATTGTAATGTATTCCCTTTTTCCTGGTTACAGTACGAGCATTTTTTCATGTCACCAGGAAGCGCAGCAAAGGCTTCTAGGAACTGTAGTTCAGAATACATTTTACATAAGTAAAAAAATAAATTAAAAAAATGATAACTTAACTACAACACCCAGAATATCATGCTTTGTTTCTTCTTTAAATTTTATTATGGCATGTCAATTTTAACTCTTTTCCCTGACCACAAAAAAATATATATATTTAAGAAACTGTTTGTTTGTTTTTTAGTCAAAAGAAAAGCTACCAATATATCCAATAGGTGATGCTGGCCAGTGACTTAAGGTCTCCTTCCAATATTTAATCATTTTGTTGAAAAAGGTACATAGAATTCCATTTGTATGTTTCAGCATGTCATCTAGCTTAAAAAGATGTCTTTAAGAATATGGAAGGAACGCCTCAGGCAAAATAAGCACTGAAATGTCTTATTTAAACTTTGTGCTTACACGTAATGGATTTCCGTCTTTTGAGTTAATCAGAAAAGAGAGAAGAGCAAAAAAAAAACCCACCAAACTCTTATATTGGAAGATTCAGAAATCAGGCCGACAACAAGTTTGTCCTCTATATCTCACAGGTTAAAGTCTGTGAATACTGATTAACCCCTTAAGGACCAAACTTCTGGAATAAAAGGGAATCATGGCATGTCACACGTCATGTGTCCTTAAGGGGTTAAAAGAAAAGCTTACAACACAATAGACTTACAAAAACTGCAACAATTAAAAGGAAATCAAGATAGATTGTGGTCTTTTCCATGGTGCATTCATTTATCTCTATATGCAGAACTAAGTGACATGGGAAGATGGATAGATGGACTAATTTGGCTTTCATGACGGAATAAAAGAAAGACCTGGATAAACCATTGTGTATTTGCAATGGTGTTTTGTCTCTCAGATCACAGGGTGACTGACAAATGTTTTTTGAAGCTATGCAAATAAATCAGTAATATCTAATTGACCCTTTATTTTCTACCATGTTTTATAACAAGTTACACATTATTTGGATGATGGGGACAGGCTATTGTGTTTTGCAGTAAAAATATTGTGTGATCTTTCCATTGTGATTGTTTCATTATGACTAAAAAAAACAAAAACAAAAAACGTGCAAGACTATTAAAAAGAATGACTGTTTTGGGGAAAATGTGCAAGTAATTGTATTTCCAATTCGAATGACAATGGACGTCAGTTCAGGTTCCTATGCTGTGAATATCGAACTGCAACAGAATCTGTGGATGGCTGTTTATTGCAAGAAGTACATGTCAAGCATAGATAAAGCTCACACACAGGTCAACAATGGCCAGGTTAGGTGACTACAGGTGCAGCTGGCTTTAAACATGGCATGGCATTTCTTTGGGTTTAATGGGTAGAACCCAACAAGTTGGGGGGGCAGCACCTCATCATCTTTAAACTTTATTAGCCACCACTGGTGCAGAGAGGCGCCAAAAAAGGGACATGCACTGTAGAGTCTGCCCTGTGCATATAAATCATATATCCTTTCTGGAAAGTCAGGATTACGTATTCTAGGTCAAGATTTTGACAGAGCAATATTAATCAAGGATATCAAAAGGTTAGATGATGTTTCAGTAATTTGATTAATCAGTAAATTATTATTAGACATCTTGTGCTCAATCTGTTCTTACAGGACATGTATGATATGTATGCATAGGTATGATCATGCACAAAAACCACGAATCAGGCTGATTTATCTACAGCATAAAGTGTGCTCTGTCTGAGCATTCAAAGCGGAGGCATGCCTTTTCCCCCTCGAATTCTCAATCTGCATGAGTTCAGATGGATTGTATTGTTGGCTTGTGATTTGGATTTTTAAGGCTCTCTTTATTTGCAATCAGGTTTTTTTTTTTTTATATTTTTCATTTTTATAACAGTTTCATTTGGGTTACAATGGTTTTTTTAATGTGTCTGCTTATGAGGCTGAAGAAAGAAGATAGAAAAATGAAGACTTCAAATGGTAAGTATAAAAATAATTTTTTTAGTTTTTTTTTTTTATTTAAGAATATTTGGGGATGTTTTATTACCAAAGGTGGGTAGATAGGGACATATTTGGGGGGCTTAGGGTCCCCTAGCCTCCTGAAGGGGTCACTCTATGTGTCCAGTAGACTGGACATCTCCTGAATCATTTAATAGGCAAAGTTATAATAAGGAATTTAGCTTTTTAAGGTATAAGCCACTGGAGACAGCCTCCAGTTCACAATGTATTAAATATTTTTAAAATTGGTCCTAATGAAATCCTTTGCATAGTTCACAAACTTTGCTTCCAGTTTTGGAAGGACTCCATCCTTGTCTAAAGAATCCTGCAATTCCATTTCCTCAAGATTGATGGCATTGTGGGAGTCCATGGCACTATATGATTGTTTTCCTTGTTTCTCAGGTGTCTTTGGAGAATTTGTCGTAGATTTTTCAGAATCCTTCCCATTATGGTTTTGGTTTTACTGGAGTTCCTTCATCTTCTTCTTCATTGTCTTCTTCGAAGTCAACATCTGCATCCTCCTCTTCTACTTTAGCTTTTTTTTCCCATTGATACCTTTGATGTATTAATAGATGGTGTTTTCTTCCTCATCAGAAGACGTCAGGTCCTCTCTAAAGCTACAGGATGTTGTCTTTAATATACACAGATCCTAAACCAGACTTTAACTGCAGAGTGAATGGTGGAGTAAATCGTGCCTAAGTTGATATTATTAAACATCTCAGAGTTTTCAAAGTATAGCGGTGGATGGTTGAATATGGAGTAATGCACCTAAATTAAGTGGTTCTGGGTCTCATCTACCAGGATGAAGGCATCTAGGGGGTGGCTCTCCAAAATTGGATCCAGGGTTCCCATATTTTTAAATATTTGTCCCTTTTCCCTAAGACTGACCAGTGAATCATTTCCAGCTCCCACGTTCTCTCAACTCTCTGAACCCACTGTTCTCTGGCTGGTGTGTTTGCCTGTCGCCAATACATTGGGATAAGAGCATTATGTTTCTCTTTAAACGAGCAGGGCCAGCCTAGCAAAACCTGAGATGGGGTCAAACGGGTTTGAAAAGGAATAATCCCTCGACATCAACCAGGTTTTGGCACCAATATGGATTAATGTCTTTACGTAGCCATCAAATGTGCTCCATATCCCCCCTCCCGTCGCTACATCTCCAGCATTTGTCGCTAACTGTGGGCCAGTAGGTATGGAGCTGTACAGGGGTCCTATACCATCTGGTGACTCGTTTATAAAAGTTCTCCTTGCAGGCTATGCTAACTGGGGTTTTTTATCCCTTCCATTACCCTTGGATCATCCAGAAGTGTCTCATTGAGGTGCCAGTGTGTGTTACTTTAGCGTCCCCCTGCAAAACTAGGATCAGGAAGATCGGGGCGTGGTCCAACCGTTTGATATTACCAATAGATGCTCCTGTGACCACGGGGAGGTATCTATGACCTAGGTGGAACATGTCTATCCTGGAGTAACTATTCACCACTGGGGAAAAGAATGTGTAGTCCCTATCCTGTGGATGTATGAGTTGCCAGCAATCCATCAGTTGATGGGCATTTAGAGTGTTTGAAAATAGCGTCCTCTGGTGACATCTGGCATCATTGGCTGTAGATGAGCTGTCTAGCAAGTGGTCTAAAAACATGTTCCAAACCCCCCCCCCCACGATTAGCACCCCCTCTGCAAATCTCTCTAACTTGCTCAGGCAAGAGCAGGTGAAAGAGACCTGGTCTGAGTTTGGGGCATAATTGTTCCCCAGTGTGATTAGCTGACCATTGTAGTTTCATTTTACAAACAAGAACCTCCCTCCAGGGTCTGTTTTGCTACTGACCTCTGTGAAAGCAATATGGGACCTCAGTAGCTTTCCCCCTCCTATATTTACTGTAATAAGTCTGTTGTATTCGTTTAGATCTGAGTCGTGGTTGGAAGTCACCCCTGTAGTGGGTTTTCTTGGATAAATATAATATTGGCCCCCTGTCTGTCTAGTTCCCGTGTTAACATAGCGTGTTTCTCTGGGGAATTGAGACCTCTTCCGTTCAGGGACATCAAACTAATCCGTGCCATTGGAGTGGTGTGATATACCTTGCGTTAGGTAATGAGCCCCTAAGATGTCACCGTAACATGAGATTCGGTGCAGGATGGGTGGGAGAAAACAAAAGGAAAAATCAATAACTAAAGGAAAATAGAAACTATGTACAAATGTATGTCCAAGGTAGCTCATACAAGCAGTGGGAATGGTGCAACACCTGTGGGTCACGCTTACATGTCCACATGTAGGTTTAAGACACCTCTCAGGGGGTAAGTGGCTTAGTTCCTGTAACGGGAACTGGGGGAGAATCGTAACATTGTTAGATAACATAACTGTTATGTTATTCACGTGAATCAGGTGTGCATCATAAGTAAATAGTGTATTTGTACCGGAGCCTGAGCCATTGTGGTCTCCTTTATCCTCACCTATGACATATCATTTCTTCAGTCTAGGGCTTCAAGAGCCCGGCTAGTGCATATAAACAACAGGAGTGTGAAACAATGGCAACACAAAAATAAGATGTATAAACATTGTGAACACTAAGGTTCACCAAACCATGGATGGGTTTAGCGTAAAGGATATATATGATCACCAGCGATAGTCCACAGATCTCTTTATCTCTGGGAGTGGAGGGAGTGATAGCTCCCGGTGGTATCTGTTTCCTGCATTTCCGTGGTGTTCTTTGCCACCTAGGATTTTGCTTGGGATAATAGCCCGACAGACCAGTCCAGTCCTCTACTTTGATGAGTGGCAGATCCAATGCCTGTTGGAAGTCTGGTACATCCGCAGGTATAGTGATAGAGTGTGTCTTGCCTTGGTTCGTCACAATAAGAAAGTTCCATCTGAATTTAATGTGTCTCTCCAAGAGGGCCTGGGTGATGGATCTCAGTGCCCGTCTAGCGAGCAGAGTAGTGGGTGACAGATCCTGGTAGATGTCAACAGCGTGACCTTCAAATTTCAGCTTGCGGTTTTGACGTGCTTTACAAAAGATTTCCTCCTTAAGCGGAAAGTTGTGGATATGGCATATAATGTCACAGGGTTTATCTGATGGTAGATTCCTCGGCCTCGATGCTCTATATTTATTTATTTAAAGGGTAGAGCTGATAGGGGTTACTTTTAAGAAATGCTAAAGTCTCGGTTTTGCCTGAACTCAGTTACGCTCAGGAGTCAGCCTGTGAGCTGTAGTAGTAGTGAATAGAACAGATCTTTAATTTGACTCCCGAGTGAATTAAGCAGCATGCCCGTCCCAAGAGAGAAATCACAATGAAGTCATCCTGATAAAACATGAAATGAATTAATAAAAACCTGAAGCCTTGCTGTGATGAGTAAATCGAAATTAAAGCTTGAGGAAGTGTAAGGTAAACTATTCAATGTTGGGATTTTGTCATTGAGGATTGTAAAATTAATAGTGTGCTGCTATGACATGCCCCCCTCTCCATGTATACATATGAGACACTTAATTAAGTTATTGTTTATCGAATTAAAAGATATTGTATAAAAATGAGAACAAGCAAGGGGACATGTTAAAATATTAATTGTAGTGAACTGAAAACAAAGTTGCTAAATAACAATGAATAGCGACTGGTTAAACTTAAAAAAGCATAAAATACACCATTTGTATTTAAGAAAGCCCTGCTAAAATGAGAATGCAATCCATGAGGACTTGAGGTTTCCCAGTTCTTTTTTTTTTATTCTTTATTTATTTCAAGACAGGATGAGAGATACAATCCATTCAGTACAAACGTAAACTGCACACATATGCAAATCAACCATATTCATAGGCACAAAGGTAACAAAGACACAGCTGTGTGTAGCATAACATAAGTAATCTTTGAGTGTAGTCAGTACAATGTGTATCTGAGCGATTCTTGGGAACATACGATATCCGACAACCCATCCCGTTTTTTTAATGTAAATAATAATAAAACTGTGTAGAACTATACAAATGTTTGCCTAAAGACACAGGATCTATAGTCACTTCCCAGTCGGGAATGCCAAAGGTCGATAAGGTATCTAAACAGTCTCAGTCCTCCTCTTTGTATTCTGTTGGAAAGTTGTACGAAATGAAGGTTTCCCAGTTCTAAGGAAGTGACATTGCCACTGCTGCAGCCAGCCAATATAGTATGCTGAACTGCCAGGATAGCATACATGTAAATGCCACAAAGATAGCCAAGATACAGGCTATTAAAGGACCACTCTAGGCACCCAGACCACTTCAGCTTAATGAAGTGGTCTGGGTGCCAGGTCCAGCTAGGGTTAACCCATTTTTTAATAAACATAGCAGTTTCAGAGAAACTGCTATGTTTATGAATGGGTTAAGCCTTCCCCTAATCCTCTAGTGGCTGTCTCATTGACAGCCACTAGAGGCGCTTGCGTGCTTCTCACTGTGATTTTCACAGTGAGAGCACGCCAGCGTCCATAGGAAAGCATTGTAAATGCTTTCCTATGCGACCGGCTGAATGCGCGCGCAGCTCTTGCCGCGCGTGCGCATTCAGCCGACAGGGCGGAACGGAGGAGGAGAGAAGGAGGAGAGCTCTCCGCCCAGCGCTGGAAAAAGGTAAGTTTTACCCCTTTTCTCCCTTCCAGAGCCCGGCAGGAGGGCGTCCCTGAGGGTGGGGGCGTTATTCGGTAGGTTTATTCGTATGGTTCATAAGAACAAAAGCTACCAAGAAGCCAGAGTGTGTGTTCAGTATTTCATTGGCATTGGAACTCCCGAAATAGACAAAATGCCCTGGAACTGTTTTGGGCATAGGACCATGTGTTTCTGCTATGTTCTTGGGATCTGAGCACTTTTTGGATATGTTGGGCACTCAGATGCAGGCTACCTGGGGATGTATAGACTGTGGGGGTTGCTATGTGGGAAATATATATTTTTGTGTGTTTTTCATATTTTGTCATTTTATGTTTAGTCAGGGTGACATGGAATTGTGGGGACATTTTGTAGGCATGTTTACGGGTGTGTTTACTGTGTCCCTGTGTTGTATAAAAATATGCCATGAGCCTGGATTAAACAGATTAGTTTTACCGTTCATCAAGTCTAGGCTGATGTTTGTGGAACTGGGGGCTATAATCACTGCATCACTTGGGACATGGGAGACTTAATAGGATATACTCAGCTGGAATATAGGGGGTCCGTTACAGAGACAAGCTAGAAAAGTAGAAGATTCCACAAGTAGTCCAGCAAATTACACACAACCCTACTTGATGAATAATACAACCCCATGCATTTCTCAGCTATATACTACTTGCCTAGAGGGGAACCATGTATTCCTTTGTAAGGAACACATTGTCACTATCAGGCCTGAAAAGATAAATATCACATTAGTCAGAGCTTAAGCTAAATCACCTTCCTATAGGGAGGCAGAAACAGAAGGATCCTAGAGGAGCTGGGTAGAGAGAAAGATATGCAATAAAGCACTGCAATCTGGTTACTTCCATGGCCTCCACTTAGGAAGGATTTTATCCCATGCGTTACGACTGAGGCAGACTCAACATCCAAGGAATAGTGAGAAGGTCCCTGGAGAAGAGTTTCCCATTATATAAAATGGAATCTATATGTTAACTAATTGGCTGAAACAATGCGTTATTTAGATTATTAGATTTTATATAAAGTAAGACCACATTACACGTACATGGCAGGTGCACTTCAATGAAGCAAATGTAAAAACAAAATATGTAATAAAAGATTGCAAGGCTTATAAGTACAGAAGAAACACAGAGCAGTGAATAGAGGGAGTTGCTTTGGTGGTACAGACAGGACATAGTGGAACCTTGATGGTGCTTAATCCTTTGAGTGCCAGATCAGTTTGCAAAACATTACATCACTCAGCAATCTATCATGCAAAGAACTGAAAACAAACGTAGCCTTAAATTAAAAGGCAGTGCTGCTGCCTATAAGATGGAGTCTGATGTGAGACCACTTTGCATGTATTCTTTACTGTTCTCCTAAGTACCATTTATTTAATTATTGTAATTTGCAGGAAAGCAGCATGGCAGAAATCCCCGCTGGTTTTGATGGACTTCGTTCTCATCAGTGCCCTATCACTATGTTTCTCCATAGACATTGTTTAGTGGTGGAACAATTCTTCATTTCAAGATACATCTATTTCAGTATGTGAAATCACAGCACTCTGTTAGTCAAGCTGGAAGTGTGAGGGCTTGTCAGGCACAAACTGAAATGTGATGTCCCTAACTACCTGACAAGTAAGCACAAACATTTTTTGTGCCATAATTATCTAACTGAAATCTCACTTTCAAATTCACGGCAAAGGATGGCGCACTGTTGGCTTCAACCTATTTGTAGAATCTTCATTATCAGCTTCAGTTTTATGGTGTTTTTAAGGCACAATGCAATGACAGTGCCAGTACTACCGGGTATGAAGGTAGTACAAGGTAACCTCTGTTTCAGTTATACAATAAGATAAATTATTTCACACAGACCACTGAACACAAGCTATATAAATGGTGCAGTACATTTTACTTGTTAAAGGAAAACTGTCATTGTATTTTATGAAATAAAAGCTAACATTTATTTTAGACACTGTGTGCATTTTTTATTGCATACATAAAAGTTAGAATCTCTTTTCAGTGCATCTCCTGGCTTATCCATGTTCTATAGGGGTGGACATTTTTAAGTCATCTGGTTGAAAGCAGTGATTATGTCATTAAGTGTTCTTGCATAGCAAGACCACTTAATGTTAATTCACATATATATTATTATTATTATTATTATTATTATTATTAATAAGTGTTCTTGCATAGCAAGACCACTTAATGTTATCTCACATATATATTATTAAGTGTTCTCGCATAGCAAAACCACTTAATGTTAACTCACATATATATTATTATTAAGTGTTCTTGCATAGCAAGACCACTTAATGTTATCTCACATATATATTATTCTTATTCTTATTATAGCCAAATTTGCCACCCTAACTCCTCCCACAATTAATACGACCGTTTGAAGATGGCAACCGCCAAAATACTCTGACCTGTGCCAGGCTGCAGCAGCAAGTGATGTCATAGACAGGGCCTTTTGAACACCTGCTAATGTTTTTTATAAATGTATGGTTTAATGTAACTGTGCAACAACGTTGCAATTAAATGTGCTATATAAATGATAACAGTTACTCCGCCCACTCCAGTTGTAGACTCCTGGTGGAGGCAAGAACACTTCACACAATTTCCCCAGAAATTGTAGCTTTTCTAGTTATTTATATGTTATTATATCAATAATGTGTGTTCGTGAATGGAGTTCAGCCTGACAATTTGTAAGGAATGCAATGATTTAAAAAAATATATATCTAAATATTATGCTTTATTATTTTACATACTGTATTTTGATTACAAGTTAAAATTAAGTAAACTGTTTTAAGAGAAAGACAAATAACTAGATATAAATAGGTCATTTGAATACCAGTAGCTTTTGTTGAAAGCAAGAATTTATTTTATTATTCAGAATCATTTTCGTTAAAGGTACCACCTGAAAAACAAACCTTTATAATAAAGTGAATTTTGGGGCACAGAGGGTGCCCTGAAGCCTTATAAATGAAAACAGGGCCATCTGACACTGTTAGTAGTAGCGGCTGTAAACAGACACTGTACACTGTGTGCGTTCAATGCTTCTCTATGAGAAGCTCTATACATTCGCAATGCTTCTCTGCACATGTGGTATGTGTCATTCTTCACGACTGGACAAAACACATCATAATTGATGACTTTATTAGGGGAGCACCAGGCTGCAGTGAGCAAACTGTCTCAGTGCTGTAATATGTGTATTAGAGGTATTGTAATGTTGGTTTGTTTTAATACAATTTTTTAGAGAGGTCCAATAATCTAAAATCAGGAACCCATCTAATAATATATATATAATTTTATTTATTTACAGTGTTCTTGCAATACTTAAAAAGACTCAAACAGGTGATTTTTAAAATACATAGCATAATCAGATAAAATAATCAGCCATCAAAGCATATAAAGGATAATAATAGCAAAAAAGAGACACATAACACTTACATAATACTTAACAATTACCCTTTAAATCAACCTCTGGCATTACAGCCACAGTGGATGATCACTGTCATTGAGGTTGGCAAGCTGAAAATGTGTTGTATTTCTGAGATCCATGGCCATTGGCAATACTGCCTGTCCATTTCTTGCCAATGTTTTAATCCCTGTCCGAGCCATAAAGTTTTAATGGTAAAGAGTGCACTTTCACTCAAGCATCCAGGCTAACTGCTGCCAGATGTTTTTACTGTCACGTAGCAAGCTCACAAGGACCAAAACAGTAGCAATGCGAGAAAATCCTGCACATTACTGCTGCAACGACCAACTCTAGTACAGATACACACTGGGAGCTAAGTAACAGAGTATAGAAAACTAGTGCAACATTTTCTTTCTGTCTTATTGCAGCCCTCTGAAGTAATCAGTGATGGTAATGAAATATGACATGTAGCTTGGCCCCTGACCACTCTGAAGAACCGAAGCCCTGTTACCCTGCGAACAAAGCCAAACCAGATGTCTCTCCTTCAATGGAGTTTGCAGATGATGAGTATGACGAAGAGCAGGTCGCCATGCAAAGTCGCAGATTGTTAGCTTTTCACACTCACTGCGTTGGCACGCAGGTACATTTTATTAAATCCAGGCACACCATTAAATAGCATGTAAATGCAGACAGATTTGGAAGATGTAGCTAAGGAGAAGGAGTAAAAACAAAAATTCCCTACCTTTATTGATTTCTCTGTCTCTATTTCTATCGCTTTTGTCGTTACTTCACAGGGATTCTGAGTTTACTGCTGTATTATCATAACTAACACTGAAAACAAGAACCAAGACAATAGAACATGCAGGGTGTTTGACCAATAAAATCAAAGGACGATCCTTGCACATGTATAGGACAGAGCATGTTAATGTTTGACCAATAAAATCAAAGGACGATGCTTGCACATGTATAGGACAGAGCATGTTAATGTTTGACCAATAAAGTCAAAGGACGATGCTTGCACATGTATAGGACACAGCATGTTAATGTTTGACCAATAAAGTCAAAGGACGATGCTTGCACATGTATAGGACAGAGCATGTTAATGTTTGACCAATAAAATCAAAGGACAATGCTTGCACATGTATAGGACAGAGCATGTTAATGTTTGACCAATAAAGTCAAAGGACGATGCTTGCACATGTATAGGACAGAGCATGTTAATGTTTGACCATTAAAATCAAAGGACGATGCTTGCACATGTTTAGGACAGAGCATGTTAATGTTTGACCAATAAAATCAAAGGACGATGCTTGCACATGTATAGGACAGAGCATGTTAATGTTTGACCAATAAAGTCAAAGGACGATGCTTGCACATGTATAGGACAGAGCATGTTAATGTATGACCAATAAAATCAAAGGACGATGCTTGCACATGTATAGGACAGAGCATGTTAATGTTTGACCAATAAAGTCAAAGGACGATGCTTGCACATGTTTAGGACAGAGCATGTTAATGTTTGACCAATAAAATCAAAGGACGATGCTTGCACATGTATAGGACAGAGCATGTTAATGTTTGACCAATAAAGTCAAAGGACGATGCTTGCACATGTATAGGACAGAGCATGTTAATGTTTGACCAATAAAGTCAAAGGACGATGCTTGCACATGTATAGGACAGAGCATGTTAATGTTTGACCAATAAAATCAAAGGACGATGTTTGCACATGTATAGGACAGAGCATGTTAATGTTTGACCAATAAAATCAAAGGACGATGCTTGCACATGTATAGGACAGAGCATGTTAATGTTTGACCAATAAAGTCAAAGGACGATGCTTGCACATGTATAGGACAGAGCATGTTAATGTTTGACCATTAAAATCAATGAAAAACCTTGGACAATTCAGTAGCAAGTCGCTGCTGAAGCCAATGACAGCTCAGAGATCCGGTGGGATCTCCCTCTCGTTCCATACATACTGGACCAATAACAAGAAACAAATAGAAATAGTTTGCAGCAAGAAGATGACCTTCAGAAAATATATGATGTTATACAGGTCTCTCCTAAAATATTTAAAATAATATGTTCCATAAATATAAACACAATGAGGGGAAATTGTCATCCTGTAGTGTTTCTTTATGCAACATTTACATAATCTCTACTAACCTGTACTCCACCTGCAGTTATATCGTAAACGACCAAGATCAAAAAATGCATATGAGTGAATACAACATGATTACTACACGTTGGGATTACAATGGAACACATTGATTTTTATGACTCTTGCCCATTATTTCTTGTTCCTTCATAAAATCTAGATACAAAACAACAGAATGGCTGCCTTAGGTTGGTTTAACTGATTTTGCCTGGATGCGTGTTAGACAGTTTGTTGTTTGGCAGTGGGAAATATCTGTGTAGAAATGAAGAATAACAGAAAATAAAGGATACAATGTAATAAGTACATTGCATATACAGGGAAGGTTTGGGAATGTAAGATACAGTGTATACATGTCAGTGAAGGAGCAGGGAGATCTGCTGTACACACTTTCTATGAGCAACTAAAATAATGTTTGTTTTGCATAATATGAAAAAAAAAATCAACTTGTATAATAAACACATACATTATGTATGTACACACGGACACACAAATATTTAATAATAAACCATGAATGTGCACATACCTAGGTGTAATTAGCATATTATTTTATATTTATGCCTTATTTGTTTCAGATTGTGTCTTGCACAATCATTCCCTTGGCTTGAAAAGAATCGCTCTGAAAATTGATAGCCAATTTCAAATGTTATTTATCATTTGCAGCGGAGAAGCTGACATGCGCCTTTTGAAAGAGGATACTTCTTACTGTACCTTTAACCTTGACTCTGAACACATTCTTAATTTGGCATGCAAGCCGAGGTTAGAAAATGGATGACCTCTTGCTGGAGGTTGGGGGTGGGTTGCGGCTGGATTTATTTATGAGGAGGCTGAAAAATCCTGACATAAAATGCTAGCCCCATTATTCATGTGCTACATGACAGAAGATTGGCCTTTGTAATGCATCAGTTCACTACTTGCACATTTTCTTTCAAATGGTATTGACAACCTCTTTGTTTCTTTGGGACATCCCTTGCTAAAAAAATTGTATATATTTTTTAAACTTTAACTTATGCTTATTGAAGCAATATGTTAAGTGTGTGATTTTTTTGCAGCTAAATAACTGTATTCTTACATGACACCTTTCTTTATTTCCCTAATATGATTTCAACAATGTCTACGTTAATTAACTGTTTAACAGCCGCTAGCTGCTGTGGTGTGCTACAATGACAGGATTCTTAAAAAGCATGATAACCATCACAGCCCGTGAAGGGGTTATCATGCCAGGAGCACTGTGGCCCTGTTTCCTCGTAATGGGGCAACTTGTTTTGTAATGGTTTGCCCTCTTACCTGGGTCCTCCGATTGTTTCCTTGATGGTCTTTCTGTGGCCAGTGATGATATTTGACTCCTGCAGAGCTACAAAAGCCATTCATTGGCTGAGAGTGTCAGCTAACCACTCTCGGGCAACAAATGCAGTTCTGTGCATAGAAATATGCACCAAATTGATACTACTAGCCCGGAACTATCATTCTGCCCCAATGACAGAGTCAGAGGTGGAGTTACATATACAGGACATACAGATTCCATGCACCATGAAGTGGCCATGGTCCTTGGGGTAACCCTTAAAACAAACTGTAAATATAACAGTTAACTCTTTCACCCAATAACTAAATTTTAAAGCGTAATTTTCATCACATCACATTAGATGGAACAGTAGTTTCATTCAAGCATTTTTATAAATAAAACTATTGTTAAGTACTAAACTACATTTTTTTAAATGCAATATCTCCACAATGCTTTAAAATAGATCATCATCCCACTCCTAACTGTCTCTTTAATAAGAATTGAAGAAAAAAACAAACAATTTGTAAAAACTGATTGTAATCTGTGGATTACACTATTGTTAAAAGATAAACATGTAACACACCCACTTACGTGGTTTGCCTGCAACTATCTCTTGTGCAAACCCCAAACTATGCCATGATGACTTACTATGAACAATATGCAGGTTATGTTTTAAGTGAGAATTGTTGGGAATTCAAAGTCAATTTCATGTTTAAAGAAAAATACTGGAATGCCTTTAAAATGTGAACATGCCCAGCCTAAGTTTAAAATTAATCTATAAAAAGAAAAACTTTGTACAAAATGTATGGACCACAATTAGTATTTCTTTAGAATAAACAATGATGCCAAGCATGCTCTATAAAACTCATGGGGGACCAAACAGCCACAAACAGAATATCTGCAGCCTTCGGTGAGGTTATGTATACACACCACTGTTGTAAGATACAAACATTTAAATAATGTCATTTTTGCAGTATTATTACAAACTATATAGATAAGAACAATGTACTTAATTAATAATCTGCTAGATGAGAATAATTATCTGTGGAGAGCACAGTTTACTTCAGCTAATATATTTTTAAATAATGACTTTGTACTGACCTATTGCTGTTCCTTTAAGAACACCACTAGATGACTATCTTTTATTCATTTTAACAATATAAAAACATGTTGATAATTTCACATCAATCACTATTTTAGGTAAACACAATGTTACTTAAAAATATGTGATTCAAACAAAAATGTATTCACACACAAATTTAATTAGTTCCAGAAACAAGATCTGCTGTGTCAAATGGATGATAAGGGTGGGTTATACATCATGGTATTTGCAGGAAGGAGCAGGAGGAATTTGAAATAGAATAGCAAATGGAGTGTACCTTTCATAATATAAACCCACCCAGAATAACTAATTGTAACTAACCTACACAGTGCACCTAACGTGTGTGGAAACCTGGAGTGTCTCTTTAATAATATACACCCACCCAGAAAGCCTAATTGTAACTATCCTACATAGTGCACCTAACGTGTGTGAGAACCTGGAGTGTCCCTTTAATAATATAAACCCACCCAGTATAACTAACTGTAACCTAACCTACACAGTGCATCTAACGTGTGTGGGAGCTTGGAGTGTCCCTTTAATAATATAGACCCACCCAGAATAACTAATTCTAACTAACCTACACAGTGCACCTAATGTGTGTGGAAGCCTGGAGTGTCTCTTTAATAATATAAACCCACCCAGTATAACTGTAACCGCACCTACACAGTGCATCCAACGTGTGTGGGAGACTGGAGTGTCCCTTTAATAATATAAACCCACCCAGTATAACTGTAACCTAACCTACACAGTGCACCTAAGGTGTGTAGGAGCCTGGAGTGTCCCTTTAATAATATAAATCCACCTGGTATAACTAATTGTAACCTAACCTACACCGTGCATCTAAAATGTGTGGGAGCCTGGAGTGTCCCTTTAATAATATAAACCCACCCAGTATAACTAACTGTAACATAACCTTCACAGTGCACCTAACGTGTGTGGGAGCCTGGAGTGTCCCTTTAATAATATAAACCCACATAGTATAACTAACTGTAACATAACCTTCACAGTGCACCTAGCGTGTGTGGGAACCTGCTGTGTCCCTTTAATAATATAAACCCACCCTGTATAACTAACTGTAACCTAACCTACACAGTGCATCTAACATGTGTGGGAGCCTGGAGTGTCCCTTTAATAATATAAACCCACCCAGTATAACTAACTGTAACCTAACCTACACAGTGCATCTAATGTGTGTGGGAGCCTGGAGTGTCCCTTTAATAATATAAACCTACCCAGTATAACTGTAACCTAACCTACACAGTGCATCTAACGTGTGTGGGAGCCTGGAGTGTCCCTTTAATAATATAAACCCACCCAGTATAACTAACTATAACCTAACCTACACAGTGCATCTAACGTGTGTGGGAGCCTGCAGTGTCCTTTTAATAATATAAACCCACCCAGTATAACTAACTGTAACCTAACCTACACAGTGCATCTAACGTGTGAGAGCCTGGAGTGTCCCTTTAATAATATAAACCCACCCAGTATAACTAACTGTAACCCAACCTACACAGTGCGTCTAACGTGTGTGGGAGCCTGGAGTGTCCCTGTAATAATATAAACCCACCCAGTATAACTAACTGTAACCTAACCTACACAGTGCATCTAGCGTGTGTGGGAGCCTGGAGTGTCCCTTTAATAATATAAGCCCACCCAATATAACTAACTGTAACCTAACCTACACAGTGCACCTAACGTGTGTGGGAGCCTGGAGTGTCCCTTCAATAATATAAACCCACCCAGTATAACTGTAACCTAACCTACACAGTGCATCTAACATGTGTGGGAGCCTGGAGTGTCCCTTTAATAATATAAACCCACCCAGTATAACTGTAATCTAACCTACACAGTGCATCTAACGTGTGTGGGAGCCTGGAGTGTCTCTTTAATAATATAAACCCACCCAGTATAACTAACTGTAACCCAACCTACACAATGCATCTAACGTGTGTGGGAGCCTGGAGTGTCCCTTTAATAATATAAACCCACCCAGTATAACTAACTGTAACCTAACCTACACAGTGTACCTAACGTGTGTGGGAGCCTGGAGTGTCCCTTTAATAATATAAACCCACCCAGTATAACTAACTGTAACCTAACCTACACAGTGCATCTAGCGTGTGTGGGAGCCTGGAGTGTCCCTTTTATTATATAAGCCCACCCAATATAACTAACTGTAACCTAACCTACACAGTGCATCTAGCGTGTGTGGGAGCCTGGAGTGTCCCTTTAATAATATAAACCCACCCAGTATAACTAACTGTAACCTAACCTACACAGTGCATCTAATGTGTGTGGGAGCCTGGAGTGTCCCTTTAATAATATAAACCCACCCAGTATAACTAACTGTAACCTAACCAACACAGTGCATCTAACGTGTGTAGCCTGGAGTGTCCCTTTAATAATATAAACCCACCCAGTATAACTAACTATAACCTAACCTACACAGTGCATCTAACGTGTGTGGGTGCCTGGAGTGTCCCTTTAATAATATAAACCCACCCAGTATAACTGTAACCTAACCTACACAGTGCATCTAACGTGTGTGAGAGCCTGGAGTGTCCCTTTAATAATATAAACCCACCCAGTATAACTAACTGTAACCTAACCTACACAGTGCACCTAACGTGTGTGGGAGCCTGGAGTGTCCCTTTAATAATATAAACCCACCCAGTATAACTAACTGTAACCTAACCTACACAGTGCACCTAACGTGTGTGGGAGCCTGGAGTGTCCCTTTAATAATATAAACCCACCCAGTATAACTAACTGTAACCTAACCTACACAGTGCATCTAACGTGTGTGGGAGCCTGGAGTGTCCCTTTAATAATATAAACCCACCAGTATAACTAACTGTAACCTAACCTACACAGTGCATCTAACGTGTGTGGAGCCTGGAGTGTCCCTTTAATAATATAAACCCACCCAGTATAACTAACTGTAACCTAACCTACACAGTGCATCTAACGTGTGTGGGAGCCTGGAGTGTCCCTTTAATAATATAAACCCACCCAGTATAACTAACTGTAACCTAACCTACACAGTGCATCTAACGTGTGTGGGAGCCTGGAGTGTCCCTTTAATAATATAAACCCACCCAGTATAACTAACTGTAACCTAACCTACACAGTGCATCTAATGTGTGTGGGAGCCTGGAGTGTCCCTTTAATAATATAAACCCACCCAGTATAACTAACTGTAACCTAACCTACACAGTGCACCTAACGTGTGTGGGAGCCTGGAGTGTCCCTTTAATAATATAAACCCACCCAGTATAACTAACTGTAACCTAACCTACACAGTGCACCTAACGTGTGTGGGAGCCTGGAGTGTCCCTTTAATAATATAAACCCACCCAGTATAACTAACTGTAACCTAACCTACACAGTGCATCTAACATGTGTGGGAGCCTGGAGTGTCCCTTTAATAATATAAACCCACCCAGTATAACTAACTGTAATCTAACCTACACAGTGCATCTAACGTGTGTGGGAGCCTGGAGTGTCCCTTTAATAATATAAACCCACCCAATATAACTAACTGTAACCTAACCTACACAGTGCATCTAATGTGTGTGGGAGCCTGGAGTGTCCCTTTAATAATATAAACCCACCCAGTATAACTGTAACCTAACCTACACAGTGCACCTAACGTGTGTGGGAGCCTGGAGTGTCCCTTTAATAATATAAACCCACCCAGTATAACTAACTGTAACCTAATCTGGAAAGTCCTTTTTAGCATATGTTATAAAGTAAGACAAAATAAGAGGATGGGGCACCAAATGAATCCATCCATGGAATCAGAAGAGATTTTAAATATAACTTTATTGCTCTTTTCTCAGTAGTTTTGTGGGCATATTTCTAGCTTTCTGGGTTTTCTTTCCCTCTCACCAACTACATGAAACAGTTTTTCAGTCCACTTACACATTTCACACAAGTGGATAATTCAGTACAAGAGATATGGTGAATAGCTGGACACTCTGGCCCAGCCACGTTTGTAACCTAACAACAGCCGAATCTTGTTTTTTTTTGTTTGTTTTTTTAAATGGGTCATTTAAGGATGCAACCGAACACAGTTTGAAGAAATACTTGGCACAAAAAAAATAAAATAAATAGTAATAATACAAGTTGACTGAAGAAGCTACCCATGGTAAATAAACAGTTTAACATACAATATATAGGTAATTTCATTTATTGCGTGTATAATGCAGATCATTAGCCTGTAAAATGGATATTTGTATTCCTATAGTGTACAGACCTCATTGTATTGTTATTCCTAAACATAGAATGTGACGGCAGATAAGAACCATTCGGCCCATCTCGTCTGCCCAATTTTCTAAAATTGCAAGTTATTTTAACTCATCAGTTTGGAAGTTAAAATGTGGGGCAGCTAATGGTGGACTTGTCATATTTTGGGTACACTGTATGGTGTCCATAATAAACCAAACTTTAAACGGCCTTGCCAAGTTCACTCCTGTGTTCCAAACAGGCCATCATGTGGAGTCCCAACTACACCAAACTTTGAAACCACCCTGCCAAATTTCAATAACATCAATGAAATATCACATAAAACCCAATCAAGCTGACTCGATGATTTCCATGCAATAAATATGGCACTTGTTTATGGATATTTGTGGCATTTTTTTTTTAGGCTAGGCTTAGAGGTATTTATTGCCTGACAGAAAGTGCAAATCTGTTACTTCTGGTGGGAAATCATTGAATTCATCATTGCTATCCCTTTGGGATCTCAGTTCTGATTAATGCATAGATTTCTCCCTTTCGTGAAGTGGCAATACCTACATAAGAAGCATGAGCATGGTCAGAAACACAAATACTTTAAAAGGGCTCCATGGGACTTTTATAAGGCCATAAATACCATGGATGTACTGTCAACTGGGTCAAAACCTTATCTCTACCCCAAACCTAGTGGCAATTGTAAAACTAACGTTTTCATTTTCTGTTTGAGTCTTTTGTTCCCGTGTATGTGCTTCAGTGATATGTTCTGGAAAAATTACACATTTTGTTCTTACAGGGGATCCAAAGAGTCTGGATAATAATGAATAGGAACCAGTGAGATAGTTGTAAGAAAAGTTTAACCTCTCCTGAGCCACTTCAATTTAAGGCAATAACTGTAAAATGAGTTATTCTCTACATTATAGGTTCATGTTAAAAGGACATTTTTTGCAACATGTGGCTAAACGAAAGCACATGTTACTGACATATTGAATCCATTTGCAAAAATGTTGTGCTCCTTTCCTTTTCAAACAGGACTAAACCGCACTCTTTGATTTAGAAAGACAACGAAAGTCAAGTCTCTCAACCTCCTTCTGGTTGACACAGTGGGAACACACCCCCTGCTTTCCCCAGCACTGTGATATGACAGGCATTATTTGGTGCCAAACATGAATGGACTTATAAAGAGAGTTTGTGAAGATACATGGCTCGACAATGCATTACTAGGTATATATCCTTCAATATAAACAAGATTTAAACTAACTGTCCCAGGTCAGACAGTACACTCCTAATTTGTACCATTTGTACAGCATGGGAAAAAAGTAAAAAGAAGAACATTTATTTAGCTTTAGAGCTACATTATGTACTTCGCTGGATGGCAAGCTTGCAGAGTTGCCTGTCAAAGGACATGCCCATATGCTGAGTGTCAGTAGCATGTCTCCAATTCGGTTCTGCTACTCCCATTTCAATTCAGATCTATAATTATCAATACAAAGAGTTCACCAGCTTCTAGAAACTAATCAGCACCATCACAGTTAACTCTCTCGCTGCTTCTAAATTCTGGAACTTGGAAGGAAGAAACAACACTACAAGCTGTAAATCCTTGTAGAGAAAGCTAACATATATGGAGGTGTATTTTCCATTCCATAGAAATATTCCTTTAGAAAAATGTAATGTCTGCTGACCAGTAAATATAGGTGGTTCTTGCTTGCTGTGCACCACCACTTTAGGTGTGCATACTCTGTGTACAATGAGAGACATCATCAGTGCCGTCTAAATACAGCCGATGTATCATACCTGAGGGGACAGCTCCCAGTATGCCAAGGGCAAACTATTCTCCTGGCTTTTAAATCACCATGCCACCCTCTTTTGTATCCTGGCAGCTGTTTGTGTATGTTGTACTTTTTACAGAAGCATCACATTCAGAAAGTTTTAAATCATTTCTCTGTCAAAAGAAATGGCTGAATTTTCCAAGCTGAGATTTCAAGATGTTGGGTAAAGAAGCCCAGCGTTCCCCACCTGACAAGAATTTAGACGGAACATAATTCCACCAGCTGCTGTACTTTGATTTAGTTGAAAAGAAAACCTGTGTTGAAAGAAAGTAGAAAGTGCTAATGGCATAATGAGCGTTGGAGTAAAGCTAGATTTCTAATGCGCAAGTAAATAAACACTTCAATGGCTTGTAAATGCCCCAGGGCAGAAAGAACATCTGATATGTGAGAGCAGCTGGGAGGACAACATTAAACATTCCATTTGCATGTGAGGCTGCTAACGCTCTAGCAATATATGATGACATCACAGCATAAAAGAATGAAAATCGCTGCACTGTGCCACAGTGCCCCATGAAGCAATGTTTAGGTGTCAAGCACCACATTAAAAGGAATTTACTTTCAAAACAACAATGACTAATATTTACTATTAAGGAGCATCTGTGCTTTCAGATTTTAAGACTGGGGCTGAGAAGGGCAAAGTGCCGTGTGCTGTTTGTAAATAAAAATAAATTTTATAGAAAGAAATAGGCCGTTAATTGCACTAAATCCCGAAACATCCTTTTAACCGATTGGCTGGAAAATCTATTGTAAAACTCATGTGTTGGTTATTTGATGGTAGATCTGGCATGATTATATGGCACCAGGGGACTCTATCAGCATGGAAATATCAGAAAAAAAATGAATTCTTCTGTAACAAAAGCCAAATATATCTGCAAAGAAAGGAGATTAAATATGAGTGACAGCAACAACTTATAGGAATTAAAATATTATAAAGAAACATATTTGTAAAGATGCATTCCTTTATTGTGTTGGGATTAATGTTTGCACGGTATTTCTCCCATGTCCTATTTTATTTTCTGTAGCACCCAAGGAAAGTTCACATGCAAATGTAAGAACACATACATGAGTAAAAAAACACAATTCCCGAATGTGTCTCATAGACAGGGGCATATCCGTTAGACAGCTAATTATGGTGACAACACTCACAAAAGTTAGGCCATAATCGGTGAGGGTAAAAATGCAATGCACAGTTAACTTTTATCAATTTCATGTTGACACTTTGTATGGCAGTGTTAAACCCCATGACTTACTATTTAGTGAATAAACCATGTTATTAAAAAATGTGGCGCTGTGCAGCACCTTCAGGGGACAAGAATTACAATCTATCCGGCTGCTGCATAGGCACATGATTCATTGGCACCACAGGGTGTATAACCATTAAAGGAAAGCACCAGACAATGCCACGTTATAAACAGAAATAAATAAATAGAAAAAAAATACATGAATATATAAAAAAAATTACCTTTTCCATGTCTACCATTAGATCAGTCTATCCATTACTATAACTATACCTAAGGGGTAGGAAGCATACATTGCCATTATTTTCATAAATCATAATGTTAAACACATTACATATTGCCTATAGGTGGATAATGCTAGTCCACGATTTTAGATTTATATATAAAATTACCATTTATAGAGTGTCTGCCTCTTTACAATCAGGAAACTTGGCCACATTTAACATTCTTTTTCCAACGCTATATATATGCTATAATATTATGCAATCTTCACGGTGTTCAAGTTGTTTCACCAATTTACTGGTTATGATCCAAATAGACCAAAGACCTGCAGGATTACCTCTGTAGTGAGCTCTGCCCAGACCAGGAAGCTTCTCAGCCAATCCTGATGCTCCCATTATTTTTAATAGCAACTGTGCAAGTCTAATAAAGTAGTTCAGCACTGGGCAGCAAATCCATGCACCACACATGATATATAAATTGATATATAAATCGATATATAAAACAGAAAGAGCTGGGGGTTTAGGGACAGGGACCCCTTTGCACCGTAACCTAAACAATGAGTAGAAGTTGCTATGGAGGTTTGTGTAGCCCTTTAAATCTATATTTAGAGGCACAAACAAAAAGTAAACTAAGAAGTAGATGATCATTAGTGAATACAATACAGTAGCACGTTTTTATATACAATATGAGTTGATTTTGTGAATACCACAAATAGAAAGTAAGTCATATCTGGTCCCAATCTGCCTCCGTGCCTCTTATGTGAGCCATATGACGTGCTGCTGGAAAACATTAGACATGCTTCTGGAAGCTCTCCGCCCAGCTGCTCATTAGAAGCGCATTAGTACATAAGCTCTGTGAGTAGACGGACAAGCCCAAGTTGTACCTTTTGATGTACTTGAAGGTTGGTAAATTTATAGCAGGATAACACAAAGTCCAGCACCTATTTATGAGTTGATCATTTGTCCCAAAACCCCTTAGGTCATTGTATGATCAGAAGTCACCCCTTTGCTGCAGAGAGGGCAGCAATGCTGAGCACAGCCAAGTTAAAAGCATTAATAAAAGTATGACTTATAAATTACTTCATCTTAGTCACCTTTTTTTAAATGGGGTGAGAGAGGCCAGAGTGAATTTAGTTTTTAAGTGGTTTCTGAGATTTGATAGGGTCAAGTTTGAAACATTGCACTCTATAAATCATTTCACACAGGGCTGATTGATGGTGCTGCATCACAGCCACGCCAAATATTGATTTGGGTTTAATTTTGAATTGTTTTTGTATGCTTTAAATAGAATTGTAATAAAAAAAAAAAAAAGTATAATGGTAAAAAGGATTGAGAACAATTAAGTTGAAATGGGTACTTTCTGTGACGTTTAGCACAGTTAAAATGATAATATTTAAAGAAAGACAGTGAATGTCAGAGAGAGAGAAATTGAAAATAAGAGACACAGTGAATCGGCAGAGAGAGAGAAACTGGAAATAAGAGAAATATTAAAAACTAACACTATAGGGTCTAGAATAACTTTATTGCAGTCTGCAGCTGCTGACTCTGCCCCTGATCTGCCTGCTTGGCTAACATCGGAAGTGATTCTCTGATACAATCACAATGCTTTCCCACATTTTTGTCTGAGTTTGTCAAGGAGGCAGATCAGGGGCAGAGCCAGCATAAGCCAAATGCCGCCCTGGCCAATTAGAATCTCCTCATAGAGATACATTGAATCAATGCATAAATACAATAAGCTCTACTTGTTCTGGTGACTATAGTGCCCCTTTAAATAAAAATAAAAAGTAACAGTGAATCGGTAGAGAGAGAGAGAAACTGTAAATAAGAGAAATGGTGAATCGGTAGAGAGAGAGAGAAACTGTAAATAAGAGAAACAGTGAATCGGTAGAGAGAGAGAAACTGTAAATAAGAGAAACAGTGAATCGGTAGAGAGAGAGAGAAACTGTAAATAAGAGAAACAGTAAATCGGTAGAGAGAGAGAAACTGTAAATAAGAGAAACAGTGAATTGGTAGAGAGAGAGAGAAACTGTAAATAAGAGAAACAGTGAATTGGTAGAGAGAGAGAGAAACTGTAAATAAGAGAAACAGTGAATCGGTAGAGAGAGAGAGAGAGAGAGAGAGAAACTGTAAAAAAGAGAAACAGTGAATCGGTAGAGAGAGAGATAGAGAAACTGGAAATAAGAGAAACAGTGAATCGGTAGAGAGAGAGAGAGAAACTGGAAATAAGAGAAACAGTGAATCGGTAGAGAGAGAAACTGGAAATAAGAGAAACAGTAAATCGGTAGAGAGAGAGAAACTGGAAATAAGAGAAACAGTGAATCGGTAGAGAGAGAAACTGGAAATAAGAGAAACAGTGAATCGGTACAGAGAGAGAAACTGGAAATAAGAGAAACAGTGAATCGGTAGAGAGAGAGAGAGAAACTGTAAATAAGAGAAACAGTAAATCGGTAGAGAGACAGAGAGAAACTGTAAATAAGAGAAACAGTGAATCGGTAGAGAGAGAGAATATGTACATCATGTTACACACACATCCAGTCACATAAGATAAATGTAAATGTTTATACTATCTTTACAAAGAGGGCAGAAAAATTGGACTTTACTAAAACATAATTAAAGAGACCTTCACTTTGAAAAAAAGAATTGAGTGACCATAAGTGAAGAGATAACATCAAGCAATATTTAGTTACAAAACATGCCAGAGCAGATAGAAACCTGGAAATCGAGGAACAGTGAATATAGATTCATTTTCTTCAAAGCTTCTATCCCTTGTTAATTTGTTCTGTGCTGTATTAAATACTGTCTTGGGGGGTATTAAATATGAATCTTGTAATTTTGCCAAACTACCTGTTACTTTCTAATGGATTACTTTTTAAACTTAATTTGGGCATTGTAAAAGTCCCACCTGAATGCCAGATTTAATGCAACAAATATATTGTTTTAAAATGTTTCTTTAATGTATTTATAAGAGCTAAAAATAAAAAAAATACAGTGATTATTTTAGTTTATTTGCTTTTGTACATTGTAATGTCCAGTATATGAAAATAATAAAATAGTCAAAAACCTGGCCTTCGTGTTATTAAAATCCTACAGCCATTCCTTTCTCTAGAATAATTTAAAATTTCCATGTTTATAGCTTCAAAATCTACAATATAGCGTTGAGGCATTTCTTCATATTATTTCTTAAGTGACCTTACCAAGGCATACGCATTGATATGTAGATTTAAAAGTACAGAACACTCTGAAATTTACACAAAGATATATTTTCACCTTGATCGTGAAAGATACAATATCTGTTGGGCATGATTTGTGGTGTAATCCTTTAGTGAACGATATAGTTCTGCAGTGCTTCAGAGTCCCTCTACCAATGTTTTAACCGTTATTTGTGATATATATATATATATATATATATATATATATAAGCTGTGTATAGTTATATAGTATCTGGAATATATATTTCCCTATCTAAGTTGTTTTTATTAGTAGGCCTTCTTATTATTGCTTGAGAAGAAGAAAAACCTGTGAACTCAGGGAAATAAAATCTGAATATCAAGATTCATTTTTCATCAGTATTAGATAGCATTGAAATACCCAACTTGATTCCTTTTGAATTAACTGAATCATATTTTATTTTTTTCAATATTGCCTATCTCCATGGCAACCAAGAGCTGTCAGTTCAGTTTTTGACATTTTTCTCATTTGGTAGAATTTCAGAATTGCCATCCTCCCTGCCAACATGTCAGGAACGAGAAAAAAAAAAACTGCATGAGAAATCTAATGGGTGTCTGGTCTGATTGTCCTCACTCGTGGCAGGAAAGACAAAACTGATGAATTGTGAAATATATTCAGAAGGATTCAAGAAAACCAAATGTCTGGGACCCCCTCCGTCCTCACAAACACCTCCTTATTCTCATCTTGTTCTGCTTCAAGCACCAAACATGCTTGCTATGACACTTAGGTTTGTAGAATTTTAAGATTAACAGTGGTATAGTCACCCGATACCCTGCTATGTTTTAGATCTGTCATTAACCTATTGAGTATTATAAGGCCCTTCACCTTGCATGCTTTACAAAATAGATCACTGCAGAACGTATACATCAATACGTTAATAGCTATTTCTGTTTGGGGAAATTAAATATCAGCTTTTTAGGGTTTTTCAGAAATAAATTAAAATGAAAAATACATTTCTGTATATTTAAATATGCACACATTTATAATGTGGCAACCTTGTTGATGTTTAAGGTTATGTTTTTCTTTTTGTTTAAAATTATCAACCATTATATAGAAGAAAAGCTGTGGGTTGGACATTTAAAGCCTAGATGATTAATAAGTTGATTTTTAGATTAGGCTGTTGTTGATTTTTTTTTTTTTTTTTTTTAAACGTGCATATACATTTACATCAAAAAGTACATGCACAGAAACACTGCCTTATTGTTTAACATTATTTATTGACGTTTTATGTTAAAGAGTGGTTTCAATGGTCAAAATCAAGGGGGGAAAAATATTTCTATAACAATTCAGCTGCTTTTTTTATATACTCATTGAACATTCTGCAGTTCTCTGGAATCTAATAATGCAAAATATTCCACAGATATCTGAGATTTCCATCATGTGCTTTGAACATGGGAAAAAATAAATCAAAATTAAGTATTGGATAAAAGCAACATATAAATTAATCAATTTCAATTTAAATGGTTAAAGTTGAGAGCATGCGCTAAAGTGCTATTTTGAGAATGCCCTTGGGAAAAAATGAAAGAAAAAGAAAATCTTAAATTACATTCATTAACATTCTAACTGCACAAGGTAACAATATTAGAAAGTATATCACATTTAAGCCTACCAGACAGTTTCATTGATATATGAGCTGTAACAATAACTATTACTGTTCAAACTGTGTTGGATCTGGCAGGTAAAATTCCATTGCTGTCTGTCTTTTATTTTTTTAAACACAAACTATTTAAACATTCCTGTTTTTTTGTAATCAATGTCAGGAAGACCTTTCGTAGATATTACTAGGACGTGTTTGATGGTCTGCATCTTACAGAATAAGCATTAATATCAGAGTGCACCGAAAGATTTATTTCACTAATCATGTACACCTTGCTCTTCGCACAGATTACCCTGTGCCCTTAAGTCATTGGATCATACAGTATATCGTATAAACCCCATACAATATGGAAAACCCTGATATATCATTTATATTCAGCTTAAGCCAAGGACATAAATATTAAATAATGTGTCAGCAACATAGAAGCAGCTGAAAATACACAGTAGGAAAGCTTCAATATTCATATACATTAGCCTATTTAAATCAATAACATTTATTTGAAAATGGGTCAGCTTTCCTAAATGCCCAGCTTCCTTAATTCTGGTTACCTGCATTATCAAAATTGGCTTTGAAAAATTATTTCTTTCAAAATAATGTTAAATGAATAAGCAAATGTTATTAGGTATATGTTCTTTCTTATGTATAAATATGTACCTAAATTCTCACGCAAAAAAAATAAATAAACACAAACACATAAAAACAAGCTACAATATTCTTCCCATATCAGCTTTGCCAGATGTATGATTGTAAAAATAAAAATAAAAAGAGCATCTCTGAAAAAATATATATTTCACTCTTAAGAAAAAAGCAAAATAAATAAATAAATATGTCTGCAATGACAGACAGACACTGCGTTATATTATAGACCTTATTCATTCAATTCTTAGAACTCAGTCAGAGTTGGAATCCAGACATCAAAGATTATTCATATTTTTTTTTAACCAGCCAAGATTTTTTGCTCTGGGGTTTTTGTTTTTTTCTACCGCATGTAAGTGTGTATATATAATACACACACACGCGCGCACAACATCCATCTATGTGAATTTCCTGACATTTATGTATTTTCTCTCTCTGTGAAATCTATGTATTTGAAGGATTGGTACTATTTGCTGTAATATACATTCTGTTTTTATGTTTCACTTTGCAGAATTACCTAAGGCAGTACTAAATAAAAGACTGACTCAGTCACTGTTTGTTCCTGCTTTTAAGTATTATAGGATGTACCATGCCCAAAAGTAACTATCTTCACATAAATGTCTGCCTGATATTTATACTACCATATTTAACCTGCATCAATTTCATTGTACGGTGATGATTTTGTTTTTGAAATATAAAAGTAACTCTCCTCATTAAAATCTCTTAACCAATGCTTTATAATGATAGCAGAAAGTATCCATTCCTTTCTGCTACATCTATATCCCCTGAGGAAGTCACCACAGTGACTATGAAGTAAACGCGTATGTGGATACTATTCTTTTGGACTTTAAAACATTATGCTAGTGATATACAGCTGTATAAGCTGCTATAGTCCATTTGTTATTTTTATTTATTTTATTTTTTTATTTTGTGTACCTCCATTTTGGGATCTCTCTCTACTTTCATCTGGAGACCCGGCCATTACTTCATTATGGAGATATGCTGTCTAACTTCTGATTTCTTGTAAGTGCAATATTTGGAATAAATCTTGTTATTTTTATACAATCTGCACTATCTATAGTTTTTCTTTTGTTCCTGAGCTAAAGGAAAAAGGGATATTTTATTCCTGAGCTGAAGAAAAAGTGATATTGTCAGTCCTCGCCATATATATTCGACCTTCAATGTGGAAAGTACCTCTGACAGGGTGACAGGCGTGATTACTACTCCCTTCTTGTAAGTTCTCTACCACGTGCAAATCCATTTTTGCCTAACTTACTTCACTATATTTTGTATTTTGCTATTTTATAGATTCCACGTTCATTTTCAGCCATATTCAGGTTGTATTGTTTCCAACCACCCTCTATCTGTATATATCACATTTGGGTTTCTATATATACGTCCTTGTGTTTATCCTATTTAATGATTGACACCTGCTTTTAGACGGTTTTTGGTTTGTTGAGTCAATTCATGAAAATGTGAATTTCCGAAAGGATCACTATAGGGTCAGGAACACAAACATGTATTCCTGACCCTATAGTGTTAAAACCACCATCTAGCCCCCCTGGGCCCGTCATGCCTCCATAAATATAACAAAATCTTACTGTTTTCAAGCCAAAAGCTGTAGCTCTGCATGCTGTTTGCCTCAAAAAAAGACAAGCAGTCTGCTGACATCATCAGAAGTGGTAGCCTAATCCAATCACAGTGCTTCCCCATAGGATTGGCTGACTGACAAGGAGGCAGATCAGAGGTAGAGCCAGCATGATTCAAAAACACAGCCCTGGCCAATCAGCATCTCCTCATAGAGATGAATTGAATCAATGAATCTCTATGAGGAAAGTTCAGTGTCTGCATGCAGAGGGAGGAGACACTGAATGTTTGGATGCATTTTAGGCAGCCATGACCCAGGAAGGATCTCTAACAGTGAGAAGTGGCCAGTGAAGTTATTACTAGGCTGTAATGTAAACACTGCCCCTGATCTGCCTCTTTGCCAATCCTATGGGGAAGCATTGTGATTGGATCAGGCTACCACTTCTGATGATGTCAGCAGACTGCTTGTCTTTTTTTGAGGCAAACAGCATGCAGAGCTACAGCTTTTGGCTTGAAAACAGTAAGATTTTGTTATATTTATGGAGGCATGAGGGGCCCAGGGGGGCTAGATGGTGGTTTTAACACTATAGGGTCAGGAATACATGTTTGTGTTCCTGACCCTATAGTGATCCTTTAACAATAAGACACCGAGACAGAAAAAAAGTAGCAGCAAGCAGAAAAAGAGAGTCCTTTTGAAACTGCTGATCAATGTAATGGAGAGCAGGACGGTAACGATGCTCTTACTCCAAAGAACATTAAGAAGAAAAAGCAAAAAAAGAGCAAAGCTGAAGATATAACAGAGCAAGAAGCATTTTATAGCATCTGTTTGGCACTTCAGTTAAAACCAGATATGACGGTAATGTGGGAGAAATAACTGCACAATAAAATCCTAGGTATTCAAACAGAACGCAGGAATATTGAAGTTATTAAAGTTATTCTTTATTTATATATTGACTGTTTGACTAGTTAAGGGCATATATGAACATTCTAGAGAACCATAACCACTGCAGCCCATTGTGTATATACAAAGAGTCTGTGGGCACAAAAACCTCTAACCTTGTACATTGTTTAACCATCTACTATGTGTTAGCTTTTAAACATTAGGGTCACCTTTTAAAAGGCTCAAAAAAATGGAATTGATCAGCAAAATGGCCAAGTTTTAGGCAACAGGAGAACACTGGATTTAGTCAAACCCAAAATGCACCCAAAGACTCTTTTCTCATAACTGCAAACAATAAGGTTTTAAGCATGCTTTTTAAACACATTGGAAAAGTGCAGGGCAGCTCCAGCCTGAATAGACCCTTTAACATGTAATCCTAATTCTCAGACCAAAACAAACTGTGCAGATAGAGAGAAGAAAGATGTGATAGGTATGTATACGAATGTCTGTCCATCAGTATGGAATTCATATAATAGTGGGTGCAATAAAATACAATATGTAACAGTAACCATGACCGATCAAACTGCTATTTAAAAAAAAAAAAAAAAAAAAATATTTCTCATATTTTTTAGATTGTTTATTCAACTATGATGTTTACAAAAACGAAATGGTTTTGGGCTGCTTGTGATGATTCGGGTTTTACAAGATTCCTTGCCAGCTGGAGGGGATGCAGACAGCCTTTGGCATTTAAGTAAGGACCTGCTAAATACATGAAACAGATCTGCAATCTTGTCCTGTGTTTTGAAGAAATGAGTTTGATTGTTTATAAAGACCAGGATAAGCGGTCTGAAAATCGTCTTTCCTGACATAAGTTCTTTGTCTGAAAGATTATTTTGGAACCATATGTGCACACAAGTGTAATGTTTTTACAAAAAAAAACATTTTATCCAACCAAGAGCCTTAAAACGAACACATGCCTAATAAAAAAAAGAAAAAATATAGAATACAATACGTTTAATGACAGAGCTATATACATCATCCACATGTTCAAGAGGGAAACATATATTAAATGTCCGTTGCTGAGTAAAACATGATATGTTTCATAACATCCATAAAATGCAAGGATTCATATGAAAATTAAATGGGCAGACAGAGTTTAGATAGATGAACAGACAGAAGGTTTGGCTAGATGGATGGTAGGATGGACAGGTGAAGGGATGGATTAAATGATAGACAGATAAATGAAAGTATATGTAAAGGTACACACTGATTAGCTACAACATTAAAGCCACTGACAGGTGAAGTGAATACCATTGCTTATATTATTAAAATGACACATGTCAATGGGTGGCATATATTGGGCAGCAAGTGAACAGTCACTTCTTGAATTTTAAAGTTCTTTACTTTTGTTATTTACTGCACCTTGAATTCTACATACTGCGCCATTATTCTACCTCTCTTGTATTTCCATATACTGAACAGTCAACACCAGAAGCACCTACCTCCACCAAGAAACCCTATCAAGTATCCCCGACTATCCACTGGTATCCTAGCGATATTTTACTGGACTGTTCTCCTCCCTTTGGTGCAGCCCTTATACATCTTTTTCTCTATCTGTGTTTATTCACTGAAGGACTTGAGGGGTTTCCTTCGTTTGGGTTGCTGCCTACCTCTACTAATTGTGTGTTAATTAGCGCTGAATTCTTTCCTTTTCAGTTTTAATGTTGTGGCTGATCAGTCAGTGTATGACTCCATTTAATCTGAAAGACAAATATGGCAATAAAGCATTATTCCAAATATGGCAATAAAGCATTACTCAAACCCTATTTAATTAACATGCTTTAATTTAGAATGCCCTGTTGGGCATTAGTAATTTGGTCCCATTTATATTTAGAAAACCCTGTAAAATAAGCATAAACGTATAAAACAGTGCCAGGAGAAGCTCCCTTTGATGGTTTTCCACATCACTGCTTCTCTCACAAGGTCCAATCAAATACTTCTCATAGTGAAGCACTTGATTGGCCTGTTCTCACAGTTCAGAGAGCATGTGCACGCTATAAGCCAAGGAGGGCACTGACAACAGATCCATGGAGCACATTCTACCTTTCTCACCAACTGGGACTTGGATACACCTATGTATCAACATATCCTCACGCTTACTGTATAACTTCATAAAAAAAAATCAACATACCTGTTATTAGCGATAATTATTTTATGTCTATTGGAAAATGGACTGTATCTCCTCTATTATAAAAATTGACACATGGAAACCCCCCATTTTATTCCATATATTACATCTACACAAGCCAAATTGTGGATTGGCACATTGAAATACCCTGATCTGTGATTTACTCTGATTGTATCAAGATGTGCCTTCTTTATATTATATTCCCACTGAACTGGACTCTGAGGGGTGAATTGAAAGCTCCTTCATTTAAAGAAAAATTTGTGTTGGCAATACATGACACTCACTACAAAACTGTTGAAAACGTGTAGATTTTGAAAGAGCAGCAACTCACTTGTGAGTCAAGGTTGTGTGCTAAAAAACAAACAAACAAACAAAAAAGCTCTTTGGAGAGCCAGAAATTGTGATCACGAAGAAAACTTCATTCCACAGTTAAGATAGATGACGCATTGACTTTTGTATTCTATTCCATCCTGGATTAGAAAATAACTACATTTAATTCTGGGTGGGATAGAATTCAACAGTCAGTGTGCAAATTATGGCTAATTTTGCAATCAGGTCCAGATTTAAAGAATGCCTATCATTCTTTTATCACGACAAGAAACGTTCCCAATATGAGGGACCTTTTAGTACATAGCCATTTTTAACCTGAGAAAAAGAAACATCAATGTGGCTTTCACCTCTTATGAAGGTCTATAGATGTGCAAATTGAACAGCATGCTCATACATCATACATCCTTCGTAACATCATAACCAAACATATTCACAATATAGACGCCTTCATGAACTGCCACTCCACTCATTTGTTACACCCTCTTACAATCAATATGGCTTCTCTTAAAGGAACACTATAAGGTCAGGAACAAAAACATGTCCCACCCCAGATCTGCCTCTTAGCTGACATCAATAGAATTTATGATTTTTAGCCAATCGAAGGCTTTCCCATAGGGAAATCGTCAAGGAGGCGGAGCCAAACGCCAACTTGGCCAATCAGCATCTCCTCATAGAGATGAATTGAATCAATGAATCTCTATGAGGAAAGTTCAGTGTCTGCATGCAGAGGGAGGAGACACTGAATGTTTGGATGCATTTTAGGCAGCCATGACCCAGGAAAAATCTCTAACAGTGAGAAGTGGCCAGTGAAGTTATTACTAGGCTGTAATGTAAACACTGCCCCTGATCTGCCTCTTTGCCAATCCTATGGGGAAGCATTGTGATTGGATCAGGCTAGTCACAGACATAAGAATATACCAGGAATGCAACATGGACAGAGAGCTCCTGTTTGCTAGATGGTTGTAGCATGGTTTTCCACATCACATGCTGTGACTCTCACAAAGGTCCAATCAAATCACTTCTCATAGCTGAAGCACCTCTGATTTGGCCTTTTGGTATCTGAAGCACCTATTTATGGTTAAGAAGGGATAAGGAGCCGCATGTGCACGCTATAAGCCAAGGAGGGCACTGACAACATATGTAATTTTTACACAAAATCGACATTAGGCAGCCCAGAATAGATTAACTAAAGAAAACAATGTACCGTTCCAGTTCTTGCTTTCTTTTATGCTTATTAATCGGGGAAAGACCAACAACTGGAGCAGATGGATACACGGAAATGTATCACATTCGTCTGCATTATTATGTAATTTTATTTTGAAATATTCTGACTTCATAAAAAAAAATCAACATTCCCTATTCAATCCGCTATATTAAAATAAGAGAGTTAATGTTTGTGATGCTACGATGAATGCCATGCTCCTGGAAACGTTGGAAAGATGGAAGAACTCAGTGCAGCACTTATAAAAGCAAAATATCTATTATAAAAAAGCATTGCAATAAAATAAAAAGAGTCTACAAACAATACAAAAAGAATGTAAAAGTGAAAACATTTCCAACATAAGTTTTTTGCTTCTTTCTACTGTATTCCTCATTATTATTTATCTAATGGGACATTCTTTAAATAATTTCAGCCAATGTACACTGTCTAATCACAACAAAATGTCTATCCCTCAAATTTCTATGCTGTTCAACTGATATTTACCTCCTCTGAACTGAAAGACTTATAATAATAATTTTGTTCAGGAGAAATAGAAACTTATTTCAACCAAACATTAATATATGAGCATAATTTACTCTGTGTCGAATGATGAGCAATGGTCTGCCGACATATGTTTATGTTTCAAAATGGCCATACGCATCACTAAAGCTCCCGGACTTAGGGACAAAAAATAAGAAATATTGTGAAATTGAGTTAGACAGAGAAGTCCCGAAATCCAAGCATGCGCACAAGCGGGCTCTGTGTACAAACAGTATTTTTACAATATTGCAGCCCCCCCAAAGACCCAGGACGATGGGGATATCACTCCTTCGCAGAAACACCTTACCCTGAGCAATATTGGTTTGAGCGCTTGTGGTAAGGCCACAGCACACAGCACAAGATAAAAAGCAGCATACAGGAGCAGAATGTCCTTAGAAATACCCTAAGCAATGTTTGTAGCGTTTGGGCGCACACTGGCCCATTACAAGAGAACACGTAAACAGGATGAGCAGAAATGGAGCAAGATATAGTACTGAAGGAATTACAAACTGAATACCCAGCATCTTGCACCCTAAAGGACATTGTAAACCAGTGGCCCAGGTGAGCCGAATAAGAGTCTTCCTCTGCTGAGAAAAAGGTATTTCCTACACCTTGTATCAGAGGGCTGGTCCGACATTTCCACTGACAAATTACTAAGCAGCAGGGGGACCCATACATTCTGGGCAGCGGCTTCATACGCCCTGCTGGGAGTGCAAACTTGGCACCTACCCCCAGATGAATTTGTAGGCTATCTGACGCCTCTGGTGTCCCGATTGATGATGGCACTGTCTGTCATGACAGGACTCATTCAAACCACCTGACAGTGGCTGCCCGGCTTCATCAGAGTTACGTGTATCTGCCTGCTATCAATCACTTGAGCTTAGTACCCAGTGGCACAAATATTCAAGTTCCGATTGAAAGCTTTATGGTTCCATTTCATATATTATGTTACAATAATAAATTGACCAGCTTATATCCATTACACTAATTGAATCTAGAGCATTTCCCCAAATTCAACAATTTTGTACACTTATACCTGACTCTGCCAGCCAGTAACACATTCGAACATACCTACCAATTCCTATTGCAACACTATGCAAAGAGTATAAGCTTGCACTCTATATTGAAAAATGTGCATTAGCTGCACCATTGTGCTTTGCTGAAATGCATATACTGGCTAGTTGTGGCATTGAGCGTCACTTGTATGTGAAATCTCTATGCACACAAAATAATACAAAAAGAAAAGAAAAAGATTGTCCCCTTAGTGACCAGACATTTTACAAAAAGATCTTACCATTAAGAGACCAGAGCACTGTTTTGTACAATTTCTGAACAGTGGTTTCTGTTTAGCAGATAATTTTCAATCTTCAACCATTTACTGAGAACACATTTAATAACCTTTGTCTGCCATTAAAATGGTCTTTGCAAAGATACCATGATGTTTCAGTGATACATAAGTTGCGTATAAAACAAAATATAAAATGCTGGAACTCAATTTGTACAAAGAACCCACTTTTTCTAACTTTGACCCCCAAATATGCTCAAACGTCATCTACAATGGCCAAAGATAGCATTTATTTCTGTTTGTGGAAAAATGCAAATAAACTAACATGATTGCTAATTTTGGCCAGGATTTGTGACTAAGTGGCTACTAAAAAAGACTGTATTTACCCCATTTTGAACACCATGGGTTGTCTACTTTTGCAAATTGTATGCCATGATTGGGTACATTTTCATTTCTGGATCCAATCTGGTAAATTGGAAAAGGGGAAAGAGAATTATTTGACCTTGTAACTTTCCAAAAACCCATAAAACCAGTACATGGGGGGAGAGAGGGGGAAAGAGGAGGGGGTACTATTGTACACGTGAGAAATCCCTGAACACAAATATTTATTGCAGTAAAAGCTAACAGTATTATGAATTTACTGTTAAAATGCCATGAAGAACTTGAAAAATATATAACATTTCTTAATTTCTCAAACTTTCTTTTAGCTTTTATTCATACTAACTCCTTAAAGACCGCGGACGTACTAGGCACATCCAACAAAAACGGTCCTTAAAGCACATATGAGCCATCCTATGCACTTGCCCGATCGCTGTCGTTCCCCCACCGGCAATCATTGTTGTTCACGGTCTGGGGGGAATGCAGGTCCTCTGCAAATTGATCTAAACTCAATCATTAAAGTTAAAACAAATTAATAAATGGAATGATTAATATTACACTTAAATTACACATGTCACTATATATTAATAAGTAAATAAAAGTAAATAAAAAATATTTAATAAATATAAATAAAAATATATATATATAATATCAAAATACAATTAGAATAAAATTGTATATGTCACTTGATCCTGAGGAAGGTCCCTGTGTGGACCGAAACATACGATCTAACCTTTTTTAAAGGAATAAAGAGTATTCATTTATAAGACCGTGAGTGCAGCTCATACTTGGACAGTTTGATATATATATATATATATATATATATATATATATATATATATATAGTTATATATATGTAAAAAACAGATACAATTTGTATCTTGTCTCTACTTTAACACTATATATATATATATATATATATATTTGTGGTCGTGGCAATATAGCCGTATATGGAAACATAGCATATAATAACATATCAATACTTGGAATTAGTCGGTTGTGGTGTGCCGAAACCGACAGAGGAGTAGGCCTGTAAAAGTGGGCCCACCTTAGAGGGTGTTTGTAATAGAGGGAGTGGTGGGTGGGTTGACTCGCCAGACCATTACGGTAATGTGGGAGTGGATTGGCAGCCTTTTATAGGGAAACCAAGCCCCTCCCACAACTACAGGCCAAGCCTTTTAATTTGTGGTCGTGGCAATATAGCCGTATATGGAAACATAGCATATAATAACATATCAATACTTGGAATTAGTCGGTTGTGGTGTGCCGAAACCGACAGAGGAGTAGGCCTGTAAAAGTGGGCAAAAATAAATTATCATAAGACATAATACGTTGACCAAAATCTTTATTTAGATAAGTCACAGAAAGCTAGTCTTAATTCTTTAACAGGATTGGGTATGTAAAGGTATAAGCGGAAGATTTCCAGCGTCCCATTGTTTTGATGATTGCGGAGGAATGTGGTTAGCAGAAGCTGTAGATGCTGCTCCGATTCGAAAAGAATGACCCGAAAATTGACTAGGGTTCAAGCCGAGTCTAGTCAACAGCAGTCTTACATAGAGCATAAACTTTGCTGTAGTTAGAACGTTACCGTGCAGTTCTAGCAAAGGTTGTAATGGTTGTTTGTGGAGTGATAGTAGATAATTGTCAAAATTTTGTACAGGGCACCATTTGTTATGAGTAGGGTATAAGGGGATCGTAACGGTATGACCTATGGTGCTGGTTTTTGAGTGTTTTAGCGTGAGTAGGTAATGGTCGTTCTGTTTCGCTAAGTCCATAGTTCTTAGGTAATCAGGGGACGTGATAGTCCTAGTTGTGAATTCGTTGGGACGGAGGAATCCATAAAAAGCAAGATATATGGCTGATTTTATTACCGTGTTTGTCCGGGGCTCAAAAGGAGAGGAATCTAACAAGTTGACTAGTGCATGAAATATATGGTTATCAATAGGTAGTCGTTTCCCGGGGATATGTGTATCTAATTTCTTAATGCCTCTAAGAACTGTCTTTTGATATGAGGACAGGAAACTCGTGGCGTTGGGTTGTTGATATCTCCTCCGCAGTTATCGGGTAGGTTCTGGTCCACGATCTGGCCTAACTACCACCCCATTTTCCAGATATTTACTTATCATCTTATACCTACAGGTCAACTACCCGACAAATATCACAGTTACGTCATTGAGAGATCAGCCTGACTCACTTTCAGGTACTACGCCAGAACCCAATATACCCTAAAATATTGAGGGGTACTGGTCCCAGGTTAGGTGGCCCAATTAGTTAAAATATTTCTGGTCTTAATCCATAGGCTAGTGGTCCCGCGAGGCCAACATCCCTAACCTCACACTCGAAGGTAATACGTCCCTCGAGCCAAATCATAGCTAGCCGCCTCGCATCAATATACAGAGAGGGCCTCACCTGTCACTCCCAATCTTTCTTATGCTTTAAATGACACCGAGAGGCCTACACCCCGCCACAACGTTCGGTGGCCTCAATCTTCCCCTCGGGCCCACGCATAGATAGTGCCTCTCAAGCCGCTTGGCAACTAGCAGGGTCTCATCTGTCACTCTCAAAAGAAGTTTAATTGTTTCACCGCTTGGTATTTAGCTAGCCCACCAGTACCCACCCACAATACATTTTATATGACTGACTGTTTATATTTATAATTTCAGTTATGTCACTAACGCCTGATATCCCTGAAGAACTATCACTACCTAGCACACCCGCTAGGCCTGCCACCCCTGTTCCGGGTACAGACGTGAATAGCCCTGCATCCCTTAGATCGTGGACCATACCACGTCTTACAGCTGAACTAAGAAGACGCTGCATCCCTTTCCCGGCTACAGCTAGGAAGGTGGAGTTGTATAGGCTATTATACACTACCACTGACAACTCCGAGGCAGGGGAAGGCCCTAGCGGATCGCAAATGCCAGCATTTCATGCTATGATGACGTCCCTTATGGCATCCATAGGGACAATCAGCGACAGGCTGGACAAATTGGAGGCCGGTAGTGTTACTCAGTCCACAACAAATGTAACGGTCACCACTCAGCCTCTTGCTAATACCTTACCCGGTAATACCCTGGCAGCTACGGCTGATATAGAATCTATTGATCCTTCACACATGGTCCCAGCTCACCTTAAAAAGGACATTCTGGAAGGCAAGGACGTTAACCTAGCTTCATTGCTCATTGCCTCCCAGGATGTCCTTGAGAACAGGACCTTTGCTTGTGGGGATGTTTCCGTAGTCCTTAGAGCTAGAGACCCTCGCCTAAACAAAAAATTGAACATCCCGGAATTTGTATTAGGGTTTGGTATCTATAGGGATGTATATTGCACCGTATACCCAGGGAAAAGAGCCGAGCTGGATACGTACATGCACAAGTTGGTGGATCTGGGACACAAATACGGTGGTACAGCATTTTACGATTACCATCGTTCCTTCTCTGCAAAAGTGGCAGCAGCTCTGGCTCAGTTCAACTTAAACATCAATTGGAGCAAGTTGGACACTGAGCTATTCTGTAGGCACTTTGCAGGCCTCAGGCCCCCAACTTGTGCAGTATGCTCATCAGCAACCCACAGCACAAATTTCTGCCCTAATACAGCTGAGGTAGAACAAAACCAAGCAGCAACTAACCCCCCAAGAACAAACAAAGGTTTGAAAGACAAACTAGGAAGAGATGTTGTCTTCTTAGGGAAATCCCAAGTATGTAACAATTTTAATGCTGGCAATTGTGGTTTTAGTTCCTGTAGACTAATGCATGTTTGTTCACATTGTTTCAGGGCTCATTCCAAGACAATGTGCCCAAATAAAGCTTTCCCAAAACCCTATCTCACATGCGTGAACCTCAGCTTATTCACCGATTTGCTACGTCTACACCCATCACGATACTTCAGCGACTATCTCATAACAGGATTATCGGAGGGATTTCACACAGGGTTGATACATTTACCTACAGGCACACTGGAATGTGACAACTTACTTTCCACACGGGATGACCCACAGCTGGCGAGGGAAACAAGGTTTTTTGCTGGGTCCATTCCTTTCACCACCCTTCAATTCTTGGAGAACCAATCCCATTGGGATTGTCACGGGGAAAAACTCACTTAAACCCAGGCTGATCATTGATTTATCCGCACCACATTCCTCCACGGTCTCTAGCCTAAATTCACTGATACCATCTGAAGAGTTTTTCACTACATTACGCCACTATCGACCATGCCATCGGGGCTATCATTAAAGCTGGCACAGGGGCATGGTTAAGCAAAACGGATGTAGTGAATGCCTTCAAACTACTGCCTATGCACCCTACACTTTGGCACCTTCACGGCATTAAATGGTAAGGGTTATACTATTTCTTCACTCCTCTCACTTTTGGCTCTAAGAGCAGCCCGCGTATTTTCGACACATTTGCAGAGGCTTTATGTTGGTTGTTGCTAAATGTTTACAAATGTCCCTCTGTGATTCACTATTTAGACGATTTCCTCACAATTGAGAACAACACAAGTCCACCCACAAGTTTAAAAAACATGTTGGTATTATTTGAGTCACTTTCTGTTCCAGTCTCCCCACACAAGACCCTGATAATGGATTGTTTGTGGAGTGATATTGTAGATAATTATCAAAATTTTGAATCATTCCCCAGAGGCACCATTTCAGTTATGAGTAGAGGATTTTTTACAAGTGGGATCGTAACGGTATGACCTATGGCTGGTGGGGCCATGGTAACTGGGGAAATCACTAACGTGTTCAGAAGAATCAACGTTATTCGAATTGTAATCGTGGCTGCGGTTTTACCTGGGCCGCCAGAATCCGGTCAAACAACAATATATATTGTGAAACATGGCTAGTGAAAATATTGTAATAAAGGCCGGTCATCATCCCTGGTCTTATGAGGTAAGATCCACTCAATGGAAGACACCACTTGTCTTCAATAGATATACACAGAAAAATAGGGGACAATCTGCTAAATACAAATAAAAAACATAGCATATAACTGTGTGGAGACTGGTGTTGATGTGTGATCACAAATGGTCACTCACAATTTTGAAGAATTAAGATAGCCTTGAATGATGTCTTTGTGAAGTTAGAGCAGCTTTAAATGGTGTTATTCAATATCCAGTATATTGTCTCTCCTCACATATTCATCAGCGAATAGATATGTGTGTCTCAAAAAGAGAAAATGTACAAAAATGTAGTGCACTTCCAGAATATGATAAAAAATATATTTAATGACTTACATTTAGGTATAAAACAAACAGCATGTCACCATACACGTCCTACGCGTTTCGTCCTAAAATTGGACTTCCTCAGGGACTTGGTGTAATAAAGTGCAATCAGAAATAGCAGCAATAATGACAATATCCCCCCCACAGTCCTTTATATATACCCCCATGTAATATTTAAGATCTTTCAGATGGTGTTCGATTTTCTTTTCGGCGGTATGGGACCGAGTGACGTCATCGCGTGCGCTGCGTGCGTTCCAACTTGCGTTCCACAGACCCGGAAGTGGGTCGCGATCGTCTGTTTCTTTCTCCTATTCTGATGCATTAACTCAGAGCATATATAGGCAGATGGATAAAACGGAGAGGGGAGGGACGGACAATTAAAAAGATATACTCTGGACGGCACTACAAACCGAATAAAAAATTTACATTCTCAATGTAATCTATAGTTATGGACACACATTTATATACATATATGTATCCCATTCTCATTGAGTACAAACTTTATAAAACATTTTCTCACATATTTGTCACACACATTCCCTTCATATGATTTATATGGAAATAGCATCTTATTCCATAGAATGCATGAATAATAATATAATAATCTAACATTTTTAGAAGATTATAAAATATATAACAATATATAACAAACAATATACATACATATATGATATATAGACATTAATATAAGTGATATGACCCATTTATATTGCACTCTTTATCCCATTCTTAAAGGTAAATAAAGTAAATTTATAACTCAAAACAAAAATAAATAAATATAATAAAAACTAATAATGATAAAAAATAATTAATAATAAAAATAAGAATGAAAATAAAATAAAAATAAAAATAAAAATGAAAATAAAAAAAATAATAATAAATAAATAAAAATAAAAATAAAAAATAAAAATATAATATACAAAAATTATTATAAAAGATCCTTAATTTATCGAATGAGAGAAAGGTGCAGTATTTTCCCAAACATCAGGATGTAGATTAGGTGGTTCTCTCAATCTTCAAAGAAACTCCATAAATCAATGTCTAAATTTAAACCAAAAGGTTGGAGTGTTTTTAGTTTGTTGATCCAAAAAGTCTCTCTTTGAGAGAGCTTTTTGGTTAAATTTCCTCCTCTCCAATATGGGTCCACATGTTCTATGCCCAAAAAAGTGAAACTTTGCCAATCAAATTTATTGCAAGTATTGCAATGTAATGGCACTATATGTTTAACTGATTTTTTTCTTATATTATTTTGGTGTTCTAAAATTCTCTCTTTTAACTTCCTACATGTTCTCCCCACGTACTGTTTCCCACACGGGCATTGTAACATGTATACCACATTTCTCGTATTGCAATTTATATTAGATTTGATTTTAAATTTCTCCTTTGTAGTGAAACTCATAAATTCTTTTTTTTTGAACAAATTTTTTATTTTTACAAGCCTTGCAAGAATTGCAAGGGTTGAAACCACTGATGTTTGGGGTCACACCCTTACGTGGAATTTTCAAAGCATAACTTGGTGCTAATACATTTTTTAAATTTTTTGTTCTCCTAAAAATAACTGGTATTTTTTTTGGCAATACTTTGCCCAAAATAGGATCCTGACATAAAATGTTCCAGTGTTTATTAAGAACCTTTTTTATTTTCCAGTGTTGAATGTTATACTGAGTCGTAAAAGAAAAATTATAATTATCCTTAGAATGTCTTTTGGGATTAGATGTCATTAGGTCTCTTCTATTTCTTTTTCCTATTTCTTTAATTTCTTTATCTAACAATGTTGTTTCATATTTCTTTGCCACAAATTTATTTTTTAAATGTTCAGCCTGTTCTCTATAGTCTGAGTCCTTCGTACAATTTCTTCTCACTCGTATTAGTTGGCTTTTTGGTATAGTTTCCAACCGCTTATCTTTGTGACAACTTTTTCTATGGATAAAGCTGTTACCCTCTGTTTTTTAAAAAAAACATTTGGATTGAATCTGATTATTTTCAATAGAGAGACTTAAATCAAGGAAATTAATAGTGGTGATGTTTATTTCATGTGTAAATTTTAAACCATAATCATTTTGATGAATGTAATCAATAAATGATAACAAATCTTCATGTGTACCTCGCCAGATCAAAATTATGTCGTCAATGAAACGTTTCCATAGGACCAGGTTCGCCGCCCAGCCATGCCCACCCCACACATGTTTGGACTCCCAGTCCCGCATGTATATGTTTGCATAGCTGGGGGCGAACCTGGTCCCCATGGTTGTACCTGTGGTTTGAAGGTAAAATGAATCATCAAAATAAAAATAATTATGTTTGAGGATATAATGGATACTATTTAAAATAAAATTTCTGAAATTTAATGATATACTTTCATCTTTCTCCATAATCTGTTCCACTGCTGCTAAACCTTTGTTATGTTTTATTATTGTATATAATGACGTAACGTCTATGGTCGCCCAGATATAGTCGGGGTCCCAAGTTACACCCTCCAAAATTCTTAAAATGTGTGCAGTGTCTTTCAAATAAGAAGATGCTTCTTGTGCATATTTTTGGAGATGGTAGTCCACAAATTCAGATAAGTGAGCAGATACAGAGTTAATGCCACTGATAATTGGCCTACCTGGGGGGGTTATTGGATTTTTATGTAACTTAGGGAGAAAGTAGAAAATAGGTATTATTGGAAAATTATTAAAAAGATATTCTTTATTGTTTTTGGAAATTATATCATTTTTATAAGCTTGATTTAATATGTATCCCAAGATGGTGTTAAATTTTTTTGTTGGATCTCCTGTAAGTTTGATATAAGTTTCTATATCTCCCAAAATTCTATTTGCCTCCTTCATATAATATTCTTTTGTCATAATGACTATCGCTCCTCCTTTGTCGGCTACCTTTATTACTATGGTGTCCATCTTTTGTAATTTAGTTATACTTTCTGATTCTTCTTTACTCATATTATATTTATTTTCTCCTAAGTTTTTTTCTTTTTCCAATTTTTCTAAATCATGGCACACCATATTATTGAAAGTTTCTAAGAAGGAGCCTCTATCCCCTACTGGATAGAACTGTGATTTCTTTTTAAATTGTTTTTGTTCTAAAATAGTATGATCTATATTTTTTGGGGATATATTTTCTTCTATCTCTCTTTTTAAGAAAAACCTTTTTAATGTCATTTTGCGGATGTATTTCTGAACATCAATATATGTATTAAAAAAATTCATTTTTTGATTCGGGGCAAATTTTAAACCCTTGCTTAAGGCTTTTAAATCGATATGGCTTAACTCTATATCTGTTAAATTGTGGATTCCATATTGTTTCTCTAATATCTTTGTCTCAGGGAGTCCTCTCTCCTTGGATTCTCCTCTATTCTTTTTCTTTTGGGGGGAGTTGCGTGAATATCTGGTGTGATTTCCTGGTGATTGTGACGTGGTTTGAAAAATTGGGTTATTCTCCCATCTCTGTGATGGGACCCTCCCTCTAAAAAAAGATTTTCTCTTTCTTCTGGATGTTCCAGGCTAGTTCTTGTTGCTTGGGCATACGATCTCCTAGGGGGGGAGTCACATCGATTTGGGGAAATCAGTTCTCTCCTACCTTTTGGTTGGAAAGAATTTTGAGTTTGTGCATTATTATTTGAAGTGAATGTTTTTCGTCTCCTGATAAGTGGACTTTGTGTGTGGTTATTAGAATGTCTTCTATTTTTAACAGGTGAATTTCGTGTGTGATTAATTGAAAAGTTGCTTGTTTGCATAGGTGAAGTGTTTCTTTTATAGATATTTTTATTTTTATTTGTATTTATTTATTATTTTTTATTTTCATTTTTATTTTTATTTTATTTTCATTCTTATTTTTATTATTAATTATTTTTTATCAATTATTTTTATTATTATATTTTATTATTTATTATTTTTTATCATTATTAGTTTTTATTATATTTATTTATTTTTGTTTTGAGTTATAAATTTACTTTATTTACCTTTAAGAATGGGATAAAGAGTGCAATATAAATGGGTCATATCACTTATATTAATGTCTATATATCATATATGTATGTATATTGTTTGTTATATATTGTTATATATTTTATAATCTTCTAAAAATGTTAGATTATTATATTATTATTCATGCATTTTATGGAATAAGATGCTATTTCCATATAAATCATATGAAGGGAATGTGTGTGACAAATATGTGAGAAAATGTTTTATAAAGTTTGTACTCAATGAGAATGGGATACATATATGTATATACATGTGTGTCCATAACTATAGATTACATTGGGAATGTACATTTTTTATTCGGTTTGTAGTGCCATCCAGAGTATATCTTTTTAATTGTCCGTCCCTCCCCTCTCCGTTTTATCCATCTGCCTATATATGCTCTGAGTTAATGCATCAGAATAGGAGAAAGAAACAGACGATCGCGACCCACTTCCGGGTCTGTGGAGACAATATACTGGATATTGAATAACACCATTTAAAGCTGCTCTAACTTCACAAAGACATCATTCAAGGCTATCTTAATTCTTCAAAATTGTGAGTGACCATTTGTGATCACACATCAACACCAGTCTCCACACAGTTATATGCTATGTTTTTTATTTGTATTTAGCAGATTGTCCCCTATTTTTCTGTGAATACATGTTAGAAAGAATTGACAAGTGGCTGCTACCCATGTGAGTCATCTCAATAGCCTCATAATTACCAGGGATGATGACCGGCCTTTATTGACAATATGGCAAGTAGCCATATTATCAGAATAGCACCACACCGTGTGACCGGACCACTGGCGGCCCCAGGTAACGGCCGCAGCCACGATGGGGTACAATTCGAATAAAGCTGAGGTTTCTGTGAATTTCGTGAGTGATTTGACCTCAGTTGGCCATGGCCCCACGAGCCATAGGTCACCCCATATGGCTGCAAACCCCGAGTTTGCTGCAGCGTCTGTCCATATTGTAGGTGAAGTGTCTGAGTGAGATGGTATAAACATGGCACGCCCATTCCAAGAAGTGAGGAAAATCCTCCACATGCTCAAATCGGATGTCGCATGTTTGTCTAGTGAAATGTAAGATGTGTCTGAGGTGAATTGTGGAAATAGTGATAGCAAATGTGAAATAAATGATCTCCCCTGGGGAATGATTCTCATTGCAAAATTAAGCGATCCCAGCAATGATTGTAGGTCTTTCTTAGTGCAATGACCTTGCTGTAGGTAGTGGTCAATAATTGCCAGGATACGCTCGATTTTCTCATGAGGGAGTCTAGCCTGCATGTGTACTGTGTCTAGTTGTATCCCTAAAAATTGCATCTGGGTGGCGGGCCCCAGGGTCTTGTGTGGGGAGACTGGAACAGAAAGTGACTCAAATAATACCAACATGTTTTTTAAACTTGTGGGTGGACTTGTGTTGTTCTCAATTGTGAGGAAATCGTCTAAATAGTGAATCACAGAGGGACATTTGTAAACATTTAGCAACAACCAACATAAAGCCTCTGCAAATGTGTCGAAAATACGCGGGCTGCTCTTAGAGCCAAAAGTGAGACGAGTGAAGAAATAGTATAACCCTTCCCATTTAATGCCGTGAAGGTGCCAAAGTGTAGGGTGCATAGGCAGTAGTTTGAAGGCATTCACTACATCCGTTTTGCTTAACCATGCCCCTGTGCCAGCTTTAATGATAGCCCCGATGGCATGGTCGATAGTGGCGTAATGTAGTGAAAACTCTTCAGATGGTATCAGTGAATTTAGGCTAGGGACCGTGGAGGAATGTGGTGCGGATAAATCAATGATCAGCCTGGGTTTAAGTGAGTTTTTCCCCGTGACAATCCCAATGGGATTGGTTCTCCAAGAATTGAAGGGTGGTGAAAGGAATGGACCCAGCAAAAAACCTTGTTTCACCTCGGTTGTGATAAGTTTATGTACCAGCTGTGGGTCATCCCGTGTGGAAAGTAAGTTGTCACATTCCAGTGTGCCTGTAGGTAAATGTATCAACCCTGTGTGAAATCCCTCCGATAATCCTGTTATGAGATAGTCGCTGAAGTGTCGTGATGGGTGTAGACGTAGCAAATCGGTGAATAAGCTGAGGTTCACGCATGTGAGATAGGGTTTTGGGAAAGCTTTATTTGGGCACATTGTCTTGGAATGAGCCCTGAAACAATGTGAACAAACATGCATTAGTCTACAGGAACTAAAACCACAATTGCCAGCATTAAAATTGTTACATACTTGGGATTTCCCTAAGAAGACAACATCTCTTCCTAGTTTGTCTTTCAAACCTTTGTTTGTTCTTGGGGGGTTAGTTGCTGCTTGGTTTTGTTCTACCTCAGCTGTATTAGGGCAGAAATTTGTGCTGTGGGTTGCTGATGAGCATACTGCACAAGTTGGGGGCCTGAGGCCTGCAAAGTGCCTACAGAATAGCTCAGTGTCCAACTTGCTCCAATTGATGTTTAAGTTGAACTGAGCCAGAGCTGCTGCCACTTTTGCAGAGAAGGAACGATGGTAATCGTAAAACGCTGTACCACCGTATTTGTGTCCCAGATCCACCAATTTGTGCATGTACGTATCCAGCTCGGCTCTTTTCCCTGGGTATACAGTGCAATATACATCCCTATAGATACCAAACCCTAATACAAATTCCGGGATGTTCAATTTTTTGTTTAGGCGAGGGTCTCTAGCTCTAAGGACTACGGAAACATCCCCACAAGCAAAGGTCCTGTTCTCAAGGACATCCTGGGAGGCAATGAGCAATGAAGCTAGGTTAACGTCCTTGCCTTCCAGAATGTCCTTTTTAAGGTGAGCTGGGACCATGTGTGAAGGATCAATAGATTCTATATCAGCCGTAGCTGCCAGGGTATTACCGGGTAAGGTATTAGCAAGAGGCTGAGTGGTGACCGTTACATTTGTTGTGGACTGAGTAACACTACCGGCCTCCAATTTGTCCAGCCTGTCGCTGATTGTCCCTATGGATGCCATAAGGGACGTCATCATAGCATGAAATGCTGGCATTTGCGATCCGCTAGGGCCTTCCCCTGCCTCGGAGTTGTCAGTGGTAGTGTATAATAGCCTATACAACTCCACCTTCCTAGCTGTAGCCGGGAAAGGGATGCAGCGTCTTCTTAGTTCAGCTGTAAGACGTGGTATGGTCCACGATCTAAGGGATGCAGGGCTATTCACGTCTGTACCCGGAACAGGGGTGGCAGGCCTAGCGGGTGTGCTAGGTAGTGATAGTTCTTCAGGGATATCAGGCGTTAGTGACATAACTGAAATTATAAATATAAACAGTCAGTCATATAAAATGTATTGTGGGTGGGTACTGGTGGGCTAGCTAAATACCAAGCGGTGAAACAATTAAACTTCTTTTGAGAGTGACAGATGAGACCCTGCTAGTTGCCAAGCGGCTTGAGAGGCACTATCTATGCGTGGGCCCGAGGGGAAGATTGAGGCCACCGAACGTTGTGGCGGGGTGTAGGCCTCTCGGTGTCATTTAAAGCATAAGAAAGATTGGGAGTGACAGGTGAGGCCCTCTCTGTATATTGATGCGAGGCGGCTAGCTATGATTTGGCCCGAGGGACGTATTACCTCCGAGTGTGAGGTTAGGGATGTTGGCCTCGCGGGACCACTAGCCTATGGATTAAGACCAGAAATATTTTAACTAATTGGGCCACCTAACCTGGGACCAGTACTCCTCAATATTTTAGGGTATATTGGGTTCTGGCGTAGTACCTGAAAGTGAGTCAGGCTGATCTCTCAATGACGTAACTGTGATATTTGTCGGGTAGTTGACCTGAAGGTATAAGATGATAAGTAAATATCTGGAAAATGGGGTGGTAGTTAGGCCAGATCGTGGACCAGAACCTACCCGATAACTGCGGAGGAGATATAATCAAAAGAAACCGGCTCCTTGCTTGTAAAAGCTACCGTTCCAATGATTAAACCTAGGAGAGTAAATTATAAATTTTTACCTAAAATCATATGTTTATATGGTCAATTATATGAATCATATGACGATGTTACCAACCTATAAAGTATAAATGATACCGATCACTGGGTCCCCAAATTTTAATATGAATTCTGGTAAGGAAACCTGTTGGAAGATGTCAGAAATCAGAATTGAATTAAGTGTAGCATAATTCAAAAATTTTATTTATTTATTTATTTATTTATTTTGGTGCTATATCATTATTGACCTGTACCTAAGAAGTGGATGCATGAACTTGTATAATTAGTGAGAAATGCACGAATTTGAGTCGAATGTGATGATAGTATATAATGACTATCTTGTATGGTAGAAATCCTAAGTATCTGGCCGAATGCAGCGTTCGTATGAATGCTAAAAACATGAATTACATAGCTTAGCGGCGAAGTGTATTTAGGCGAAAATAACCGAATGCGGTTGAATGCGAATGGGGCTCCGCCGTGTAAGCCGTGAATATGAAGCGGTTTGCTTTACGGCGGGCCCAACTTACGTTTTTTTGGCGGCAGCAGTACCGGGGAAGCTGTGCAGACGACGGTGGCGGCGGGAAAAGCGCCCTGGAGAGCCCGGAACCACTCAGGAGGGCACCGGACCAGGAGACCACGAGGAAACAGGTAAGAGGAATCCAAGATGGCGGTCTGAACCGGAAGTAACGTTTCAGACTCGCCAGACCATTACGGTAATGTGGGAGTGGATTGGCAGCCTTTTTATAGGGAAACCAAGCCCCTCCCACAACTACAGGCCAAGCCTTTTAATATATGTAATACTGTTAGAATAAAATTACATATATATATTTTGTATTATTTTTATTTATTTATATATACATATATATATATATATATATATATATATGTAATTTTATTCTAACTGTATTTTGATATATATATATATATATATATATATATATATATCTCAAAGTACACTTAGAATGAAATTATATATATATATGTATATATATATATAAAAATAAATAAAAATAATACGAAATATATATATATATGTAATTTTATTCTAACTGAATTACATATATTACATATATATAAATATGTAATTTTATTCTAACTGTATTTTGATATATATATATATATATTTTTTTTTTTCAATTTTATAAAAATATTTTTTATTCAAATTCTATATGCATATTTATGTAATATTTCTCCATAATTAAGTAATTTTATTGATTGCAATTTGAGGGACCTGCTTGACAACCCAGACCGAAAGTCCAGAGAATTTAATTTGCTAGCACTGTATTTAACCCTGTAACTTTCTATGACACCCTAAAACCTGTACATAGGGGGTACTGTTTTACTTGGGAGAATTCGCTGAACACAAATATTAGTGTTTCAAAACAGTAAAACAGATCACAGCGATGATATTGTCAGTAAAAGTAAAGTTTTTTGCATTTTTCACATACAAACGGCACTTTTACTGATGATATAACTGTTGTGATACTAATATTTGTGTTCAGCGAAGTCTCCTGAGTATAACAATATCCCCATTGTACAGGCTTTATAGTGGTTTTGAAAGTCACAGGGTCAAATATAAGGCTTGATTTTCCATTTTTTCACATTGACGTTTGCAAGATTGGTTATGTTGCCTTTAAGAGCGTATGGTAGCCCAGGAATGAGAAATACCCCCAGGATAACATAACATTTGCAAAAGAAGACAAACCAAGATATTGCAAATAGGATGTGTCCAGTCTTTTTTAGTAGCCACTTAGTCACAAACATTGGCCAAAGTTAGCGTTCATAATAGTTTTTTGCATTTTTAACACACAAACAAATATAAATGCTAACTTTGGCCAGGCGGTTGTAGATGCGTAACAGATTTTGGGGGTCAAAGTTAGAAAAAGTGGGTTCTTTTAAAAAAAAAATTGATTCAGATTTTATATTTTTTTTATAGTAACTTATGTATGATGAAAATGATGGTATCTTTAGAAAGACCATTTAATGGCGAGAAAAGCAGTATATATAATATGTGTGGGTACAGTAAATGAGTAAGAGGAAAATTACAGCTAAACAGAAACACTGCAGAAATGTAAAAACAGCTCTGGTCCTTAATGGTAAGAAAATTGAAAAATGGTCTGGTCACTAAGGGGTTCACTTTTTCTTTTCTTTTTGTATTTTTGCTGTGCAAGAGAGATTCACATACAAGCGCATAATGCCACAACAGCACGTATATGCATTTCAACAAAGACAATGAGTGATACTGCACATTTTTCAATATAGAGACAAGCTTAGGTCTCTTTGCGCCAGTGAACTGCAATACAGAATTGGTAGGTATGTCGAAGTGTGTATACTGGCGGCAGAGTAAGGTACAATGTGTACAAAATTGTGAGATTGGTACATGCTCTAGATCAATATAGGTAATGGAGTATAAGCTGGATCAACTGATTATGTGACTATAATATATAGAAAGGAACGTCTATAAAGCTTGTCAGTCAACTGATATGTGTGCCACTGGGTACTAAGCCAGAGTGATTGATGCAGGCAGGGAGTAACGTAACTCTGTGGTGCCGGGCAGCACACTGCTCAGGTGGCTATGGAAGAGAGTCCTTCCCTGAGGCAGACAGGGTGCCATGATTTTCAACCTCGGGACCCGACCAGAGGCGTAGATATTCCTGACAGGTAGCTCATCGTGGGGGTAGGTGCCAAGTTCCTGCTGCTCCTCGAGCTCGGGCTGTGATGAGAGCCGCTGCCCTGTGTCCATGGGTCCCCCTGCTGCGTGTGGTAGGACCTGGGGCCTTCGGGATCACCTGGGTTCGGAGTAGCCCTGGGGTGTATGGACAGTAGGTTGTAGGAAATACCTTTTGGAATCTCGGCCCAGAGGAAGACTCTGCCGTCTCGGCGGCAACCTGGGCCCCTGGTTTAGCAGATGTTGGAGCCTTGGTAGGTCAGCAAGGTCTGGTCTGGGTCTTCAGTTTGGTAGGCCTTCTGGGTGCTATATGTTGGCTCCATTTCTGGTTATCCTGTGTTACGTGTTGCTGCTTGTTGTGGGCCAGTTTGCGCCCAAACGCTGCAAATATTGCATCCAGCCTGGTTTCTAAGTCGACATGTGCTGCCCTGTATGGTGCGAGGCTTTTTGGATCTTCCCGTGCTGTGGGTGCTGTGGGGCCTTCTGTAGCGAAGCGCTCTGCTGCAAGGCTATCTGCTCAGGGTGGAAGGTAGGTTTCCCCAGCGGGGACCGTGATATGCCCCATCGGTCCATGGGTGGGGGTGGGGGGGCTGCGAGGCTATTGTAGGTACTGTTTGTACACCGCAGCCCGCGTTGAGCCGCATGGTTGGATTGCGGGACTTCTCCAGCTAACGCAAGTTTCACAATAGTTAGAGGTACAGGCTTATGTTTTTGTCCCTAAGTGCCGGAGCTGTTAGAGAGTGCGTCTGGCCATCTTAGAAACATAGAAACATAGAATGTGACGGCAGATAAGAACCATTCGGCTCATCAAGCCCCGCCCCCCACTAGGGGGTTAAATTATGTTTCATATATTAATGTTTGAGTTGAAATTAAGTTTCTGTTTCTCCTGAACAAAATTATATATAATAAGTGTGGGTTCACTTAACATGAGAGAGGTAAATATTAGTTGAACAGACATATAGCTCAAATTTGAGGGTTTATAGACATTTTGTTGTGATTAGAATGTGTACAATTGCCTCTGACCTTAAGAGTTTAAAGAATGTCCCATTCACCCGATAAATAATAATGAGGAATACAGAAGAAAGAAGCAGAGAGGATTACTATATGGATGGAAATGTTTTCCCCTTTTATCTCCCTTTTTGATTTTTGTTTCCTCTTTTTATTTTATTGAAAATCTTTATTATAATAATATTTGGAAACACATGTTTAATACAAACCACTTTACTAGGAGCAGAGGTAAAGCTAAAGTTCTAATCAGAAAGTATTTGGCTGATTACAGAGGTAGCCCTTGAATATGAATTATTAAACAATGCAGAACCCCACTTCTTTAATGCAATACTCATATAAACAAACTGATCGCTGGAAGAGCTACAACTCTCCCAATATTCCCCTTTAAATGAAACTCTGAAAAGATGGCATAAACTTGTCTCTTGTTTTCTTGGAGTCTTGTTCACCAAAAACTGAAATGGCAATGTCAGCTAATTTAAAATACGTAATGTTTGTCACAAAATCCTCCTTGTCACATGGTGCACCCCGGATCTTTCACCACATTAAGTGGGACGAGCTAAGAGCCTTATCCCTCTGGATGTGGTGACCATAAATAGGAAAACATGCTTCATATATTGATAATGGTAAAACCAAAAGAATAATCCAGTTGTGTGATATGTGGAGTCGATATTGGTCCTTGAAATATTTGTGATGAATTATGAGTGTAAGGAGGTTAAAATTAAGATACTTCCTGGAGAGGTCGGGAGCCTGAGAAAAGTGTGGTAGACAGCAGAGGCGCCTGAAGAATCAAACTTTTTTATTTGAGCGTGAATAAAAGGGAAGTGAAAGAAGTGCTTTTATTCATTTAAACAACTTGTTTTTGAACCAGCCTTTTAACCCCTTAAGGACCAAACTTTTGGAATAAAAGGAAATCATGACATGTCACACATGTCATGTGTCCTTAAGGGGTTAAATGTTTGTAAACACGGTTTACATTAATCTTTTTCTATGCTACATGCACCCAATGCAAACAGTATCAGGAATTCTTTAAATCTTGTTTCCATCTTGATGACATTTATATTAGATACCATGTTGGCCATTCCTGTTTTGGGGAATATATTCTTATGTCACAATGTGAAAGTTTAGGTAATGTCTCTATAATGAATTCTTAAGAATTAAATCTTTAATCATAAACTAGTCCTTTAAGGGACACTATAGTCACCAGTTTATTGTATTTGTTCTGGTGAGTAGAATCATTTCCTTCAGGCTTTTTGCATTTTTTTACATTGCCCCCTTGGGATACCTCCACTGGCCACTCCTCCCTCTGCATGCAGACACTGAACTTTCCTCAAAGAGATGCATTGATTCAATGCATGGCTATGAGGAGGAGCTGATTGGCCAAGTTGGCGTTTGGCTCCGCCTCCTTGACGATTTCCCTATGGGAAAGCCTTCGATTGGCTAAAAATCATAAATTCTATTGATGTCAGCTAAGAGGCAGATCTGGGGTGGGACATGTTTTTGTTCCTGACCTTATAGTGTTCCTTTAAGAGAAGCCATATTGATTGTAAGAGGGTGTAACAAATGAGTGGAGTGGCAGTTCATGAAGGCGTCTATATTGTGAATATGTTTGGTTATGATGTTACGAAGGATGTATGATGTATGAGCATGCTGTTCAATTTGCACATCTATAGACCTTCATAAGAGGTGAAAGCCACATTGATGTTTCTTTTTCTCAGGTTAAAAATGGCTATGTACTAAAAGGTCCCTCATATTGGGAACGTTTCTTGTCGTGATAAAAGAATGATAGGCATTCTTTAAATCTGGACCTGATTGCAAAATTAGCCATAATTTGCACACTGACTGTTGAATTCTATCCCACCCAGAATTAAATGTAGTTATTTTCTAATCCAGGATGGAATAGAATACAAAAGTCAATGCGTCATCTATCTTAACTGTGGAATGAAGTTTTCTTCGTGATCACAATTTCTGGCTCTCCAAAGAGCTTTTTTGTTTGTTTGTTTGTTTTTTAGCACACAACCTTGACTCACAAGTGAGTTGCTGCTCTTTCAAAATCTACACGTTTTCAACAGTTTTGTAGTGAGTGTCATGTATTGCCAACACCAAATTAATTTCTTTAAACTGCCGAATGGTAGCTGTTCCAATTCAGGAAGCTATTAGCATTGGTTGGTTTCCTGGAAAAGGTCAGTAGTGATAATGTAATCCAGTTCAGACCAAACAATCCAAAAAACACCAATCTATGGGAATCTATAATATAAGTTAGTATAAGGCACATCTTGTTTTGATTCTGGGACTACATCAGAATTTTGTACTGTTCCAATTCACAGGATCAGGGTATTGTCAATGTACCCAATCCACAATTTGGCATACTGTGTAAGATGTACCATATATGGAATAAATATGGTGAGAGGTTTCCATGCTGTCAGGTATAATTTGAAATAAGTAGAAGCAAAGTATGTTCCCATCACTGTACCCTAGTTTGTAGACAAAATTTTCCAATAGACATAAAATAATTATGCATAATAATAGAATTTAAAAGGTTGAGTCTGAATCAACAGTGTACAGCATGTTTAATTTCTCTTTGATTGATGAAGTTACTACAGGCAGCTAAGCTTATACTGTGAGGTATATCGTTGTAACAACATCTAGGCTGGTAATCCAAGTGTATGGTGGTATTTGAACCCAGTTGGAGACACTTCCAATTTTGCAGCAAAGTAGGAAAAAAAATAATTATTTACCCTAGAATGGCAATCAGATATCTCCATGGATCTATATACTAATATAGTATGAGGCTGTCTCAACGAAAGGCCATAGTAGTTGGTCATATTTTCTGTGAGATAATTTCCTGAATCTCTAACAACTATTTATCCAATTAGAGGCATTACAAAGAGATCTAAAAGTACACACTTGCTACGTGTTTCTATATTTCTTTCATGTTGATATATATATATTGTTTTTTAATTCTTTATTCATGACTTGTTCTATAATATAAAATAAAATTTTGGTCAGGTAATTAATGATTGGATAAACAGTCCATTTAGGAGTTCCATTTTGAGAACCAGTTTGACTGTGGGAGGTGGGGAGGCTGTCAAGAAAGACTGAATCATGGCATAAGATTAAATACAAACAGATATCATTGATAAGATAAATAGTGTTTTGAATTATATTTTGCATGGCCTCCAACATTTATACATTACAATTCATATATTTCATTATGCTAAAAGTTTATAATGTGGTTCATTTTTATGCAAACAAATTAATTTGTTAGATAAGATTTGACAAAGGTAGGTAATGTGGATTGTTTTTTTATAGTGGTTACTGAATGGTGCAGAGATGCTTCTTTGGTGAAAGGTTCATAATTGTGGCACAGAGCTTGAATAATCTAGTTATTAGAGTACTTAGTTGAAAAAAAAATGGTTGAGAAACATTGTAATTAGCCAGACACGTGAAAGAATTCCACACATTTAATGTGTAAATTGCCAAGCTATAAAATGAATGGCAGCCTCCAGTAAAATCAAATTCAGATCGGGATATCATGTGAATGAGATGTAGTCTAGGTTGTTACATATTGAAACAAGTGTGGAATCAACTACAAACACTATATTATCTAGGTTCCAATGGGTTAGAGTCAATTGTGAAATTCTTAGCATATAAATGCTTACGGATAACTTGACCAACATGAACAATATAAGACAAAAGGTTTAAATAATTTCTTGGAAATAATGAAAAATGTCCCAAAGCCCCACAGCACACTAAATAAGTTCAGGAAAGACTGAAGATGTATAAAATTGAGAAATAAGTAATCCAACAAATCTCCAGCTAGCTTTGCCTAGAGAAGTCCAACAACTTAGAGCTCCTCGTGAAAGTGTCTTCAGGTCAGAGCCCATTATGATTTGCTATGGCTATTGATAAGGCATAAATAGGACATATTTCAGGATCTATGCTGGATGATATGTAACAGAGTGTGAAAAAAGGTTTCAGAGTCCAAAAACACAGCATATACCATTTTGTGACAGCAACAAAGGCAGAGACACCATTTAAATTCACACTATAGCAGTAAGGGTGTCATTGATCGGTTCTCATTCCTGGGCTACCATATGGTCTCAAAGGCAACGTAACCAATCTGGCAAATTTCAATAGGAAAAAAATTAAAAATGGAACATGCTATATTTGACCCTGTAACTTCCCAAAACACCATAAAACCTGTACATAGGGGGTACTGTTTTACACGTGAGACATCGCTGAGTACAAATATGTGTATTTTATTGCAATAAAAGCTAACAGTATTATGACATTCACAGTTGGAATGTCACGTAGAACTAAAAAGAATTTTCACATTCTTATTTTCTCCCATTTTTAAAATATTTTATTCATATTAAATTATGTTTCATACCTAAATATTTGATGTTAACTGAATGCCCTATTTCCACTGAATAAAATGATATATAATAAGTGTGGGTGCACTTAATATGAAAGAGGTGAATTACGCCTGAACAGGCATATGGCACAAATTCAAGTTTTTGTTTACGTTTTGTTTTGATCACAACGTGTACATTTGGTTTAGTCCTTAAGGGGTTAAAAATTTAGTCTTTTTATGATAAAAATAATAATATTGTTAGTTATTTTCCCTCTTCCCATAATTCTGTAATAGCAAGGCTGTTCTAGTATGGCCTTCTCTAAATACTTTACAAACTCATAACTCCCACTGGGCTCATTTTATTCTGAGGCAAAAATATGCAAACCACATGACCTAGTTAAAACTAAAGATACCATGATTTTTAGATCACTTTTATTGTGTCCAGTTATGCCGTTTCCAACAAAGACCTAGTTGCTTCTAAACCAGTTAAGCACCTAGTCTCTGCATATATTTAATTGTTCAGGAGTCCTCCAGCCTTCTCTTCCCAAATATACAAATCTCTGGACACAGGAACTACAGATGTCATTCAAAGATAACAATTTGCAAAACATTGACCCAGCCTCATTATGCCCCATTTAGATTAATAACGCAGAGATTAATTACAAACACCTGTCTAGGTTTCTTGTACAAGATATTCTCCAACAACTCAAAGGTCTGACTTTGCACCAAGTCACACAGAGCAGCATTCATCTAGCAAAAAAACAATGCGCTACATAGAAGGTCTTATATACCATCATGGAACAGGAATCAGCTACCAGTAAACATCAGTCGCACAGGTATCATCCACCACCAATGACAGGGAACTAGCAGTCACCTAACAATAAACAGTACTAGAAATTATCAGACTTACTATGAAATAATAGGATACTAGCAAATATATACAGAAACTGTTAGAATACGAGGAAACAGTCAATCTCAGTCTAATGAGATCAAGAACTAGATTAAGAAAGCAATGCATTCCTGGAAACTAGTTCTGTTCTGAGTCCAGCCTGTCTGAAGAATTGCTACTCTATTATTTCCTCTGTAGTGGAACGTGAGAACAAACTGATATATAACCTTATTCTAAATAATATTATATTCCAATTCTCAGAATTATCATATAATTGGACACCGCACTGGAAGAAAGTTAGAAATATTTAATCATCAATTTTGTATGCAAAACCACTAATTTCCATCAATCTGAGCTTCCATCTAATGATGGACTGATTTATTACTATAGGAGTTTGTATCTGTTTCTTCAAGATATCCATGTCCATAAAAAAAGGTGAGTCCAACGTATGTAAAAAAGCCTTGTTTGGGGCCACCAGTGTTACGTCAAAGCGATTGCATAAAGATGCAGAAAATCTGTTGGGTGAATCAATAAACAATAGTCACAGCAAATATGAAGGCCCAATGTGTTTGGGGGCTGAATTGTGACCTCAGAAGCTAAAAGTGGCTTGACATCTTTTACATTTTATAAAAGAAATTTGGACAGTGCCCTGCAAATTTCACAAGAATTATTGACTTTCCTTTAAATGCTTTGCTCAGATAAATGATATATATATTGAAATAAGTTTAATTTAATGTCATTTGGGTAGCTGTGTTTTGTGAGCCATAGTACAGGAGATTTGGAAATAAAATAAGTGACAGGCTTATCACAGGAAAATCCCTCAGTGAAAAAATAATTAGAGATGAATCTATTTTTATTTAGGTAATGATAAAAAGAATCACTGCAGAAAAAATAAATAAAATAAAAAATAGGTTTGTGGCACGCTACTAATGCAGAACAGTTAGTGTTCTGAGCAGACTTCCATAGCAAACACAGTCTGAAACTGCTGTCTACACTGCACTCTTTAAATGACCCCCACGAGCGTAATGTTTTATTGATCAGTGGTTACCAAGAGTCATGAATATGATATTATAGTTTTAATCGCTTCATAGAACATGTAATGGAAACTGTGCTTACTTCATAGCATTAAAAAGGAAAAGAACTATAGCACAGGAATACACTGAGAATTGTATGTTCTGTTGCCTATTTGGCAAAGATTAATTCAAAATCTTTCAGGCAACATCACCCCAAAATAATGGAAGAAACAGCTTAAGACTAACTGTTTAACATTTTATGCCTAGCCCTGTAGTGAATGGATACAGATCTGCTTCATATTATAAAAGCA